>CM069450.1:61504306-61919781 GCA_035610835.1 Ophiura sarsii
TGCCATTTTCCAAATGATTTATTTTCCACAAGTAACACCATCGAATGCCCTATACACTGTATCTATCACTGCATTATGTATTCATATACCTGTTTGACCCGTGGGGACAACTTGGACAGAATACATGCAATCGTTATCTACAATACAAAATGACAACTCCATACAAGGTAGGTGTTCCGATTGATGGCCCGATTTTCAACTTGATGTTTTCTGTTCTACATGAAGTGTCATACTTATAAATAGTCGTATTCCAAAGTTTGAGTTGCATAACTCATGCCCATTGATTGCGTAAACAAACTGGGGTTGTTAATCACCTTAGGTAGTAATTCACTCCATTTTTTGCCTATAACGTCTAAATGGAACATATCGTGCGCCAAACATTTTACAGAAATAATGAGAGAAATATGGGGTTTCTTCTCGGATATCAAAATATGTTGATGGGCAAAAGAAAAAGCTAAATTGATCGGAACAACCACCTTTAATTATTGCCTACGATATTATTAAAAAAAATAATTATATGAGAGTATTGCTATATTGGAATGTTTTCTGACAAGAGAACAATTATTTTATGGTGATCCGACCATGGTTTCGACCAAAAGGACAGTCTGCGGAGCGGGCGACATTAACATGTTTAACATATGTTTAATTTCCTTTAATCATATCGCCATCACAAAATTTGCGGTTTAGATATTTATGAAGCGTTGTTAAAAACACCAATATATTATTTTTTCATCTTTGCTTCTCTTGTCATGCATGTTTGCAGTCACGTGAAGAGTCCTTCATTGATCTTATGGAGTGAATGACTGCACGGTTGCCTGATAGGGCTGAGGAGTTGCTAATACCATTTGTGAATATGAAAGGTTCTTTATCCATGATTAGGTATATTGAATTACAAGTCGGTGGCGTTTAAAGAGGCACCTTGTGAACATATTCGTAACAATTAGACCCAGATAAAAATCCGACCAGGAGATGATTTGATGAACACGATATCTGTTCATGTTTTTGCTGTCATTGTGATGTTAGGATATCAAATAAAAAAGTATACAAAATAGCTTGAGGGATATTCCAAAAAATCCAATAAACTACTTTTTTTTTGCATCTACAACACAGAAAATGCATTATTTGAGAAAAAACACTTACAGTTTGTTCTTTGGTTATCTTTAAGTAATTGTCTTTAGAAACACTACTTTTAAGGTTCAAATATAAGTAAGAAGGTTTTTTATTTTAAAACAACACTATTGTTTTCATTTTGGTGGCACAAAGTTTTTTCCTTTCAAAAACAAGTAACAATAAGATTTAACAATAGCTTTATATCAATCACCTTGCTGGTCCAAAACTACACAGAAAGTTTCAAGTTCCTACTACAACCTATGGAAACATAGTGTCACTTAGGGGCCATATCCAAACTCCAGTGATTTTAAAGCATTTTTCTACCGATTTTACCCCGGTATTCCAACGAAATAGAACGAAATACCGTTGGAATACCGGGGATAGAACGAAATACCGTTGGAATACCGGGGTAAAATCGGTAGAAAAATGCTTTAAAATCACTGGAGTTTGGATATGGCCCCTTAGTGTGCCAGTAAAACTGCATGTTAAACTCCTGACATAGCAATTCTAGTTAAGCAGGATGAGTCAAAAGGAAGTTGTACGGGTATGAATATTTGATTAAAAATAGACCAAACGAATTTGGCAAACCAATGAAGCGCGTATTCAAAAGGTGCCGACCTATGCTTGATCAATTGAATGTGGTGGTTTTGCTTATGTTGGTAAGGAAAACCACACACAGAAAAATCGCGACCTCGATATGTAAAAAAATAATATGTATAACGATGTTGTGTATATTTTCGACGAGTTTCTACACAACTTCGGTAGAATTGTTGTCCAACCAGTTTACCAGTTGGCATGTAGATATTAAAAATACACAATTAAACGCAAAGCGGAAATGTTACATAGTTTGTGTATTTTTTTACATATTAAAAAGGTAAAAGTGTCGAATTACATTCTTATAATGTACAAATCTTTCAAAAATACCACTTTGCGATGTAATTTTGCGCGCAAGATCGATCACACTTGAGCAAAATGGCGGACATGGCGGAGGCAGAAGAGCTGAAGCCCAAGTGGATAGAATTAATGAAGGCTTGGGGCCTCCAGTCTTTTGTTGAAGCATTCAAAGGCTATTTGTAAGGAAGTGCACATGCATGTATGATGTAATGTAATACGGCTCGGACCTGGGGAAGCTTCTATGGTTACGCTATCCGTGCATGTATACTGCACTGCACTCCCGGGACTCATTGCGTGATTGCGGCACTGCATTCAGCCATTCAGCATATCAATGTACTATGGTCAGGGGCGTCGATCCTGGGGGGGGGGGGGGGGGGGGGGGGACGAGGGGGACGTGTCCCACCTAATAATCACGTATTTAACTTTTAAGTTATACCTAATATTCATGTATTTAATTTTAAATTATACCTAATAATCATGTATTTAACTTTTAAATTATACCTAATAATCATGTATTTAACTTACCTAACTGGTGAGGTAAAAGAACTACATAAAAAATTATGTTATTATTTTACCTAATATTTATGTATTTTACTTACCTAACTGCTAGGTATATTTTACATAATTACAAATTCGGTAGAATATACCTATTTGTTCGAGAGTTCGTATTGCACCTAACGTTATGTATTTTTTTTACATAACTTACGTTTTTTTTTTTCTGTGTGCAATGAAACAACATTGGCATAAAATGTCTTCATTAATTCAGCGTAAATATAAAACTTCCTGCATAAGATTGTGATAACGTAATAAAAGAATGGTTGTTATTAAAACAATTTCTGAAAGTTCGAGGTGGTCTAAATTCGAGATGGCAGATGTAGATATTGATCTGTCTGAATTCAGAAATGAAGTGAAAAATAGCAGGTGATTTCAGTGATTGCAATCTGAAATATCTGTTTAATAATGAACACTGATCCGTTTTTCATAAATGTGATAAATGCAATTATTTCGAGAAAGCCCTCATTTCAATCCTGTTACTACCGTATTACCAAATCATTTTAAGAGTTACTTAGGCTACTAATACTATAAACTTAATAATAATGTTCTACCGTAACAGTCGTTCACTCATTCATACTGATTGTGACTTAAGCTATACTTGTATTTGTATATTTAACATACGCATACTGCCTGACTTCGAAATGGTTCAGGTGAATATCATATGGCTGAGTTACTACTCTAGTGTATAAATCAAATAGTCGATACCACACGAGACCTATGAGAGATAGAGGTGGTCTAAATCATGATGTAAGATGAAGGTTATGGAGTGCAAGAGTATAAAGTGGAGAAAGAGGTACTTATCTATTGTAAGCAGGTGAATTTACACTTTCTAAATAAAACAATATATATGATAATCCATGAGGGGGTGTAGCTTCAATACCATTTAGCACATATAATATAGCTTTTATTACCCCTTTTCTAATATAGGCCGATATCTTGAAATACTTTCAATTCCGTGATTCTACCTTCCACTTCTCATTACGACCAAATTATGTGAAGGCGTGAATTAGGGTACCATTGCCAAATAATCCGCGGGGGTACTCAGATATTTTTTGATGTGCCGCCAGCAAAATGAAAATTGACCCAAACATTCACCAATTTTCATGGAGAAATGGACTCATATGTTTACCGGAAACCCATAATTTTCTTATATATATTTGACAGATTTTGCTAAAATTTCGGTGAAAAACAGCAACATTAAGGATTTTAGACCCTTAAATTGACCAAAAATGGCTTTAAAAAGGGGTCATCCATTTACCAGAGGGTGAAAAATGTGACCCTATTTGGTGGCATATCCCCTTAACCTCATATCCACTAAGTAGGCCTACCACCCCCCCACCCCCCCCCCCCCCCCCCCCCCGAGTATCAAAAACACTAATTTACCATTTTTTAAGGAGCGTTTATTCTACACTTTAGAGTTTATGAATAATTCCGTACGCGTTGCAGCAAACAATACTAGTGCCCTTGATGTTTCATGTTATGAATACGATATTTTATATTAAAAACTGATTGGTTTTGTAGGAAGAACGGATGTAACTATATGGATAGCAATAGTAAATAAAGAATTCCTTTACCTTTAATCTCCTCCCTGCGTTAAAATCATTTTGGTTATCTTTTGATTCGCCAATTCTGCACAACTCTTTGTAAATTAGAAAAGTTCATGTATTTGCAGTAATTGTTGCTCTTGAAAACTGCATTTGAACATACACAATTATTGTATTTATGAAGGAAGATAACTAATTATGTGGCTCTGGTATTGAACAATTTCACGTTGGATTGGCGTACTATTGGAATGAATATGAGCTGTTATTGATGTTGCAATATATCAAGTTCTAAAACAGATAAAACTATAATTGATTGGCTACTCATGCAGTCTTTCAATCATATCGCGATCATGTGAAGTGTTAGATTATTTATAGATCCAATGCTAAGTCTGAACTATTACAAAACGGTAACCTACATTTCCTATGCCATGTTGATCTATATCAGAAACATGGGTAGCTTTTGAATTTAGCTATTTCCTATCTCTATGGAATATAAACTGCCTGACACGGTTGAGATCAATGCAGCCCACGTGCAACAAATTCATAATTTAACTGTAAGTTATTGGCATTTATTAACCTCTTTTGATTTCGTGGTACATTTTCAATTTATATAAAGTCAACGGAAAACTGATACCTTGAGTGAGTGATTTGGTTCGTAGTTTACCAAACAAAGCAACTCCACATTTAAAACTTCCTTTCCATTTTTGAATAGAATCTATTCAGATTTGAATTGGAAACCTCTTGCGATGGGCACTTACAAGGTTCTCTTCAAAATGAAGAGGAAAATCTATTCAAATAAATAAATATGTACCCTATTCAAAGTTAAATAGTTTTTTCCTATTCAAAAATGAATAAAATCTTTTTCAAAATTGATAGAAAATGTGTTGATTTTTTCCTAAATATTATGTACTTTGTGAAACTTTTGTCGCACATTTGTAGCCCTTGGCAACCAGGGAATGGTGGTGGTGTGGGGATGGGGGTGGGGCAGCAGGGGTATTGACTCTTTGAAGTTTGTGTTCTTGCACAATGTATGCATTTATTTAGTGAACAATAACTTACATATCATGCATACATATCAATACACATTCCATGGTGTTAAATCAATGCATCGACTTAATTAAAATAAAATAATAGGTTTAAATGAATAAAAGGTGCAAATTAGCTCATTAGCATAATTGAAATGGTATAAACGAGCACCGGTGCTAATTTTTGTACCATTGCAATTATGCTAATGAACTATTTGCACAATTTACTCGGCTCATATAAGGCCAAGTAAAATATGCAAATTAGCGATTACAGCGTCCCTCGGCATTTTGTCATTTTGAATAGTTTTCTACTCAAAAATATTTGAAAAGGAAATCTATTCACATTTTAAATAGATAGATTTTAGTGTATGAAACGATTCTTTTCATTTTGAATAGTTTTCTATTCAAAGATATTTGACAAGAAAATCTATTCACATTTTGAATAGAACATTTTTAGTGTGCACTAGTACAGTAGTGCCCTTGAAAGTCTAAATTAAAAAGTGATTGTTTTTGTAGGAACGGAATTTTACTATATGGAAAACAACATTGATTAACAAATCCTTTGGCGGCTAATGCTATTGTCGGGCAAATGTACTATACATCTGTACTTTAAAGACCGACAATCGTCCAATAAAATATGGAGGCTGTCTCAAATATATGAATGTGTAAGTGTTAGCATGAAATATTACACACTTTTAGTTATTCAAGACATAAGCAAAATTACTTGAATGAAATAGAGCAGAAATAGTAAATGCAATCCAAATGTATGTAATGTATCCCCATCCGTACACATTGATCCCCATGTTATATAGAATAAACGAGATACTAACATGGAATCTGTGTTTCTCTAATCATATAAAAAGGTATCAGTATCTCTGGCGCGTGCCTAGAACGTTGTACAACTAACTATCCTGCCTCCTACTCACTCACCAAGCAAGCAAACTAACCACCATATATCCATCAACGAGATACCAATTTCAGTGAATCTTATATGATTCCGTAAATGTATTTAATTCAGCAGAGCGGTTTCCCTTACATCGCTTGCATATGATACCACCGAAACTATCTTCCGTGGAAAGATATTATAATCACGAATGATCTGACTCAGAGTATTAATAGTCTGGCAAGAGTATCACGGAAACGATATTTTAAACCGCGCCATTTTCTTTCCCTTATTTTGCTGATGGTAGTCAGGTTTTCATCAGAAGCTTATTTTGTGAATGTTCGTGTAGTAATGCAAAACTTCTGCTGTAATGTACCCGCCAATGTTTACTGTTTGAAGATTGTAGTAATAGATAGCATCTGGACACGTGCCCAGGAATATTGATACCGATATCATTTTAATCAGTTTATCGTCTCTGCATGCAGGATGTATCAAAACACCATCAACATTACATATGACGGTCGTTAGGTTAGCTAAGCCTATGACTATGATTAATGATATCAAAATATACTTTTGACCATAGTATTAGCTCAGCTTCTTAAATAACACATAAGTATCATGATACAAAAAGGTTTACCCAAGAGATTCAGGTTTTCCTCATGCTAGCAGGTATTCTTGTGTTTTACTCGTAAATAACGCAGTATTTCAATCATATCGTGATCATGTGGGACTTGGGATTATTTATAAATCCAATGCTAATAAGCCTGAACTATTACAACACCGGTAACCTACATTTCCGATACCAAGTTGATCCATATCTGAATTTAGGTAGCTTTTGAATTTAGCTATTTCCAACCTCTATGGAATATAAACACTGGCGCGTGCCTAGAACGTTGTACAAGTACTAACTATCCTGCTTCCTACTCACGCGCTATATAAGCATTTTGAATGTATGTATGTACTCACCAAGCAAGCAAACTAACCACTATATATCCATCAACGAGATACCAATTCATTGAATCTTATATGATTCCGTAGTGTATTTAATTCAGCAGAGCGGTTCCCCTTACATCGCTCGCATATGATATACCACCGGAACTATCTTCCGTGGAAAAAGATTATAATCACGACTGATCTGACTCAGAGTATAGTCTAGAGAGACGGCCGAGTGCACCAAACTAGCGTAACTTAATAGGGAGGTAAGCTACGTCCCTAGTTGTTATGCTCTAACTGTAGCGTAACTTATTAACGATGTAATTCTTACCCGGGAATTCTTAGAGCATGGCGAGTAACACCAGCATAGTAACTAGCGAGGTAAATATCCACATTAATCAGCATCGTCCCCTTACAAAATTAATTGTTGCATGCGTCAAATGTGTGTACATGTATCAAACAGCAATCGTATTGACACGAATGGTGTTCCGTAGAATTATAAAAAGTCGCTACGTCAAGCGTTGATTTAAATAACATGAATAATGCAACACTAACTCCACGTCCAGTAGAGCAATTAAAACTGTTAATATGACGCCATTTTTTGTGTCCGAAAATTTCAAAGTTTATTACCATTCTTTCAAAAATAAGGACCATAATTACATTATAAACACATTTTGTGCGAGAGTAACATACAAAATGGTATAAAATGGCAAAAATGTCACGATCAAAATCCATTCGTTTTAAATAAATGGATCAATGGTTAAATAATAAAACTATCACAATTCTAGCGTCAAATCTCTGTGGCGTGCTACTGTGATCCTGGCTTTTATAAACGTAAATCACGGGTTCGATTCCCGTGATACCCATTTTTTTTTCTCTTGCTTTTTTCTTCAAAAAATGATGATGACTTTAATGAAATATTTTATGTCAATTTCTATGAACTAGGTATTGACATTAATCAATCGATTTATTTAAATGTGTAGGCCTTTGTATTATTATTTTGTATTCATCTTTTTTATTTACTTTATTTATAATATTCATTCAATAGGCATATTTATTTATGAATTCGTTTATTTATTTGATTTTATGTTATTTGATTAATAATTAATTTATTATTAATTAAATAATTATTGGTTGATTGATTGATTTATTGACTGGATGCTTGATTGATTGATTTATTGATTGGATGCTTGATTGTTTGTACTAATTTTTACAACTGTGTATGCATGATTGTGGATAGTTTTAAAATATTTTATAATAAATGGGTCTTAAATATATCATTGAGTATAATTATTATACACAAGTTGATAATAAATTGCTTGATAAAATTCTCCCACTGATCATCATATCTATGTAATCGTCCATCGGGCAATTAAGAAATTGTCGTTTAGTTACAGCATAGACTGTTATGCTCTAACTTACTCTTGGGTCCGGTGAGGTATAAGATTTAGCGTACATTACCCGCCAGTTACTAGCCTAGTATCTTACCCCGGTTTGGTGCTCTCAACATTTTGGGTTACGCCTCAGTTACGAGCGAGGTAGTGCTGTTCATCAGCTACTCGCCATTGGTGCACTCGGCCGATGTGATATTACGGAAGATGGGATTTTAAACCGCGCCATTTTCTTTCCCTTATTTTGCTGATGGTAGTCAGGTTGTCATCAGAAGCTTATTTTGAGAATGTTGTAGTCAAAGCTTCGGCTATTGATACTAATACTATTTTAATCAGTTTATCATGTGCATGCAGGAGGTATCAAAACTCTATCAACATTTCATACGACGGTCGTTAGGTTAGCTATGACTAGGATTAATGATATCAAAATATACTTTTGACTATAATATTCGCGCAGCAATTTAAATAATACATACGTAACATGATACGAAAAGGTTTACCCAAGAGATTCAGGTTTTCCTCATACTAGCAGATATTCTTGTATTTTACTCGTAAATAACGCAGTATTTCAATCATAACGTGATCATGTGGGACTTTAGATTATTTATAAATGGTAATGCTAATAAGCCTGAACTATTACAACACCAGTAACCTACATTTCCGATACCAAGTTGATCCGTTTCTGAAACATAGGTAGCTTTTGAATTTAGCTATTTCCAATCTCTATGGAATATAAACTGCCTGACACGGTTGAGCAAAACGCAGCCTACGTGCAATAAATACAAAATGTTGCTGTAAAGTTCTAGGCATTTATTAACCTCTTTTGATTTCGTGGTACATTTTCAATTTATGTAAAGCCAACGGAAAACTGATACTTTGATTGAGTGACTCGGTAGGTGTCTAGTTTAAATACAGCACATTAACGTTCGGCACGTTTGACGGCTATAACGGACTTTGGTTCTATGATAGATCAGAAACTGTGTGTTTTGTAAACTTTTGTGAATGTTAAGTATTGTTTCTGTAATATTTTTGACATTTCAGTGGTTCAGATTTACCATTTCCAAAGAGAGTTCATTCTAATCTCGCAAGTGCATGCATAATCCTTAATGCATTCTATCAAACAATGCAAACCGCTGCTAGTGCCCTTGAAAGTCATTGTTATGGATAGAGATTTTATATTAAAAACTGATTGGTTTTTGTAAAAACGAAATATTGCTATATGGAAAACAACATGGACTAACAAATCCTTAACTTATCACTCATTCCTAAATTACAAATATTTTGGTTGTCTGATGGTTCGCCAATACTGCACTACTCGTTGTTAATAAGAAAAGATAATGTATTTGCAGTAAAGTTTCCCCATGAAAAAAACCCTGCTTGAACGTACAAACAGATTGTTATTACAAAGACGAAATGCTGAAAATAAATTATGTGGCTCTGGTATTGAAACAAATTCTCGTTGGATTGGCGTAATATTTGAATAAATATGAATTGTTAGTGTTGTTGCAATAACTCAAATAAAAATATGATTATAGATGATTGGCTACTATAATTATATGGTCGGGCAAATATACTAGACATCCATAATACTGTTATGACGGAAAATCGTCGTGTAAATTATGAAGGCTGTCTCATATCTATGAACCTATCAGTGTTAGAATAAAATATCACACACGTTAAGTTATTCAAGACATGAGCGAAATTACTTGAATGAAATAGGGCAGAAATAGTTCGTGCAAGGTGCAACCCAAATGTAAATAATGTAACTCTTTCGTACATATATTTATCTCCATGTTACGAGATTCCAACATAGCTGTGTTGGAATATGTGTGTCTATAATCACGCACAAAAAGGTATCGGTATCTCTGGCGCGTACACAGCAAAAAATGGGCCGAAAAACGGGGTACTTTTGGGGGGTATATGGCGCGGGGTCACAAAGTTGGGTAAAACTTCAAATATGTCAGTACATTGCGCTGTGGTAAACTATACAATTTATGTTTGGTAAAATATGGACTGATTATAACCACTTTTCAGCGTAAAAGTTTACACATCGTCGTGTTTTTTACCCCTCCGTGTAAGTTTTTTATAAAGTCAAATATTCAATAATTCAAAATTGTTTTTCTCATGCTAGCAGGTAGTCTTGTGTTTTACTCGTAAATAACGCAGTCTTTCAATCATATCGTGATCATGTGGGATTTTAGATTATTTATAAATGGTAATGCTAATAAGCCTGAACTATTACAGCACCGGTAACCTGATTTCGTGGTACATTTTCAATTCATTTAAAGTCAGCGGAAAATTGGTATTATGATTGAGTGACTCGGTAGGCGTCTAGTTTAAATGCAGCACACTAACTTCGGCACGTTTGACGGCTAACGGACTGGTACTATGATAGATCAGAAACTATGTTTTTTAAAATATTTTGTGAATGTTAAGTATTGTTTCTGTAATAATTTTGACATTTCAGTTGTTCGCATTTACCGTTTTCAAAGAGAGTTCATTCTAAACTCGCAAGGGCATGCATAATCCTTAACGCATTCTACCAAATAATGCAACTTGCTACTAGTGCCCTTGAAAGTCAGTGTTATGGATAGAGATTTGATATTAAAAACTGGGTTTTTTTGTTGTAAAATCGAAATATTGCTATATGGAAAACAACATGGACTAACAAATCCTTAACTTATCACTCGTTCCTAAATTAAAAGTATTTTGGTCATCTGATGGTTCGCCAATACTGCATTACTCGTTGTTAATAAAAAAAAGATAATTAATTTGCAGTAATGTTTGCCCAGGAAAAAACCGCTTGAACATACAAAAGTATGTATTTACTACTAGTACTCAATACTACAAAGAAGAAATGCTGAAAACAAATTATGTGGGTCTGGTATTTGGCATTTTTCTCGTTGGATTAGCATTATATATTTGAATAAATATGAATTATTATTGTTACTGCAATAACTCAAATAAAAATATAATTATAGATGATTGGCTACTAATGCTATGGTCGGGCAAATATACTATACGTATGTACTGTGTAGTGACGGAAGTTGTCGATAAAAATATGGAAGCTGTTTCAAATCTATGAGCGTATAAGTGTTAACATAAAATATTACACAATTTTAGTTATTCAAGTTGCAAAATTACTTAAATATGATAGGGCAGAAATAGTTCGTGCAATCCAAATGTATGGAATGTAACCCATCCGTACACATTTATCTCCATGTTATATAGAATAAGCGAGATACTGACATAGCTCTGTTGGAATCTGTGTTTCTATAATCACATAAAAAAGTATCGGTATCTCTGGCGCGTGCTTAGAACGTTGTACAACTAACTATCCTGCCTCCTACTCACTCACCAAGCAAGCAAACTAACCACCATATATCCATCAACGAGATACCAATTTCAGTGAATCTTATATGATTCCGTAAGTGTATTTAATTCAGCAGAGCGGTTTCCCTTACTCTGCTTGCATATGATATACCACCGGAACTATCATCCATGGAAAGAGATTATAATCACGTCTGATCTGACTCAGAGTATTAATAGTTTAGCGAGAGTGATATTACGGAGATGGGATTTTAAACCGGGCCATCTTCTTTCCCTTATTTTGCTGATGGTAGTCAGGTTGTCATCAGATGCTTATTTTGAGAATGTTGTTGTCAAAGCTTCAGCTATTGATACTAATACTATTTTAATCAGTTTATCATCTGCATGCAGGAGGTCTCAAAACACCATCAACATTTCATACGACGGTCGTTAGGTTAGCTATGACTAGGATTAATGATATTAAATATACTTTTGACTATAATATTCGCTCAGTATCTTAAATAACACATAGGTAACATGATACAAAAAGGTTTACCCAAGAGATTCAGGTTTTCCTGATGCTAGCAGGTATTCTTGTGTTTTACTCGTAAATAACGCAGTCTTTCAATCATATCGTGATCATGTGGGATTTTAGATTATTTATAAATGGTAATGCTAATAAGCCTGAACTATTACAACACCGCGTAACCTACATTTCCGATACCAAGTTGATCCGTATCTGAAACATAGGTAGCTTTTGAATTTAGCTATTTCCAATCTCTATGGAATATAAACTGCCTGACACGGTTGGAAAAAAACACCCCGCAGCCTACGAGCAATAAATACACAATTTCACTGTAAGGTTCTTGTCATTTATTAACCTCTTTTGATTTCGTGGTACATTTTCAATTCATTTAAAGTCAGCGGAAAACTTATATTACTATTGAGTGACTTGGTACGTCTGGTTTCAATGCAGCACATTAACTTTCAGCACGCTTGAAGGCTAACGGACTGGTGCTATGACAGATCAGAAACTATGTTTTTTTAAATATTTTATGTGAATGTTAAGTAGTATTTCTTTAATAATTCTGACATTTCAGTTGTTCGCATTTACCGTTTTAATAGAGTTCATTCTAATCTCGCAAGTGCATGCATAATCCTTAACGCATTCTACCAAATACGGTAATGCAACTCGCTACATTGCCCTTGAAATTCATTGTTATGGATAGAGATTTTATATTAAAAACTGGTTGTTTTTTTGTAAAATCGAAATATTGCTATATGGAAAACAACATGGACTAACAAATCCGTAACTTATCACTCGTTCCTAAATTAAAAGTATTTGGTTATTTGATGGTTCGCCAATACTGCACTGCTCGTTGTTAATTATAAAAGATAATATATTTGCAGTAATGTTTGCCCAGGAAAACAACGCTTGAACGTACAAAAATATTGTATTGACTACAAAGAAGAAATACTGAAAACAAATTATGAGACACTGGTATTTTGCATTTTCTCGTTGGATTAGCATTATATATTTGAATAAATATTGTTATTGTTACTGCAATAACCCAAATAACAATATAATTATAGATGATTGGCTACTAATGCTATGGTCGGGACAATACTATACGTATGTACTGTATAAATGACGGAAAATTGTCGATAAAAATATGGAAGCTGTCTCAAATAAGCGTATAAGCGTTAACATGAAATATTACACAATTTTAGTTATTCAAGACACATAAGCAAAATTACTTAAATATGATAGGGCAGAAATAGTTCGTGTAATCCAAATGTATGGAATGTAACCCATCCGTACACATTTATCTCCATGTTATATAGAATAAGCGAGATACTGACATAGCTCTGTTGGAATCTGTGTTTCTCTAATCACATAAAAAAGTATCGGTATCTCTGGCGCGTGCTTAGAACGTTGTGCAACTAACTATCCTGCCTCCTACTCACTCACCAAGCAAGCAAACTAACCACCATATATCCATCAACGAGATACCAATTTCAGTGAATCTTATATGATTCCGTAAGTGTATTTAATTCAGCAGAGCGGTTTCCCTTACTCTGCTTGCATATGATATACCACCGGAACTATCTTCCATGGAAAGAGATTATAATCACGTCTGATCTGACTCAGAGTATTAATAGTTTAGCGAGAGTGATATTACGGAGATGGGATTTTAAACCGCGCCATCTTCTTTCCCTTATTTTGCTGATGGTAGTCAGGTTGTCATCAGATGCTTATTTTGAGAATGTTGTTGTCAAAGCTTCAGCTATTGATACTAATACTATTTTAATCAGTTTATCATCTGCATGCAGGAGGTCTCAAAACACCATCAACATTTCATACGACGGTCGTTAGGTTAGCTATGACTAGGATTAATGATATTAAATATACTTTTGACTATAATATTCGCTCAGTATCTTAAATAACACATAGGTAACATGATACAAAAAGGTTTACCCAAGAGATTCAGGTTTTCCTGATGCTAGCAGGTATTCTTGTGTTTTACTCGTAAATAACGCAGTCTTTCAATCATATCGTGATCATGTGGGATTTTAGATTATTTATAAATGGTAATGCTAATAAGCCTGAACTATTACAACACCGGTAACCTACATTTCCGATACCAAGTTGATCCGTATCTGAAACATAGGTAGCTTTTGAATTTAGCTATTTCCAATCTCTATGGAATATAAACTGCCTGACACGGTTGGAAAAAAACACCCCGCAGCCTACGAGCAATAAATACACAATTTCACTGTAAGGTTCTTGTCATTTATTAACCTCTTTTGATTTCGTGGTACATTTTCAATTCATTTAAAGTCAGCGGAAAACTTATATTACTATTGAGTGACTTGGTACGTCTGGTTTCAATGCAGCACATTAACTTTCAGCACGCTTGAAGGCTAACGGACTGGTGCTATGACAGATCAGAAACTATGTTTTTTAAATATTTTATGTGAATGTTAAGTAGTATTTCTTTAATAATTCTGACATTTCAGTTGTTCGCATTTACCGTTTTAAGAGAGTTCATTCTAATCTCGCAAGTGCATGCATAATCCTTAACGCATTCTACCAAATACGGTAATGCAACTCGCTACATTGCCCTTGAAATTCATTGTTATGGATAGAGATTTTATATTAAAAACTGGTTGTTTTTTTGTAAAATCGAAATATTGCTATATGGAAAACAACATGGACTAACAAATCCGTAACTTATCACTCGTTCCTAAATTAAAAGTATTTGGTTATGTGATGGTTCGCCAATACTGCACTGCTCGTTGTTAATTATAAAAGATAATATATTTGCAGTAATGTTTGCCCAGGAAAACAACGCTTGAACGTACAAAAATATTGTATTGACTACAAAGAAGAAATACTGAAAACAAATTATGTGACACTGGTATTTTGCATTTTCTCGTTGGATTAGCATTATATATTTGAATAAATATTGTTATTGTTACTGCAATAACCCAAATAACAATATAATTATAGATGATTGGCTACTAATGCTATGGTCGGGACAATACTATACGTATGTACTGTATAAATGACGGAAAATTGTCGATAAAAATATGGAAGCTGTCTCAAATATATAAGCGTATAAGCGTTAACATGAAATATTACACAATTTTAGTTATTCAAGACACATAAGCAAAATTACTTAAATATGATAGGGCAGAAATAGTTCGTGTAATCTAAATGTATGGAATGTAACCCATCCGTACACATTTATCTCCATGTTATATAGAATAAGCGAGATACTGACATAGCTCTGTTGGAATCTTGTGTTTCTCTAATCACATAAAAAAGTATCGGTATCTCTGGCGCGTGCTTAGAACGTTGTGCAACTAACTATCCTGCCTCCTACTCACTCACCAAGCAAGCAAACTAACCACCATATATCCATCAACGAGATACCAATTTCAGTGAATCTTATATGATTCCGTAAATGTATTTAATTCAGCAGAGCGGTTTCCCTTACTCTGCTTGCATATGATATACCACCGGAACTATCTTCCATGGAAAGAGATTATAATCACGTCTGATCTGACTCAGAGTATTAATAGTCTAGCGAGAGTGATATATATTACGGAGATGGGATTTTAAACCGCACCATTTTCTTTCCCTTATTTTGCTGATGGTAGTCAGGTTGTCATCAGAAGCTTATCTAATGTTATTGTAGTAATGCAAAGCTTCTGCTGTTTATTATGTACCCATCAATGTTTTCACACCTTGACGTTTGAAGATTGTAGTAATAGATAGCATCTGGACACGTGCCCAGGAATATTGATACCGATATCATTTTAATCAGTTTATCGTCTCTACATGCAGGATGTATCAAAACACCATCAACATTACATATGACGGTCGTTATGTTAGCTATGACTAGGATTAATGATATCAAAATATACTTTTGACTATAATATAAGCTCAGCATCTTAAATAACACATAAGTAACATGATACAAAAAGGTTCACCCGAGAGATTTAATTTTTGCTCATGCTACCAGGTATCATTGTGTTTTACTCATAAATAACGCAGTATTTCAATCATATCGTGATCATGTGGGACTTAGGATTATTTATAAATCCAATGCTAATAAGCCTGAACTATTACAACACCGGTAACCTACATTTCCTATACCAAGTTGATCCATATCTGAAACATGAGTTGCTTTTGAATTGATCTATTTATAATCTCTATGGAATATAAACTGCCTAACACGCTTGAGAAAAACGCAGCCTTCGTGCAATAAATACACAATTTTACTGTAAAGTTCTTGGCAAATATTGAATTTTTCACATCAAGATATTTTGTAGCAGAAGAATCCCCATATTTTTCTCACAATGTCTGTAAAATCTTAGCGGCCAGAAATATTCCATTTAGAAATGATAGGCTAAAATGTGGTGGAATTACTCCCAAAGATGGTTAACCACCAGTTAGTTTGTGTACTTCTCAATGGGCAAATGTGCTGTGACCTTGTGTTTCTGAAATTAGAACCATTGGAGCTATGCAACTCAAACTTTGGAATTTTAAGGATGACCTTTCATGTAAAATAGAAAACATCAAGTTGAAAATCGGGCCGCAATCAAAACATATACCTATAACCTCTTTTGATTTCGTGGTACATTTTCAATTTATTTAAAGCCAACGTAAAACTGATACTTTGATTGAGTGACTCGGTAGGTATCTGGTTTAAATTCAGCACATTAACGTTCGGTACGTTGGACGGCTAACGGACTGGTTCTATTATAGATCAGAAACTATGCTTTAAAAAATATTTTGTGAATGTTAAGTATTGTTTCTGTAATATTTTTGACATTTCAGTTGTTCACATTTACCATTTTTCAAGAGAGTTCATTCTAACCTCCCAAGTGCATGCATAATCCTTAACGCATTCTACCAAACAATGCAAACCGCCTCTAGTGCCCTTGAATGTCATTGTTATGGATAGAGATTTTATATTAAAAACTGATTGGTTTTGTAAAAATGAAATATTACAATATGGAAAACAACATGAAATAACAAATTCTTAACTTATCACTCGTCCCTAAATTAAAAGTATTTTGGTTTTATGATGGTTCACCAATACTGCACTGCTCGTTGTTAATAACAAAAGATAAGAAAAGATGACGCGTACTTGTAGTACTATTTCCCCATGAAAAAACCCTGCTCGAACGTACACAAATATTGTTATTACAAAGAAGAACTGCTGAAAACAAACTATGTGGCTCTGGTATTGAAAATATTTCTCGTGGGATCGGCGTAATATTTGGATAAATATGAACTGTTAGTGTTGTTGCAATAACTCAAATAAAAATGTAATTATATAAACCTGGAAAAAAGTATCGCAATTTTGTGTGTTGCTCACAAATTCAGCATATACGAAGAGTTCACCTTTGATTTTTTTGGTTTATTTGACCTAGGTCAACACTTCCACAATATTGCTTTCGTCATTTGAACTTATTTAAAATTTGACCTATTTTGACCTTTGACCCCATAACTGCTGGGCGTACGAAAAAAGGAGTTTTTCATGTTTGAGTAAAATCGGGCAACTTTTGAAATTTGACCCCAGATGATCTTTGACCTTGGAACACTAGTAAGTGTTACCAAGGGTTACAACTATAGAGATTAATCATCGTGTCTCTCAATATCGCGTTATACCCAAACTTGTTTCACGAATGTTTTTGGAAAAAAAACATGCATTTTCTCCTTGGCCTTGAAAAACATTACATCGATTACGTCACATACTCAAATGTGGCCCTTGTATTGCATAACATTTTGCTGGACAGCATACGCAAACACATGATCCTTAATATCACATCATGGTGGCAAAAGTCTAGGCCACATTTGCACTTTGCAACAAAAAACCAGCGGTGCGATACTTTTTTCCAGGTGTATAGATGATTGGCTATCTATTATATATAGTAAGCGTCAAAATACTATGGACATAATTCCAACAATGCGTGCGTATATGCGTGCGTGCATACATGCGTACGTGCGTAAACTCGGGAGAGCGTACCGGGCGATTTCAAAAATGATCATGCGTCCTGAATGGTCAATCGTGACGCGCATGTATGCATAGTTGTTCGCGCATTATGATCTGGACGCAGCTTCGCGAGCAACAGAACACGCTCGTTTGAAATAGCTTGAATAATGTCTATAGTATTAAGACAGTAAATATAATGCTATGGTTGGGCAAAATATACTGTGATGACGAAAAATCGTCGGATAAATTTTGGAGGCTGTCTCAAATCTATGAACGTATTAGTGTTAGAATGAAATATTACACACGTTTAGTTATTCAAGACATGAGCGAAATTACTTTAATGAAATAGGGCAGAAATAGTTCGTGCAAGGTGCAACCTAAATGTATGTAATGTAACCCTTTCGTACATATATTTATCGCTATGTTACGAGATTCCAACATGGGTGTGTTGGAATATGTGTGTCTATAATAACACACAAAAAGGTATCGGTATCTCTGGCGCGTGCCTAGAACGTTGTACAACTAACTATCCTGCCTGCTACTCACTCACCACTCACCAAGCAAGCAAACTAACCACCACATATCCATCAACGAGATACCAATTTCAGTGAATCTTATATGATTCCGTAAATGTATTTAATTTAGCAGAGCGGTTTCCCTTACATCGCTTGCATCAAGATATACCACCGGAACTATCTTCCATGGAAAGAGATTATAATCACGTCTGATCTGACTCAGAGTATTTATAGTCTGGCGAGAGTGATATTACGGAGATGAGATTTTAAACCGCGCCATTTTATTTCCCTTATTTTGCTGATGGTTGTCATCAGAAGTTTATCGTGATCATGTTGTTGTAGTAATGCAAAGCTTCTGCTGTAATGTACCCGCCAATGTTTACACACATAGTTTGAAGATTGTAGTAATAGGTAGCATCTGGACACGTGCCCGGGAATATTGATACCATTACTATTTTAATCAGTTATAATCTGCATGCAGGAAATATCAAGACACCGTCAACATTTCATACGGTCGTTAGGATAGCTATATACTTTTGACTATAATATTCGCTCAGCATTTTGAATAAGACATAAGTAACATGATACAAAAAGGTTTACCCAAGAGATTCAGGTTTTCCTCATACTAGCAGGTATTCTTGTGTTTGACTCGTAAATAACGCAGTATTTCAATCATAACGTGATCATGTGGGACTTTAGATTATTTATAAATCCAATGCTAATAATCCTGAACTATTACAACACCAGTAACCTACATTTCCTATGCCATGTTGATCTATATCGGAAACATAGGTAGCTTTTGAATTTAGCTATTTCCAATCTCCATGGAATATAAACTGCCTGACACGGTTGAGCGAAACGCAGCCTACGTGCAATAAATACATAATTGTACTGTAAAGTTATTGGCATTTATTAACCTCTTTTGATTTCGTGGTACATTTTCAATTTCTTTAAAGCCATCGGAAAACGGATACTTCGATTGAGTGACTTGGTACGTCTGGGTTAAATACAGCACATTACCGTTCGGCACGTTTGATGGTTATCGGCGTGGTTCTATATGATTTATCAGGAAGCTAAGT
The DNA here is from genome assembly GCA_035610835.1 of Ophiura sarsii. Lineage (NCBI taxonomy): Eukaryota > Metazoa > Echinodermata > Ophiuroidea > Amphilepidida > Ophiuridae > Ophiura > Ophiura sarsii. The sequence goes on from CM069450.1 coordinate 61,524,057, forward strand.
GGTTTTGAAAAGTTTGGTAAATGATTAATATTTTTAGGAAATAATTTTGACATTTTCCGATTAAAAAAAAAGTCATACTCACGGTCTTGCATTGCATTGCATTGCATTGCAATGTAATTTAACGACATATGTTACAGTGCGAATAAGCACGATGAATCAAATCAAAACCAAACAAGAACATATAGAACGAAAATTTGAAAGAGACACAATTAATCTGTATTAGTTATTGTCCTTCAAAACGAAGACCCAACACGAATTGTTGTCGTTTGGGGGTAATTATAGGCTTTTCTTGGCTTTGTGAAAAGTACAATCTTGCATTTTTTGTTTTTTTGTCGAGGCAAACCGAAAATAAAGTTACCTGTTGCAAGTCTAAAAGCTAAAAACGTAGACACGTTTTTTCAAAATCATAGTAAAGTATGGACTTCCCAAGTTTCTATATCCTTCTGTAGGCCTACTTGCTGTACAAATGAATCACCCCTTTTATGCCATAGAGAGCTTGGTCACGAATCTTTCAAAATTTAGTTTGATTTAATAATGGCAAATTTCGCAAACACAATTTTTGAGCGATGAGATATTTTCTTAAGCAGATTCTGAGTAGGAGTTGAAGGTCATTAGTACATCCGTGGAATAGGGGAATAATGCGACTATTACTTTATGTTCCATTGCTTACTAGGCAGCCGGTATCGCAACAAGGAAAGTTCAAATATGTTTTTACTTATACGAGACATATTGATAATTTGTTTATGTGCTACGAATGCATTGACATATTTTTTTCAGGAGTATATTAAATCAAGTAAAGTTCATCGCAGGTAAATCTATTGTCTACTAACACATTTAAGAAACACGCAGCACAAAAAGGTAGGTAAAATCGACGGGGAAAAGCCAAGAGCTGCATAGTCTCACGAAACAGCAATGATGTCAAAGAACTAAATTGAAATTACACAAGATATAACCCAAACCACGGACTATGGCAGATCAATCTTAATCTATAAAGCCTCTGCACGAATACTTCGCAAGTCTTTTGAATTGTCACTAAAGAACTCTATAAGGAACAGCCGCCGGAGATATAAGCACTTTAGAATTAGATCTTCCCTCTAACGACCTTGGTTGAATACAGGAGGAACGTATAGAAAGACCACCTTCAGGCATTCATAGGGCATAGACGGTGATGGGGTCACGCCCGGTAAAACAGTCAATGGGTTTATTATCTTCAGTAGATGGACGCCTTCAAGGGAGAGGAATTTATCAGGTGAACAAGACATTTTCAAAGGCGGTTCATTGAAGTTATAAGTTCAGGGAGCATTAACGGTAAAAAAGGGGTCTTCTCGTTGTTCTGCATTCATATTAAAGTGTGGATTCGACATTTAAGATACCCTGAAAATGAAATGAAAACCCCAAGCCTTTATTTGAATTTGTACTTGGTAACACAATTTGATTCGTTTTCACAGAATTAGTATGAAACCTCACTTCGATATGATTACAAATATCCTCAATATCAGGTTATTGGTTATAAATAGTTAGGAACGCAGTTTGCACTTTACTCAAGTTTGTGCCAGGTGGTATTTAATACACTAAACGTAAATAGTTGATTTAGTTAATTCCAACCTAGTAAGCAAGACAGGTTGTCTTTAATCCAGATCTTACGATACAAGCAATCGGAGAAAATGATACAAAAATATATTGGCAAACTTTAATACGGAAATATACCTAACAGGCACGTGGGTTTTGCTAACATTTTTAGGACATGCGCATTCGACTAGGATCAATTATTGACTACTACTCCCCGGGGGATCTGTGCAGCAAACAGGTGATGGAAACGTGAGAAGCTAACTATTTGACACGGATCGAAGTAGGGGGAGTGCGTTACAAGCGCCTTTACCCTCCAAAGATCAAAGACTTGTCTCCATATCTGACACATAGTTTCATCACATCTTTCTAGTATCAATTTACTTCGAGGAAACGATTCCATTTTTTACAAATCAAACAGGATTCATTTGGAAACACATGTATTTTTGTTTAGGTTTCTTCAATAGGTTTAAAACCTGGCTAGATGTTTTCACCCTTGCATCATGTCAACTCACTTGTAAAAACATGGTAATTCATAATATAGTTCTATCTTTGTAAGTGATTAATCTTACATGTCTCGTATATTGTTAACTACTATGCTATTCGTTTAAATTGCTGTATACTAGTCCCACCATGCAGGGAAAACAGAGCAATAATTGGACAATATAGACATGTATGACATATAAGTCAATGTATGTACTATTTATGACAAATGATTGGATCGACAGGTTTAGCTTTCAGCTGATCCGACACAATACACTGCAATTGCTAAGGATCTTTAAATAAAATCGTGCTAACCACCTCAATATATCCATATTCGTTATATCTTCATAAAATACGATTAGGTGTACGTCAACTCATACATTGCAATTCTAACATTTATAAGATGAAGTACAAACCTAAATGAATCGTGACGTCAAAACGTATTCCAGTGATACACACAGCATTTACGCTGGCATAGGTGCCCGAATTCGTCATTTTGGGTTCATTCTGTGTTCATTCTGACAAAATTGCATAAAACTAAGGTGACAGATGAAGTATAGAATAATATCCTTTTAATACCTAACTCTCCATCATATTATTTTTGCTACCTCTCGCGACAAAATAAATGAGTTTTTGACTTGTTGCGTGATACTATTTGGCGTATCAGAGATTCTCAGCTAATCAATGACATCTTTAATCAAACCTAACCGCTGAATACCGGCTGTAGTCATTTGGAGATAATTTAATGCCTATTTACACAGAAGAAACACTGCAAATATGCCGACAACGCCCTGTTTATCCCTTTAATTTACTTCACCATCTTGATTTATTTAAATGATCTTCATTTATTTCACGATCTTGATTTATTTGATCAATTCAGACAATGCCCTGTCTATCCCTTGATTTATTTTATCGATTGTGTGTACAAACAACGTATTTGATACTTGGAAAACCATGTTGGCGGCACCCTTCGAATACCCACGTCTGTGCTGAGTACAACCAATGCTCGTAGGTTACCAAGGCTGACTACAAGATTATATTCTCGCGACAAGATTAATGAGTTGTTTACTTGTTGCGTGGTACTGTTTGGTGTATGAGGGAATCTCGGTTTATTAATGACATCTTTAATCAAACCGGACAGTTGAATACCGATGGGTAGCCATATGGAGATGATTTTATATGCCTATTTTGCACAGATGAAACTCTGCAAAATACAGAATGCTAGTGTAATGAACAGAAATGTGCCATAATAGAGAAATACCAAATGTTCCAAGATACAATGATGACGAAGGTATGAAAAGCAATTCCAGTTAACTTATTTATAATTGAAATTGAAACAAAATTACTTGTGTTTTTTCATGCTTACCGAGGCGCGTGTCAAGACTAATACCACGACAAGATTACCGAATTGTTTACTTGTTGCGTGGTAATGTTTGGTGTATTGGGGAATCTAGGTTTGATTAATAACATTTTCATCAAACCTAACAGCTGAATACCGCCGATGAGTAGCCATTTGGAGATGATTTAATGCCTATTTACACAGAAGAAACTCTGCAAATACAGATAATGGCAGGCTGCTTATCCATTCATTCTTTTAAACTCGAATCTCTAAGTCAAGTTCAATGTATGCCGCCAGAAAAAGGGACAACTATCAGGGGCGGAGCCAGAGATTGAGTTTACCGGGGGGCTGAAAAAGAAAAATCTTGAATTTTCTTGTGGTGGACTATCCATGCGGTGCGCAGCACCGCAGCACCGCCCTCCGAGCTTAGCTCGGACAGGGGGAGTCTGAGGGGTGATGTGCCCCCTCAGTGAAGTGATGTGCCCCCTGGATCCGCGCCTGACTATAGAGACATCAAATCCAAGAAAAATGCGCCCATAGCAATACCAGTTCACTCAATTTTAATATTAACATTTTATTAAAAAAATATTTGAATTATGTATTTAATATCGATTGAGAGAGAAGGGACTTCACTTAAAACACCTTCGGCTATGTAAATTTGTATGTATTTTGGTCGTGATTTATTGCATGGATATGTTCAAGGTCACGAGTGGCCTAAATCGATGGACAATAAAGATATATTTCTAGGGTTAGCAGTATACATGTACGTTGAAGAAAGAGGTGTTATAAAAGACTACTAGTCATAGAATGATAGATGATGATGTATGGGAGGATAACGTTGGTGACCAAGTAGATTATTTAGATTATCAAGGTGATGAAGCTCCTGAATTAAGTATAAGTAGCATATAAATATTTATTTTGCTATAGTAATTGTTTGAAACTCCTGGATAACTAAGTGCAAGGAATAATTAAAATATCGTTAATTTATTGGAAATAATAACCCTCCAAAATGATTGCAGTTAGTAGTATGTATCTTATAGATGCAGGAATTTGTTACGTCTTTTCGTTTCTTAATGTGGGGACGTTTGTTGATAATCAACGCTCCAGAGTGACGTTAATATACTCGAAGTGTGTGGACCCCCCGAAGCTTGAATAAAATATCCTTGAATTTGTTTCGAATAGTTACTTGCAAGCTTCTGCCAAGACTCTTTAACGAAATTGAAACCTCCTATCTAATTACATATACATTATTATGTTTAAAGTTGGCCCCAAACCCCTGAATCGAGTTCAGTTGAAGTAAAAACTGTTTTGATATCCATATATGTCACGACCTCTCAGGTAGGGTCTGTCGGCATGGTCGGTAGGTAGTCAGCCCTTTTATGGCAAAAGCATGTATTTTATATGTACTTTCCTAACGATATACTTCCTTTTAACATGGATTGTGTTAACTTGGTTCAATAATCCTCACTTAGGAAAAGGTTGCAACTTGTAAAGACAATAAAAGTTATATACTGCCTTTTACCACTACATGATTTATGGAGAAAAAAAGCTAACTTTGATCATGTTAAAAGGAAGTATACTGTTAGAAAACTACATATAAGATACATTCTTTTGCCATAAAAGGGCTGTAAAGTGCGCTTGTTGTTTTCTCTTATTGTTCGTGAAAATGTTTGTGAATTTTCAAATTCAAAATTTCAAAATAAATTCAGAAAATGTGTAAATAAAACCAAAATAAATCTCAAATTCGAAAAAAGGTTATGTCGGACACGCAGAACAGGGTTTTTTCGTAGCCTGACCGCGCAAACCCGTGTGACCGGACTCGAGATCTACACCAAACCCAAACTCACAGACAAATATATCAAGACAAATGAATTATGGAAATAGTATGTTTATCAACACATCAATGTTTGAAATGATAAAATTTTTTTTTTTTTAATGAAAAACGGAATATTTAACATTAGTAATGTCACTTTTGCGTTAAATAGATTCACACAATATCAACAGACATTTCATGCTCAGGACAAGTTTAGAGATACCGGTAAAAGTCCGTAGTATTCCTGGAACGAATTGATAAATGTCATAGGACAGAAAGACGCCTGTATACTATAGCTTGATCAATGCCAATTTGATCAAGCCTCCTTACAGCAGCGCATGAATATAGAAGGACGCCAGCGCGCACGCACCCCACACCCGCACTGTGCACCATATGCGTGACGTCCAGCCAAAGCCGCGTGTGGCCATAATTTCGCGCGTACACTTGGATTGCTTTTGCTCGCGGAGAGATAAAAACCGAATATTTCTATTAGAGTGTACGAATTAATGATAAAAATACGTTGCGATTGTTTTACAGTACCACACAAAGTCTAGAAGAAGTACTCAACAACAAGTGTTCCCACCAGTTTGCACCTGTTGATACTACTATAAGAGTATATGAATTAAAAATAAAGATATGTTGCGATTGTTTTACAGAGCCACAAAGTCTAGAAGTACTCAACAACAAGAGTTCCCACCAGTTGGAACCTGTTGATTATCTTAAGAAATTTACAATTTTCACATGACCACCTTAGAACCAATGTAAACACTATATTACCGGTACTTAGATATTATTACATTGCAAACCACGATCCGTGAGATGTTTGAAAGTTACCTCGTACACTTGTATTGCTTTGTTATTGGAAAGTTGTTTATTTATCAAACTTAACTCAAGAATATTAGTAATAAAACCTTGGCAAAGTCATAGTGTTTTGAAATTGATTGGAGCAGTCGTGAGAATATGCCCTGGGCAAAACATACACCGTTAGACTTAGCAAAAGCAATAGCAACACTTGGGAGATGTTATGATAGGATCATAGCCATACATAACACATAAGCAAATTCGTTACATGCTTGAACATTACTTGAAATATCACAGATGAAGCTTCTTAAATACTTATAAACCGACACAAATACGTGTACTTTAAAACTTTCAGTACGAATTCAGTACGAACGGATCCCAAATACAATCTCCCCTCTTCTTAAGCATAGTAAATATGACCTTTTATATCATTATGAGATTATATTGAACACGTCACATGTTGTGCGAACGGTTACTGCATATTGTTATAACTGAAATATCATTATCAAATGAAATAAAAACATCTGAGCAGATCTTTAGGTTATCTTAAGGCAACAAGAGTGGTTTGGCTGCCGTAATGCATCAAATTCGCGTCCCCGGCTGGCTGACACCCAAGAAACCTATATATTTCGAGCTTTACAAACTAACGTTTAAAGGACTTGGTTCGAAGCCATCTATATTTCAACATATTTGGTTAAATTTAATCAACCGATTTGAGAAAAAGCAACTACTTATGCATTCATCTATTGACATGTAAGCTAAATTGTCGATCAACACACTCCGATCGAATTTCCATTTATTAGCCTACACAAGGGATCGATTCACTGATATTGCTACTGGTTGAACCAGTGAGTTAACCATGTTGATCGGTATGTATTCATGAAATTATGTTGAATAAATGATATCAGGATATATGATATAAGAAAGGCATTTATTTTAATTGAACTCTGTTTGACATAAAGGTCGCAATGAAGTGTATTATTTTGTCTCAATCTCAAGTGATAAAGAACAAGTTTGACTTACCCCAGGCACATTTGACATTAACAGGTTGCAACAAATACACAATTTATCTCCAATATGCTGTAGTGTAATACCAAGCGAAATATTCGTACAACAATTAATATAAAGAAACCGTCACATACTGGCTTTGTGCGAAGCCATTTTCTCACGATAACCAAGCATAAAAATATTGAATTTCGCCATGAATATAAATAGATATAATATTACGATGGTTTACAATAGAATCACATGATTTAATCCCTACCTTGCTATGCAAGAAGTGCATAGTGTAAACGAACTATTTCATATCGAAATTGTGATCTTTGACGGGGATTTAATCCGCCTGAGGCGATGGAACGGCGCGCGCGTGCGGGATTGCCCAATTTCCTCGTGCATTCCTCCAATTACAAAGATATCATTGATGCAATTTGTTTGAAATTGGGATGAAATGAATAGCAAGGAATGCTATAGGAGAGGAGAAAAATCCCATCAAAATCAAATAGGGAGGGAAGAATATCTGCTTTTGCAAACAATGTTACAGGGAAATGCGAGGTGAAGAGAGTAGAATGTCACTATTTATTTTACTCCTCTTATTTCATAACATGTTTTCGGCATTGAGGAATTACGTAAAGGTAAATGTTGATCTACTGGTGTACCTTGAGAGAGTTACATGCTGATATAACCTGTTTGCTACTAGTGTAAATATAACATGTGTTTCTAGCATATACGTCAATGTATAGGTACCCTAAAATGTCATCAAATTTATCTATCTCAGATCATTATTGTCTCTTAAAATTGCATAACAATATCTGACAAACGTGATATTATGTATGAAAATGTAATGAAACGACTAGACGGTATTCAAAACTAAATTTGCATAAAACATTCATTATGATAATATCGTTTATCAAAATAGATTTGTTACGGGATTATAAAGCTCATCCCACAACAGGCAACGTAGTATCCTTGAACTGTTCTAAGATATTAAGCGATTATAGCGACTATAACGATACTAATACTATGCAACTGGCTTTTAAAAAAAATGCTTTATTCATAAGATGGAAGCACAACTATAGCGCACTATCCCTGTAGGTATATCTTATAATGGTACTCCTTGTTAAAGGAAACATGGTCATATGCACCACTCGAAAAAATCCGGCGAAAACTACGAACAATATTTCCGAGAAATTGATGGTCGAACCAATTTGATTCGTTCACAAATGTTGTTATACAATATTACGAGGGTTTTTATTCTCAACTGTGGCAAAATTGGTAAATGCATATATTTGTCCAATTTAATGATTAATTTCTTCCAGAAGATTAAACAGAAAAGAAGAGGTTCTTTCTGTGGCCTCTAGTTAAATATAGCTGGTATGTTTGTTTTTGGATGAGCTATATAATATGATCTGACAGACAATGATGTGCATTAATCTCACTCTCATTACTTTTAAAATTTGTGCCGGTTTTAGGCAAAATCATTGTTAATCATTCACGAAATCATATTTCAGTGACATGCAGGGTGTATAAACATAATTTCGTGACTGGTATGTTTTTAAATTAAAAATCACCTAGACTCCAGTTTAAGAGTAAAGTACTGTTTAATTCCTATCTCACATGATAATGCTATATATTCGACGTGTTATGAATTTATCATATGGCGAAATCAAACTCAGAGAATATACGGTATTAATATATCCTAAAATTAGAACAATATAAATCAAAACAACAAGAACATGATACTATTTCGAATACGATGGGCGAAGGGGATAAAATAGCTAGATTACCGAATAAAGTCCAAATATTAATTTTAAATCATACAAATATAAATGGTTTAATCATTTATAGAATGAAAAGTGATCATCTATATAAAAGGGATACCGTATTTGAATAAAGTGTTGAGGCAATCAGTTTGAAGATAATTAAATTGTCATATGAAGGTAATGCTTTACTATCATCAATGTGATAAAGAAACTACAATAAAACGCAGTGATAAATATAAGAGTTTCAAAAACTGAATAATATTCCAGCAATATGCTGAATATGATGGTAGTTCACAGTGGGTTTGGATTATTGAATTAGGAATCCATCCGGTGCTCTAATTCAAAATACCTGTGAAGTAATGTGCATCATGTAGAGTAAGCTATAGAGACGATTTAGCGAGCTGCGGGCATGCGGGGGCCACCTTGATAGTAAATAGAGCAGATGCATTTTCGTAATACTACTGTGATCAACAAGAGGTCTTAAAAGTAAAAACAGCTGTATTTATTCCACAGTGTAGCATAGCAAAGAAAAGTTGTAACAATAACAATGTATAAGAACAATTTCTTAGATTCAGATGAGAGCAGTGTCCTTAATCAAATTATATTCAAATCAATACAAAAATATATAAGAAGATGCTCCTAGTTACGATATGGCTGACATATACATGTATAATACAGCAGCCTATGCTTAACGTGAAAGCCATGCAGGCCTATACCATATCTTAATACGGTACTATTTTTAGCGAGTCTGTCTGTCTGTCCGTCCAATGCTTCCGGGTGCAGATCCCTGCCAATCTGCCCATGCAATCGCTATGCACATGGATCTTCGCCCCACGTAGCAACGAGTGCCACGCAAGTGTTACGAAATGGTGTCGCACAGCCCACTACCGAAATTTTGATTTTCTTTAACCCGGCTAGCTACTATTTAGACTAAAATTGTGGCACTTTTGCTGTGCGTTCGCGTATAAACAAAATATGACGCACGCGATTGCCGGTGCACTCGTAATGGCGCGCAGACCGTAGGTGCATACGCTTTCGTGGCCCAATCTGTATGTTTTTTGTTATGGGACGAGTTAAAGGATGCAGTTCGTGGTCCGCAGTACAAACCTGGCAGTAGGTCTACAAGATAACGGCACACGAGGAGACGAGAACAAACAGTCAATCATACAGCCAGGATAGAAAAAGGACTCAAACTAACTTTAACTCCCGGGTGGGTTTTTGTATGAGTTAAACTATGCATATGATAGGAGGTAAAAAAGGGTCAAATGGGGAAGGGGGCTCAAACCCACGTATAAGTATGTAGTGTTTTGGCGGGTTAGTGTTAACAAAGGAACCGGGAGAGGACCCATCCATAACGCGCGCCTATCATGGGATGTCTTTTATATAAATTGTAATGTTACATAATATTTCATACATGAACGTGTGAAATATAAAGGTACGGTGTGAGCATTAACATGCGTAATTGAAATACATACGTTCAGGCATAGCCTACATGCCTACTGGAAGAATAGGCCGAAAAATAAACGGATATGGCACACACAGTTCTGAAGATGGATACAGATGGACATGGTGACAATATATAGTCCCCGCCCCGCCAACTACAAACTAAAATACCTATACTCTGAACTAAGACCCCACTATAAAACCACGACCCTAGGGCTTAGGCCTAGTGTAGGCCTACTGATTTACATGGATATATAGTATGGGGTAGCCTACCTGGATTTAACAGCACATGTGGGTTTCTATATTATGGGGTATCTGGAATATGAAGGGCACCTGTGATAACAGAATTGTAAGAGTAGGCCTACACATCCCTTGAACCCCCAACCCGAGAACCGCTCAACCCGCGAACCGCGAACTCTAGTTTAATATAATTAGACATACGGGGCACTATCAATCGATTTTTTTTGAAAAGAAGTATTTTCTTCCAGGCGTTAAAGGCTAAAGAAACTAATGTCTTCTTACACCAAACCAAAATGTGTATTATACTAAAGTTATTTATATCACTTTAAAATATGAGTGAGTGATAAGATTATGCTGGGCCTCTCTGCTACACATACATGTTGCATATAGGAAGTACACTGTACATAATCTATTCGGTAATCTAGCTAAGAGAAAGGCGACTGATACCCTATATATGGGTAAATATGAAGACGTCTTCGAGACTTTCTCACTCTCTAGTGGTTGTTGCCGTGTATGCCATACGTTACACAAACGATGCAAGCTTGAGGCACTACGACCTAAATTATTGCTTCACATGGGTTTATATATTTATGGTAGGATCACATGAATTGCAGTGGGAATATGCTGCACTAATGCTGTACTTTCATTCTGAATACGCTTGGGATAGTATGCAGTCCCTGTTAAAGTGATGGAAGATATTTTTACAAAAGGATACTAGAACTTTGAGAGTATGAATGTGATACAGTTTATATGGTGGTCAATATCTTTAGTTGAACTTGATTTAATTAACTACATTATATCTGCGACAATTCAGATACAATTTTTAATTAATTTAGAATTATATAGGCTACTATTAATAACAAATCGTCGGTGGTATTAGTTACGTATAGTGTGTACGTCACTACGAAACGATCACAGTTCGCCATACATTACTATGTAATACCACTGACCATACGTCACTATGTAATGTCACCGACTATACATCACTATATAATAACACCGAACATACGTCACTATGTTATACCACCGACCATACGTCACTATGTTATACCACCGACCATACGTCAATATGTTATACCACCGACCATACATCACTATGTTATACCACCAACCATACGTCAATATGTAATACCACCGGCCATACGTCACTATGTTATACCACCGACCATACGTCACCATGTAATACCACCGACCATACGTCACTATGTAATACCACCGACCATACGTCACTATGTTATACCACCGACCATACGTCACTATGTTATACCACCGACCATACGTCACTATGTTATACCACCGACCATACGTCATTAGGTAATACCATAATAAGACATACATTTATTGTATTGTGTTGTTGTCTTGTTCGCATTTTTTAAACGATGGATTTTAAACTTATATATCGAGTTTTCAATTTTTAAAGTGAAAACTTTTTTCACTTTTTAAACAAGTTATCTAATCAAGGTTATACTCTCAAACTGGGAATCTTGGTATATCAATTCATTAAAATGTTCATGCGAGTAAGAAGTAATTTTGCCTAACAAAGGTCATGCAAGTAAAGTCATATTCTTATTATTCTCATAGTGTGATACTTCAGGAGGCCGCGGCTCTCAACCACATCAAATCTCGAAAATACCTTTTCAGAAAAACGCGTCCTTAACAAATTGGTTATATTATGAAGACTTGAGAAATTGAAGCCGTCAGCAAAACACATTATGCGAAGTCAGGAAATAAGCACACAAAGCGAGCTGGTTCCTCCTGTATAGAATATCCTTTAAAATGAGATACAATGTTACTGATGGCTATAGCTTATAACACAGAAGAAGAAGATGCAATTTCAGGTGATGCCAGGAGTGTCCAAAACAGATTTCCTGAAAAAGGCTAGCTATGTCCGGAGGCATCGAACTTTTATACATGTGCAATGTGGTTGGGAGCATTGCTATGATAGGATCTGCTTCTAACTAGATTCACGTCTTTGCCAATTCAAATTTATATTTTGATGTAACCTTTTTCAAGGTTCAACTATGACTATAATCCACCCACGCGCAATACCACCACCATAATAATAACAACAATTTGAACATTGCTAAAATAATCAGAACATTGTAATAAATATTAATAGCTCCCTCTTCGTACTTATTCGTTCGTATCAATAGGTTCCCACTGATTACAAGCATTGGTTCATTGATTTTGATCTTCATTTTCAGGTTTGTGCATTCAATGACTATGACTACAAATGTTCTCATCCAAAAAGGGGTAAAAGCTTACTTAATTTAAGAAAAAGTGCTCTCGTGTTATTTAGAGAAACATGTATCTTACGTTACATGACGACGGTGGTCGCTGGCTCGTTCACGCGTATTCCACGTATTCAAGTACAAGGCTACGTTATCAATAAACTGCGAAATGATAATTATCATCAAAACTCGACCGCGCGGCAACCGACGGTTCCGCCCGGTTGGACCGCGTATCATTGTTTAGAACAATAGAAACCGACTGCAACCTCATGGAACTGCACGGAACCGGCGGTTGCCGGGCGGTCGAGTTTTGATGTGCTCCCTAACTAATAAACTAATGTTAAACTTGATTGGATTTCTGAAATCTCCAGTGTAAGTATTATTTTTACCCAAATAAGCAAATAAAACAGTATTATTTTCAAACAGTGTATTTCAAAATTACAAACATGTTGTTTTCAATTTGATTGATCTTATTGTGCTTTTATATGAATATTCGTCTTGACCGATAGTTTAAATTCCTCTGGTTTGATGATACACCGTAGTCGATGCCTAACAACCTGTTTCATTCGTTACATACCCTACTACATTATTCTCATGATTTTTCCGGAACACTTAAATCAGTCTAACCTCTCACCAAAATATTCAGTTATTGACAAGTTCCACACATGCACATGACACATTGTAATGTTCAATTTGATGGAAATTGAAATAATTGGAACTAAACGTATTAGACCTCCACAGAGCGACCACCTGTCAACCATGTCGCGCACAACAAATTTAAGTCAGATATAAGTATCTAGAGATAACGAGGTTGGTAAGGGGGCAGTGATATATCTGACAGCTGGAAGTGTATGAATGGTGAGACAAGGGTGCAACGCCCGTACTTTCGCCTCTTTTAACCCTATAGACATCTCCTTAGATAGCCCCGAGGGCGAATAGAGATATTCGAAAATCATTGGACTTCTTTATGTTATTATTGTATGACATGATTTAGATGTTCAAACCAAACCAATCCTCGGGTGTTATTGTATAATAGTTACGCAAAATTAGTTAAGATATCAATATATGTGAGGAGCTCAAGGGAACATATTTGTCATCATTCTATAGGTATATGTTGTGAAAAGTCTCTCAAAAAGTATTCAGTGTGTGGATCAACTACATTGATATAGTGTAGAATTTAGTTGCGATACAAATTGCAACGACACAACAAAGCCCGTTTTATTATTATTTTTATGATCAGATAATAAATGTGCTTGATATATTATCATTCATTGAATATGTTTGAATAACCTGAAATATACATCATGTGGGTTTCGAAAAATATCATGTGACCACTACTATGTTTAAATTTGGAATGCATCTTATTTTTTTTATTTCAACACAATCAATGCATAAAAACATCATATCATCTGGTATTTCGAGCATTTTGGGATCAGTTGAATATCTGTGGGACGTGGGATTAGGGCTGCTCGCTGAATTATTAACTAGATCTGCTAGTTAAATTGCTCAAAATTGTACGTGACGGTTTCAGAAAATTCGATAACTACTTTATATGATTGAGATAGTTGACTTTGTAATTTTGACATTAGTGTCTTTTACTTGGGTGTCTCGGTTAGATGTCACCATATTCTACGCCTAACATTCATTTAAATTCGTGAGATATCGTACTATATTTTGCTCGTGATTGTTATCAGAAGCACTAAATCTATCTAATGTTACTTCTCGCCACATAATCAGTTGTTGACAAATTCCGCACGACTGTATGACATATTTTAATGTTTGATTTGATGTCAATTGAAAGAAATGGAACGTATTAGACCTCCACAGAGCGACCACCTGTCAACCATGTCGCGCACAACAAATTTAAGTCAGATATAAGTATCTAGAGATAACGAGGTTGGTAAGGGGGCAGTGATATATCTGACAGCTGGAAGTGTATGAATGGTGAGACATGGGTGCAACGCCCGTACTTTTGCCTCTTTTAACCCTATAGACACCTCCTTAGATAGCCCTGAGGGCAAATAGAGATATTCGAAAATCATTGGACTTCTTTATGTTATTATTGTATGACATGATTTAGATGTTTTAACCCTGACGCATCCTCGGGGTGTTATTGTAGAATAGTTACGCAAAATGAGTTAAGATATCAATATATGTGAGGAGCTCAAGGGAACATATTTGTCATCATTCTGTAGGTAGATGTTGTGAAAAGTCTTTCAAAGGTATTCAGTGTGTAGATCGACTACATTGATATAGTGTAGAATTGAGTTGCCATATAAATGGCAACGACACCCCAAAGCTGGGCTTATCATTATTTCTATAATCAGATAATAAATGTATTATTATTCATTAAAGATGTGTGTATAACTTGAAATATATATCATGTTGGTTTTGTAAAATATCATGGGACCACTGCTGTGTTTAAATTTGGAGTTAAATTTCGTATACATCAACACGATCAATGCATAAAACATCATATCATCTGGGTTTTGCGAGCATTTTGGGATCAGTTGAATATCTGTGGGGTGTTATAGGTGGAATTGAGTGCTGCTCGCTGATTTATTGACTAGACTTGCTAGTGGAATCGCTGTCAGGGTGTACGTGAATGTTTAGACAATTTTTATTCCATTTAAGCTTTTTAAGACAGTGATTCCTTTTATAAATATGGCAGTCAAAACCGAGAATTCTGAGCATTTAATGAGGGCTATAATGAAGGTATTGAGAGAACTTCTCTCGTGGGTATCTTTGTAATCGTATCAAGGCGATGCTCAGTAATAGATTGTGTTAAACTATGTGCTTGGGAATCTCGAATGCATTTTCTGCCCCTTTTAAATGGTATGCTTTTTGTAGTCATTAATATTGTTCTCTTTCTGATATTTCTTTTCTTGTTTCAGCGCCTGAATATTGGGGTAATTTACATTCTGCCTGGCGATTATGTGAACATGGAAAACGTCAATCCCCCATAGATCTACAAGCTGATAGATTGTTGTATGATCCGGATTTACAAAGATTGGAAATGGAAACGACTGGAACGGTAAGATAAAAAGCTTGCATGGATTATACGATTTTATATCACCAACTCATTTCAATGTATATAAGGCATATATCCTCCTGATAACAAGCCGACACACGCAAGCGTACGTACAAAGATCTCACTACGCATGCTTGAAAACTCACAATATTGGGATAAACAAAATGGACCGCGACGTAGAGTATACGGAATGCGTACCAAAGATGTCTGTTTGACCTTTTTGGGGTTGAGGTCAACATCACAATGTTAACGTCATTGTCAACCTCATGTGATTGGCGCGCAATACAATTATGTACGATTAGTAAGTACTGGATATCCAAAAAGCTTTGTATTTCTCTTACAATAATTCACAGTATCGAACCAAAAACATATCTAGATAGAGAAAACCTGTAGAATTATTTTGATACCCACCCAACTTGACCACTTTTCTGAGGCCACTTAAATTTGGAGCCTTGAAGGACTCATGGTATAAGTAGCTGAAACCACATGCTGCATGATCGTCACATTCCGAAAAACTAAATTAAATAATGTCAAAACGTATGCTTTCAAAATTACTCAATAAATTAGACATATCTTTTTATTTTGCACTTGAGTAGCAGATATACACGTATCTTACATTTAATTGACCTCAAGATGACCTCAACTCAAGACATCCAAGTTGGAAATACATATATGGAAATCAATTGTAGTTGGGGTAACCTGCCCGCCCTAAGTCAATTCAAGTCAAGATTCGCTATGACATGTTTCCAGGGTAGTCAATCGTAGCATTATCCAGAGTGCAAATTAGAGTGCATTGATAGCCATGTACACTGAAGATACGACATGTCTTAGCCGGGTTACCGGGTACTGGAAAACGGATGTTATTTATGTCAAGTATTTCATTGTATATCTGAATGAATACACTCAATTGCCTTTAATTTGATTTTTTACAATTATCTTTAATTTAAATATCGTGTAAAGGATACAATCATTTACCATCCATTTCCCCACCCATGTGCTACCGATTAAACTATTCATTGATCCATGTTGATTGCTACATTTAAGCAAACATATTACCTATATCAAATTCAATGAGAGGAATATTCGGAAAAATGGGATTAACATTAAAATATTTAAATTTTAATTGATATTAAATAGATTCTGTGACCCTTTTTCAAATTATAGTGTTATACAAATTATACAACATGTGAGCTAATGCATTTATGGCGGTCTGCAGACCGCACACGAACAATATGTCATTATGAACAAAGTGCCAGTAATGCTATGTTTCGTAGCCTTGTTCACATAATTCTTTTATCTTTCGTAAATGGGGACATCTGCACGTTAATAATGTCAATTGCATAGTACAACACGTGTTGTCAATTTAATTTGGTGTTAAACATGCATTAGTCAAGGTCGTAAACTAGATTTTCAAAGTTGATTACATAACTCTATCACTGTCACATGTACCCTTGTTTCGTGTATCGTAGGCTCCATACAACATACCAAGTGATTTAGGTACAAGATACAAGTCAGCACATTTATACTTTGGCTTACAATCAGACGCGACGAATCATTGTTGCATGTACAAAAAATAACTATTGGACTGATTGGGACGAATACACAGTGAACGCATTACACGCATCGTATGACGCGTATCCTTTGACAGCGTGACCACGTAGCCATATCAGCGCGAAAAGAGACAACTCGACTATTTTTTTTATTTGTGTTTTGTTTTGTTTTGACTCTTCAAATACAACAAAAAGTGAATAAATAATTACTGTATAAGGGTCAGTTTAGGGTAATGTATGTTTGCCTGTACCCGTATCACTTGATAAGACAGCTATGGGTATACTGGACAACAATATATGACACTATACCTCGATGCTAGCATCTTAAATTTCTAATAGACTATTTAGGCATCAGTTATTTTGCAAATCGATTGATTGTTATATATCGCAATTAGATAAGCCTACGTGTGAAACGAAAGAGTCATGATTAAACTCAATAATTGTTCTATAATTATCACCTAATATTAAAAACTATTACCGGAACATTCGCCTCATTCACTTGGATAACCCAAACAGAAAAGCATTTTTTTCCTTCATATTACTTCATTCACAGAAATCGTACACGTTGTCAGACACTGCACATTACACTGATACAGGCTAATATATGACTTCTATTTTGACATCTGGTTTCTCAGTTGTCATATATCATATTCATAGATTTGTTCAAGTAAAGCTAAAATGTCATGCGAAATAAGACACACCAAGAGCAGAGGAGGAGGGGGAACTAATAAAATAATCATGTAATATATAATATGTACGATCGTCACGCCGACAACTTTACTCGAATGTATAGCACTGTGCATAAAGGCTTACGCTGTAAGAACTCGAGGGTCTGACTTATTCAAATGTTAATGGGGCAGTTTGAGAGGTATTTTGGTTATGTTGATAGCTCAACTACGATATCGGTAATTAAAACAACGAATGATGCACCGGCAATCGATAATTCAGAACATGATAGCTTTATCATATTTTATGAAACATATAAGGAAACAGTTTTTCCATTTTAAATTCTCTAAATATCAATTCCAACCAATTTGCCGTTAAAGCCCTACTATGATGATTAATGACACTGAAACTGCACAGAAATAATAGGGAAGGTCATTTACAGGGGTAATAATGTCTGTATTCTTATATAGGCTGAGATACCTAGATTCTGACCCACAAACTTAAAAAAAGAAATTGGTTTCACATTGCACTGCCCGGGGAATGGTCAGTCCTGTATGTATGTTTGTCTAGGTGGTGAAGCTAAACAAGTTCACCCCCTTTCCTCCTCTCCTTACTTCAAAATATCCTCAAAAATATTGTCAAGATCGGCAGGTTTGCCCCTGGGCGTTACATTCCTATTGGAACTACACGTAATTATTAATTAGTAAAGAAATTAATAAATCAATGATTTGTCTGCACGTTACCATATCTGTATAAGTTTATTATTCTAGGATATATTGTAATTTAATTTAATTCTAAGATTCTGTTTATTGACATTGTCACAACGATCTTTTACTCTTGTCTTGTAATCTCACTTGGTTCAATCAAGTCACACCATTCCAAATTATACGTGTTTACGCCTTGGAATCCTTATCAATCAATACGACGACTCAATTTTGATTAAATTTCGAAATCGTTTTTCAAAATGACATTTAAACAATAAATGGACATATCAGTTTTTGAGAATCTAGGATGCGTACAAAAATCGCTTCTTCACCTATGATTAAAACAGGGTGAGATTTTCAGTAGCGCTGCAGTGTTCCATACCAGTCGGATCGTTTATTTGAATTAAATGCCGCAGGGAGTTGGCATCCAATAAAAAGTATGAGGTGCCTTAAAGGGAAAGCTTCCCAACTGACTGCAGTGCTGGACAAATTTCCTCAAGTGGTTTGTGCCAATTTACCGAAGTTCTATAGACTTAACACGTAGTACATCTTACGAGATGAGATGGTAGCCGTGAGTCAATATGTAAAAATGTTTGAGTTTACTAAACGAGTTTTTTATGGAAAAACAAAACTGTCTGAGCATATAGACACCACTTTATTGAACCAGTCAAGTGACGTCATCCGGGTCTGATTCACGACGATCAAACGGATAAAAGTATACGATGTTGGTAAATAGTAAACAAGTAGGATATAGTTAGGTCCATAAGCTACACTGTAAGTGATGTATGCAGTGACAATGAAAATTTCGGATCGAAAGTTGAATTCTTTATTAAACTCTAGACACACTGTTTCAATGAAATATGGTACGATATAAAACCAGACACTTCATGTTTGATCATTCGAATCACGACTCAGTGAACTCAATTACGAGATTTTCTGAAATGTATAAAACATTAATATCAATCTGGACAAGCCAATGTTTAGAGCGTTATGGATGTCACTCTTGACATTTAAGGCCCGTATTATTAGAATTGTTATACCGTCAAAAGTACTTACAAATATGTACATACGTATATTCCCCATTTGTGAGAGAAAATTACATTTGTTTAAAAACACCCTGCATATTACAAAACGAAATCTCGGTATAGGCCTGAGGCATTTTCACATTCACGCAAATTAAATTAGAAATATTCAGCGCTGAATGTGTATATGTCAAACTATGACGTAGCATGTACATTTGTCCCTTAATTTCTACCGTTCCGGGAACAATATAGAAACCATCTTTAGTATTGCTGAGGGTGACAGGGACATCATCATTCCTCATTAACTGAATATGTACTTTATATCAAGGGAAATAAATTAAAGCATTTGTGTAAACGTGAAAAGGTTTTACTAATGTATATTTATGCATTTGAAACATCCATGCAATTTTGCCGTAAATTCTACCTGGGCAAAGCACATGTACTTACTACCTGAGTACGTTTAAATCCCAATAGAATCAGTTATTTCAACCACGTTCTAGCATTCTGTTTTGTATTAACCTTCACCCTAAAGGAAAGAAGATAAAAAGCTTTGAGAAGTAAGATCAAGATCCCTTAGGCTATACATATGTGAATGGAATTAAAAATAGACTAGATAGTACAACAGTAATGGCCGCTCGATAGTTTTTATAGATTACTTACAAACACACACATCATCGCTGCGTAATGCCAAGGGTAGTGTAGGGATTAGTCTGCCTGCCAGGGTTTGTGTCTGAATGTTAAGCCCTTCGAATGTATCTATCAATATGCCTTACTTATGTCGTTGTATACAATTCACCAAACCGTACGCGTGCTTTTTCACAATATATTTGACATGTGATTAACATGTACATACGGTATGTATTTACTATAATATTCAAATATTATATTCTGTTTGAAGTACATTGGGTGCAATAATAATGTCTAATCATTGTTAATTATCAAAGCTGAAAGATGTATTATGCTAGATTTATTCAATACCACTGTAGTTTGCACATATCCTACAGCAAGAATAAATGTCCTCTATAGCAAATTTAATCATCAATTATGCACGATTCAACTCATGTTAGTCCTACATGTAGCGAATATCGTCAAACAAACAGAATCGGATTAGTCAGTTGATTTTGTATTTTTCACTTGAGGGGATGAGAAATAGTAAAAGGAAACAAATGACACTGTGTTGGTTTGAACTAGTAATAATGGACGGTAATACCTTATCGGGTGAATAACCTCTGTCTACGTAGATTACACTTATTTGTGAGTATTTTCCAGTGGTATTGCACGACGGACACTTACTTTAACTTTATTATTAGGAATAGGTTTTTATGCGTTCTTATACAAATAAAGTCTTCATTCACTCAAACGGTTTTTACTCACGTTATAGGAATCGTGATCACACACGTTTTTCAGTTAACTGATAATATGTGACCTGTCACGTCAAAATGGACATGTTGGAGGCCCGAGTCTCTTCTGAGTTATTATTATGACTTGAAAGAGCACATTTTAAGATTTGAAATGATACCATGTTGAAGGTAATGAAAAAAGCATATTCTTTCTATTATTTTCATTGTATTTCACCCACTATATTGGCCTCTATCTCAAAACCGTTTTTGCTGACAACATGTCCTTTTTATGTCATATGTCATCCATGGTGTTTCAGAGTTGTCGTTAGTGATTTATTAACTGGTCATAGATTTGATACAGCTTGTAAGCTCCCTCGTCTTTATTCATAGTATACTTGATTCTGCCTCTTATCCATATAGAAGATAGATCCTTTTTATTCGGATATGTAATAAAACTATTAAATGTTATCAAATCTTTTACGAGCATCGAATTGGTAATAGTATATGATTGTACAAGATAGTAATGGATTTAAGTCATACCTCATGCATTGAGTAATCACAGGCTAATAAGCAAATACTATAGGTAAACCATGGTGCTTAAAGATGATACCCATAAAATGAAGTTTATGGTTGCTTTCAAGCCATCAGGATCTTTAACTACTGGTGTAAGCACGCGCGAGTAGAAAACTATCATAATGTTTTAACTGATACGTAAGGTGTCCTCCTCAGATCCCAACTAATCTTCTTTCCTCAAAATTGGTCTGTATATAAATCAGTCAAAAGAGTAAATCGACATTTTATGTTACGTTTTAAACACCCTGTAGTCACACCGGAATATGTGTTGCACAGTACATTTGATATCTCTTTATGGAGTTATATAAGTAGGGAGATGGATGAATTAGTTCCAATCCAATAAAGCTATTGCTTTATCCCAATAGAGTAGGTATGCATTGAAAACAATTTCAAAGTGTGTCAGCCATTCAGTGCCTTTAGTATATTTAAATATTCAATAAAAAAGACCAGCCAGCAATGTGATGTCGATAAGACACTTAAGGGTTTGCTGATGGAGGCCACAAGGGTATCCTAACTATCCTTTATATTCAGATCAAACATTTCATTCAAGATGATTGTTCTTTAATCAAACGCTGCAAAACAGATTGACAACTAGCTAGTGTTATTCAGGTACTGTGCTGACTTCATTGGACTTTTACAATTATGTTCTGTACACCCCTGGTAGACAAAGCTACCTGAATTCAAATTCTGCATTTTTAAATGTTTTCAATAAGGGGGCAGAAGTTGGAGACGGAATAGCCAATGGGCGAACGGTACTTCTAGCCATGCGTAGTATAAGTAAAGCACTGTTTGAGAAGCTAGCTGCGAAGGCACGGCTTTGAATCAGGTTTAGTACAAACGTGGTTGGGAATTCGACTAGGTCGGTTGTCAGCGTAAAAATATTGACGTTATTGACTTCGGAGAACTTGCACAACACGTGGGGAAAAGCTCAACAACTTCAAATCACTGACATGTTGTCCCGCAGGAGTTCCCGACAGCTTCGGCAATGAGCTGTTCAATAAAGAAGGACAACACGGAGATATGTCCTGATGTTTGCATAATGGTTAAGCATTGGCACAGACAACAGTCATTAGTTTCACCATGATTACGTCTGGTACATGTGATGCTTGAGGTAGCCTGCATCTAATATCCGGTGTGTTCTAGCGCCCGCACGACAAACTTGCTAGTGATGATCAAATGCCAAGCAGATAAAAAAAAAATACAAGAACCAGTTTATGTACCACCACAACGAAAAAGGAAATTACTACTCTGATTCTTGTTTTGACTGGTTGGTTTCCCTTCTGATTCAATTACTACCACTTGTTTCCTTTAATTTACTTGTGATTGCTTTGTTTTTCTCCTACGCCTTATTACGTCCATCTCAGAGGCATTTAATAACATGGTACTTCGTCTTATTAGTGAGTCTCCATAAGCAGGTTCAATATACATACTCGCACGTATCGTACTAAATAAAACGAATTTGAGGGTGTAGAGGAATTAGCTTTACGTACAGATTTTCAAATTTCGTTTATATATATATATATATATAAGTTCTTTATTACAGTAATGAAGTAATAAACACTTGTGTTCAAGTTTAGACTTTGTAGTACACTTTATTCATCCTTGAAAGTAACAATGATATACAATGATATTTGCAAAGCAATTTGTACTATTCAGATTATAGCAGCAATGTTTCCATGACATTTACATTGGTATAAAAACGATTAATAAACTAAGCTTCAGGAATATTAAATCATTCTTATAACGCGTGCTCTCCAAATGCAATAATTACATGAAAGGAAACTGTTGCAATGCACGGACCATGCGATTAATTTGAACAGTGAAGCCACCACCCATATCGTTAAATTGTCACTGTTAGTATAGAATGCCCAATAATGATTTTTCTTTTACAAACATGTAATTCAATGTTGTAATTAAAAATTATGAATAAGTGAATCCAGTTGAACTATCAAATGCTTGATATCTTTACCTTAAACACTTGTAGCAGGAGGCTCTTTAACGCGCTTTCGGTAGTTAGCTATGCGTACCGCTATAGCGCCCTCTAAATACATATTTATCAGCTATCACACACCACCAAATAATTTCCATATCTGTACGCGGAAAGGTAAATAACTTCCAACTGAAAAGATACGAATTGTTCTTCTGGCAACGAAAGATATTTTTCGCATACCGCATTTTTCTCCATGGGAATACATGGAATGTACCTAACCCTATGTGCGCCTCTTGGTTAAGGAAATAGTATATTTTATCTGATGGGACATCGTGTCTCCCTCCTCCTTTCGTGGTTGCTGTTATTCGCTTCCTTATCCCCTTTTTCTTCCTGGCTGCCGGTATTTCAATCTGTCCATTTGGTCTCATGCTGCTCATAGAAATATTACCAGAAATCATCTACCTCTAGTTTTTTGTATTAGTTTTTTAGTTGTTTGAAATCATTTATTTAAGGTGTGCAATATACTAATAATGTTATACCAAAATACACTTTAAAGCTAACATGTTTACACACAATTATATAAAGACAATACAACAATACAATGTGACGTGTTCACAAGAGACTATGAAACAAATACCGACAAGACAAGACGTGATGAGACGAGACGAGACAAGACAAGAATAGACAAGACAGACATGTGAGAGAGATATTTACAACTTCATGCAAACAACGTGAAAATATGCAATCAATTAGGAGGAAGTAGGGCACATTAAATAAATCCTTTCCATTTGTTTTCAAAATTGCTTACTTGTTTTGTGTTATATAGCTTTTATCATCTTTAATCTTTGGGTCAATAATACGTTTTAATCTTTCGGGTTTGCTCTTTATACACTGATTTTGGAACAAACAATACTTAGTACAGTATAACACATAATGTAACACTATATATCTAAAGTGGTTTGAAAAATCTAAAAATACATCATAACCATCATTACGGTTCCATCGCCTCTATGCTTTGCGCCACTTTGGAATAAGTTTTTTTTTACATAATGACAGGCCAAGATAATTGTAATTGCTCTATGAACATGTGCCCCGAGTCTCGACTTTGTCTAGCCAATACAGTCTGGCCACGTTATATTTAGCATTTGATGTAGCACAATTGGGCTAATAATTAAAACTAAAATGTAATCTAGAAATCCTATATTGAGACTTTTCCGGGGACTTTTCTCAACATTTTATAAAATCTGAAATACTATAAGTACTGTGTGTATAACGAAATGGAGTTCAAAGCTAGAAATTCATTATATAACCTGGTTAAATCACGCCAAAACCTAACAATTTAGGCGTTGGGTGTTTTTTCAACTATCAGTTGCCAATTGATCATCTGCCAGAACTAACGTCCGTTATGCATGCCTACTACAGGGCGTTGCGAGCCCAACCACTTGTGGTGAAATTATAGTGCTCTGCCGTGTTGTAATCTATATAGTGAACATGAAACATTTTCACGTACACATCTTCCGAGATATATAACCGAATATGCCCGTTGAAACTTCAATTTGTGGCTATATTATCTTAATTGTTCATTGCTGTTAAATAACGAAAAATCCAGCCAAATCTGAATTTATAAATCTTCACAAGAACCCCTACTAGAAAGCCTTCAGGTCTAAATACTAAGTCGCCCCGTGCACCAACGGTCGAAGCAGATTTACTCAGAAGCGCCGTATAGGCAATCCACATGGTGTCGCAATAACTCAGAGAGTTGGCATGGTTGGGAGAGAGAATTTTAAATTTTATAACTGAGAATTGAAATTATTTTTCATGTTACATTGGATGTATACAGCTGAAATTGCTCGTTCGAAAAATAATTCGTGGGTATATTATGTCATTTATTCATTTCTGCCCCTAAAAGCACGACAAATCCACAAAATCTGCATTGAGTAAATTTCACAATGACCGGTACTCTAGCGTGAAGAACTTGCTACAAAACCCTAGTAAAAACCAACGTCGGAACTGCCAGAGCAGGTACCCAAAGCGCCGTAGGCACTAACAGCTGGTGCAATAAATCAAGGATTTGGAAGGAATAAAACTTGAGTTATAACCACGGATACAACCCCGTTTCCGTGGTCAGGAAAATCTCAAAACTTAAAGGGAACGGAACCGTAATGATCAACTTTTATGCTAGTTTTCAATGTATAATTTATCCATAATTCAAAATTTTGTATAAAAACTCTTTATAATTGGGCAAAGCCAAAACATTATATGTTCAATATCTTCTTTCTCTAACCACAAATGGCACTTGTCATCCTCAATAATTTTTACAGATTTTGGAAAGGAATTACTTGGAATAATACGATGTAGCAGTTTAAATTGGAATATCTACCTCTAGTTAACGATATGATTATTTTAAATGTTACGGACCGTTACCGTCGTTATTTTTGTCGTAACAATCTCCATAATGATCATAAAAATGACATTTGATAGCCTCTCAAATAATATCATATTATTGTATATATAATATGTATTGAAAGACATAACTAACGACAGTATCAGTTACATTGTAACTATAGTAACCGATTCAATACAAATATATTGCTATGGTGACTTTATCAGATCCGAGGAGAAAAATAAACGTTGTACTGTAACTTGCTTTTGTAAATCCTTCGTAGCGTGGATTTCATTAGGCGACTGATCCGTCGTATGGTTTACACAAATGATAAAGTTATTATAATATCCATGTAATAAATTGTTATGATTTTACTTGACACATAGAGAATATTCAATGGATGCCAAACCTTTTTACATTTTAATATATTATAAAGTTAACCTTGGCACTTCACCGTTTGCATCATGAATTGATCACTGTTATTGATTATCTCTACGCCAGTATACATCCAAACATGCCTCACCCTTTTCAAAGTTACCATAATAACATCCGGGCTCGCTTCATCATATTCAAAGAAATTAGGTGAGAATGTTGGAGGTAATTGAAGAAACACCTGCAAATAATGTCGTTAACGGATGACAATGTGACAGACAATAGGCGTCCATGGATGGAACGCACTGGCAATTCGTAATCGTATATACTCCACGTAAACTTATCGTATATTAAAAAGTGTCACATACCATGTAGTTGCATTTAAAGGTTTTCTAAATGAGTTTTATGTTATTTGAAGAATTGAACTATGTCAAAAATGTTATTTAACTCGCGTAATTGATTTGGATTCGGAATTCAAAATAGCACACGTTGCAGACTTTGCCAACAACCAATCTATTTATTTTCCCCTGAAGGTGAATGTGGTGATAGTTATGTGAAAATCTGAAACAGTATAGAGTGAGATATTTCAATTGTGTTTACAAAACCATAGTCCTTTGAATGTTGAATGATGTATTTCGTTAAAAATATGTCTCACAATATTTTCTATTTTTCATTATTTAATTTACAATACAATTACCCAATAAAATTTGAACCCAGACCATTTTGTCTAAAATAAATATAGATGTAATAAATGTTGCCTTTAAATCTTGATACTTCTACAACTATCTGTGAAACATTCATGTGTCCGTTTGTTAAAGCAACTTTAGATTTAGTCATTAATTTGTGGATTTATTCGAATGTTTAAACACCTTATCCTTCAACACGTTCAATACTGTCTATAACAACAAGTATTCTTTCTCATTTGGGCATTCGTCCAATCACGCTTACGGGTGTAATTTTAGAATATGTTGGATAAGTATCCATATTCTATCATTACTTACGTCTACCTACACTTGTTATAACAAAAATAATATGCATGGCACAATGCTGACCATTCATAACATGAATACTAAATGCGATCAACCATATTCTTCCCTTCTGACATAACTATTGGACAGAGAGTTAGGAATCGTGATCACACACGTTTTTCAGTTAACTGATAATAATGTGACCTGTCACGTCAAAATGGACATGTTGGAGGCCCGAGTCTCTTCTGAGTTATTAGTATGACTTGAAAGAGCATATTTTAAGCTTTGAAATGATACCATGTTGAAGGTAATCAGACTTTGTAATCACAAGATATGAATGAAAAAAGCATATTCTTTCTATTATTTTCATTATATTTCACCCATATTGGCCTCTATCTCAAAACCGTTTATGCTGACAACATGTCCTTTTTGATGTGACTTGTCACATAATTATGTCATCCATGGAGTTTCAGAGTTGTCGTTGGTGATTTATTAACTGGTCATAGATTTGATACAGCTTATAAGCTCCCTCGTCTTTATTCATAGTATACTTTATTCTGCCTCTTATCTATGCAGAAGATAGATCGTTTTATTCGAATCTTTAATTAAACTATTAAATGTTATCAAATCTTTGAGGAGAACTTTTACGAATTGGAAATAGTATATGAATGTGCAAGATAGTAATGGATTAAAGCCATACCTGATGCATTGAGTAATCACAGGCTAATAAGCAAATACCATAGGTAAACCTTGGTGCTTAAAGAGGAAACCCATAAAATGAAGTTTATGGTTGCCTTCAAGTCATCAGGATCATTAGCGACTGGCATAAGCACGCGCGTGTAGGAAACTATTATAATTTTTTTTAACTGATACGTAAGGTGTCCTATTCAGAACCCAATTAATCTTCTTTCCTCAAAATTGGTCTGTATTTGAAGAAAGATCAGTCAAAAGAGTAAATCGACATTTTATGTTACGTTTTAAACACCCTGTAGTCACACCGGAATATGTGTTGCACAGTACATTTGATATCTCTTTATGGAGTTATATAAGTAGGAAGATGGATGAATTAGTTCCAATCCAATAAAGCTATTGCTTTATCCCAATAGAGTAGGTATGCATTGAAAACAATTTCAAAGTGTGTCAGCCATTCAGTGCCTTTAGTATATTTAAATATTCAATAAAAAAGACCAGCCAGCAATGTGATGTCGATAAGACACTTAAGGGTTTGCTGATGGAGGCCACAAGGGTATCCTAACTATCCTTTATATTCAGATCAAACATTTCATTCAAGATGATTGTTCTTTAATCAAACGCTGCAAAACAGATTGACAACTAGCTAGTGTTATTCAGGTACTGTGCTGACTTCATTGGACTTTTACAATTATGTTCTGTACACCCCTGGTAGACAAAGCTACCTGAATTCAAATTCTGCATTTTTAAATGTTTTCAATAAGGGGGCAGAAGTTGAAGACGGAATAGCCAATGGGCGAACGGTACTTCTAGCCATGCGTAGTAAGTAAAGCACTGTTTGAGAAGCTAGCTGCGAAGGCACGGCTTGGAATCAGGTTTAGTACAAACGTGGTTGGGAATTCGACTAGGTCGGTTGTCAGCGTGAAAATATTGACGTTATTGACTTCAGAGAACTTGCACGCCACGTGGGGAAAAGCTCAACAACTTCAAATCACTGACATGCTGTCCCGCAGGAGTTCCCGACAGCTTCGGCAATGAGCTATTCAATAAAGAAGGACAACACGGAGATATGTCCTGATGTTTGCATAATGGTTAAGCATTGGCACAGACAACAGTCATTAGTTTCACCATGATTACGTCTGGTACATGTGATGCTTGAGGTAGCCTGCATCTAATATCCGGTGTGTTCTAGCGCCCGCACGACAAACTTGCTAGTGATGATCAAATGCCAAGCAGATAAAAAAAAATACAAGAACCAGTTTATGTACCACCACAACGAAAAAGGAAATTACTACTCTGATTCTTGTTTTGACTGGTTGGTTTCCCTTCTGATTCAATTACTACCACTTGTTTCCTTTAATTTACTTGTGATTGCTTTGTTTTTCTCCTTCGCCTTATTACGTCCATCTCAGAGGCATTTAATAACATGGTACTTCGTCTTGTTAGTGAGTCTCCATAAGCAGGTTCAATATACATGCTCGCACGTATCGTACTAAATAAAACGAATTTGAGGGTGTAGAGGAATTAGCTTTACGTACAGATTTTCAAATTTCGTTTATATATATATAAGTTCTTTATTACAGTAATGAAGTAATAAACACTTGTGTTCAAGTTTAGACTTTGTAGTACACTTTATTCATCCTTGAAAGTAACAATGATATACATTGACATTTGCAAAGCAATTTGTACTATTCAGATTATAGCAGCAATGTTCCATGACATTTACATTGCTATAAAAACGATTAAGACACTAAGCTTCAGGAATATTAAATTTAAAGATAAAGAAACATTCTTATAACGCGTACTCCAAATGCAATAATTACATGAAAGGAAACTGTTGCTATGCTTGGACTATGCGATTAATCTGAACAGTGAAGCCACCACCATATCGTTAAGCTGTCACTGTAAGTATAGGATGCCTAATAATGATTTTTTTTTACAAACATGTAATTCAATGTTGTAATTAAAATTATGAATAAGTGAATCCAGTTGAACTATCAAATTCTTGATATCTTTATCCAAAACACTTGTAGCAGGAGGCTCGTTAACGCGCTTTCGGCAGTTAGCTATGCGTACCGCTATAGCGCCCTCTAAATACGAGGGGGTATCAAAAAGTTCTTGACATCACCCAGAAGTGAAGGAGCTATATCGATGAAATTTCGTCAGTGTTATCACTGGTCCTTAAAAACATTATGGTGCAAAAATGGTCTCATAAGTAGGTTTACTTTTTATACAGGTGGCGCTAGATGGCGAGGCCATGTAAATCAATGACGTCTTCCAACGGTGATGTGTACATGGTAAATTATAATGGTCCAATAACTGATTTTTGTAGGACGCCTTCCAGAAGAATATTATTCTCAGATTTTTTTTTAAAATTATGTCATTTGTCACTCGTAGGTCTCAATTTATCTCTGTAAATGACAAACAAATTAAACTTTATACTCCTCTGGAAGGCTACCCACAAGGCTCCGTTTTCGGACCATTGTCGTTTACTACACAGCACCGTTGGGAGACGTCATTGATTTACATGGCCTTGGCATCTAGCGCCACCTGTATAAAAAGTAAACATACTTATGAGACCATTTTTGCACCATAATGTTTTTAAGGACCAATGATTACTCAGACAAAATTTCATCGATATAGCTCCTTCACTTCTGGGTGATGTCAAGAACTTTTTGATACCCCCTCGTACATATTTATCAGCTATCACACACCACCAAATAATTTCCATATCTGTACGCGGAAAGGTAAATAACTTCCAACTGAAAAGATACGAATTATTCTTCTGGCAACGAAATATATTTTTCCGCATACCGCATTTTCTCCATGGAAATACAGGGAATGTACCTAACCCTATGTGCGCCTCTTGGTTAAGGAAATAGTAAATACAGGGAATGTACCTAACCCTATGTGCGCCTCTTGGTAAATAGTATATTTTATCTGATGGGACATCGTGTCTCCCTCCTCCTTTCGTGGTTCCTGTTATTCGCTTCCTTACCCCCTATTTCTTCCTGGCTGCCGGTATTTCAATCTGTCCATTTGGTCTCATGCTGCTCATAGAAATATTACCAGAAATCATCTACCGCTAGTTTTTTATAAGTTTTTTAAAATTATTTATTTAAGGTGTGCAATTTACAAATAATGTTATACCAAAATACACTTTAAAGCTAACATGTTTACACAAAATTATACATTATAAAGACAATAAAACAATACAATGTGACGTGTTTACAAGAGACTATAAAACAAATACCGACAAGACAAGACGTGATGAGACGAGACAAGACAAGAATAGACAAGACAGACATGTGAGAGAGATATTTATAACCTTAAGCAAACAACGTGAAAATATGCAATAATTTAGGAGGAAGTAGGGCACATTAAATAAATCCTTTCCATTTGTTTTCAAAATTGCTTACTTGTTTTGTGTTATAGATATAGCTTTTATCATCTTTAATCTTTGGGTGAATAATACGTTTTAATCTTTCGGGTTTGCTCTTTAGACACTGATTTTGGAACAAATAATACTTTGTACAGTATAACACATAATGTAACACTATATATCTAAAGTGGTTTGAAAAATCTAAAAATACATCATAACCATCAACTTTTATGCTAGTTTTCAATGTATCATTTATCCATAATTCAAAATGTTGTATAAAAACTCTTTATAATTGGGCAAAGCCAAAACATTATATGTTCAATATCTTCTTTCTCTAACCACAAATGGCACTTGTCATCCTCAATAATTTTTACAGATTTTAGAAAGGAATTACTTGGAATAATACGATGTAGCAGTTTAAATTGGAATATCTACCTCTAGTTAACGATATGATTATTTTAAATTTTACGGACCGTTACCGTCGTTATTTTTGTCGTAACAATCTCCATAATGATCATAAAAATGACATTTGATAGCCTCTCGAATAATATCATATTATTGTATATATAATATGTATTGAAAGACATAACTAACGACAGTATCAGTTACATTGTAACTATAGTAACCGATTCAATACAAATATATTGCTATGGTGACTTTATCAGATCCGAGGAAAAAAATAAACGTTGTACTGGAACTTGCTTTTGTAAATCCTTCGTAGCGTGGATTTCATTAGGCGACTGATCCGTCGTATGGTTTACACAAATGATAAAGTTATTATAATATCCATGTAATAAATTGTTATGATTTTACTTGACACATAGAGAATATTCAATGGATGCCAAACCTTTTTACATTTTAATATATTATAAAGTTAACCTTGGCACTTCACCGTTTGCATCATGAATTGATCACTGTTATTGATTATCTCTACGCCAGTATACATCCAAACATGCCTCACCCTTTTCAAAGTTACCATAATAACATCCGGGCTCGCTTCATCATATTC
Organism: Ophiura sarsii; assembly: GCA_035610835.1. Classification (NCBI taxonomy): domain Eukaryota; kingdom Metazoa; phylum Echinodermata; class Ophiuroidea; order Amphilepidida; family Ophiuridae; genus Ophiura; species Ophiura sarsii. Next base: position 61,556,352 of record CM069450.1, read on the forward strand.
AAAGAAATTAGGTGAGAATGTTGGAGGTAATTGAAGAAACACCTGCAAATAATGTCGTTAACGGATGACAATGTGACAGACAATAGGCGTCCATGGATGGAACGCACTGGCAATTCGTAATCGTATATACTCCACGTAAACTTATCGTATATAAAAAGTGTCACATACCATGTAGTTGCATTTAAAGGTTTTCTAAATGAGTTTTATGTTAATTGAAGAATTGAACTATGTCAAAAATGTTATTTAACTCGCGTAATTGATTTGGATTTTAGGTGTCGGAATTCAAAATAGCACACGTTGCAGACTTTGTTAACAACCAATCTATTTATTTTCCCCTGAAGGTGAATGTGGTGATAGTTATGTGAAAATCTGAAACAGTATAGAGTGAGATATTTCAACTGTGTTTACAAAACCATAGTCCTTTGAATGTTGAATGATGTATTTCGTTAAAAATATGTCTCACAATATTTTCTATTTTCATTATTTAATTTACAATACAATTACCCAATAACATTTGAACCCAGACCATTTTGTCTAAAATAAATATAGATGCAATAAATGTTGCCTTTAAATCTTGATACTTCTACAACTATCTGTGAAACATTCATGCGTCCGTATGTTAAAGCAACTTTAGATTTAGTCATTAAAATGTGGATTTATTCGAATGTTTAAACACCTTACCCTTCAACACGTTCAATGCTGTCTATAACAACAAGTATTTTTTCTCATTTGGGCATTCATCCAATCACGCTTACGGGTGTAATTTTAGAATATGTTGGATAAGTATCTATATTCTATCATTACTTACGTCTACCTACACTTGTTATAACAAAAAATAATATGCATGGCACAATGCTGACCATTCATAACATGAATACTAAATGCGATCAACCATATTCTTCCCTTCTGACATAACTATTGGACAGAGAGAGACGTGCTGTTAATAGCATACATCTAAGCAATAGGCAACTGACAGAGAATGTTTTAAAATCATTCACTGTCTTTAGAATATTTTTTGTAGAACTACTTTTCGAATATATCTTATATACGTTCTCATGAAACGATAGTGTTCAGGAATGTCACGCTATTGTATTCTTATTCGTAGAACTAATACTCCTTTTATAAATGTGTCTCCTTTGCAGGTACCGGGAGTAATCAACAACACAGGCCGCGGTTTAAGCTTCACGGTGGACCCTGCCAAAGGTAGCGAAATTACCCTATCGGAGGGACCCCTCAGTTACAAATACGCTTTTCACGCTGTCTATTTACATTTTGGTCCTAGTGCAGAGGAGAGCCAAGACATGCCTAAGATTGTAGGATCGGAACATACTGTTAATGGAAAGGCATACCCCGCAGAGGTAGGTTTATTTGATAAGGAAACGTGTACAGAATAATGTACCGATTTAACCCAATGAGTGAGTCCTATATCGTAATGTTTTCATTACTCCAGATATCACTTAGTCTAGTAAAGAAGTAGAGTAATTCACTCGCGCATTAATGTACAACCGTACTTTCCATGGGTTTAGCAAGGTAACATAAGCCTGGTGTGTAAATATTGATATGTGTGAAATATACTATCAAATTTATAATAATACTCTTAGCAATTCATCACTGAAATACCGGGTTTACAGCATTACCAGAAACAACACAAGTACTTATAGCGTTGATGGCGCACTCCTAGCAGAATACTAGATGTAAAATCATAAGTAAAAGACACCTATAGGCGACTCATGTGTAAATCATGCACTCTAAATTTCTTGGAGGGGAAAAGGCCTCACTTGCTTTCGATTATGTACCAAATGTTTCCTAATCTTGAAACGATTCAGTGCGGGGACATAGCCATGTTGTTTTGAGTAATGTACAGTGCTTTTGATGAATTACGATGAATGGATATACAATGGTGCATATTAACAGATGTTAACGTATTGTGTAAGGATTTCTCTCAGACTTTCCTTAATAAGGGTGGTATTTCTTAATCGTTTTTCATACAATAACACATTTTAATTTTGGTTAAATGGATAGATCCACAGTTTTGATATGACAGATTCCAAACCTTCACACACGTTCGTTCATTGGTCGTCATGATTTTAATGTCATCTAGCGTATCCATGGTGTGATGACGTTATAGGAAACAACATGAATAAGTGTTTTTAAATGTGAAGCTCTAGACAGGAAACTCAGAGTTGCAGTCAAGATTCAAAAGGCTGCTGTTTTATTAAAACAAAAGTGATGAGTTTAGAATCCTGATCTGACACGAGCAAGGAGCACCCTTCTCACAGACTCGCATATCAATGTTGTGATATTGTTCATCCCCGAGGCGACTCAAGTCCATGGAGAGTCGTACGAGTTTACGCGGGGATTTGTCTATTGTGTATATCGCTTTGTATACTAAGTATTATTTTCCTTGGCTAACATACGATGTTAATATCGATATGTTTGGCTCTATGTATTTTACTTGGATGGATTTAATAATAGTGTAGATGGCTGATATTGACTTGACCTTTAATACCTTTCACATCACCAGCAGCAGACTGTTGGATTGGTGCGTTTTGCGTTGGAAATGGTCAGTTGAATAATCTGAGATGTAGTTACGTATCGGGTGAAATCAGAATAAACAAGCGGTTTATACACGACGTGATATAATAAATCTGTATTTTGTACCTATCTTTGATACACGATTATTCAGCCATTTGATTATACATGCATACACTTATAAATGAAATAACTTATACAATTTTACAGTTTCATAACTTTAGACGATAACTATCTAATCGTTTCCGAACCTTTAAATGCTTCAATGTGGGAACATAGAGTGCTTTCACACAATAGTGCAGTTGAATGTTTTATAGATAAATTAACAGTTTTGGTACGATTATTCATAATCTTTAATCCGTTCAGCTTTTATGATCTGAATGTTAATACCGTATCCATGGTTTGATTACATTCTAGAAACAACATAAATAAGTGTTTTTAAATGTGAACCTCAAGACAGGGAATTCTGAGTTGCAGTCAAGATTCAAAAGGCTGCTGTTTTATTAAAACAAAAGTGATGACTTTTGGTCTGACACGAGCAAGGAGCACCCTTCTCACCGACTCGTCTATCAATGTTGTGATATTGTTTTCCCCGAGGCGACTCAAGCAGGGGGTGTGCCACTCAGCTTGCCGATCGGAGTCCACTTTTAAATTTAAATTTAGTCAGCATAAAACTGGTGGCGCTATACTGATAAGGCGTGATTGTAGCAGACGATGGTATAGACACGAACGGCCGTTAATTTTGAATTTCCATTGCTTTCAATGTAACAATGGATTTTGCCCGGGATTTTGATTATATGACCCCATAAAATTCATCACACGTTGGAACTAAATTATTTCATCCAAAAACCGCTGGAGTTGGATAACCAACTCCAGTGTCAGTATCATTTTTTGACAGCAAGCTGTGTGTAAATCTACCGCGTGAATAGCGTCATACGCCGGTCACCGACGCATTCCAGACAATTACCATAATTTATTCAAATATGCAAAAGGGTCCGTTTTCGCTACGTACGTTAGTATAGGACTTTCCTATCCCAAAATTAATAGTATCCCTGACTCAAGTCCATGGAGAGTCGTACGAGTTTACGCGGGGATTTTGTCTATTGTGTATGTTGCTTTGTATACTAAGTATTATTTTCCTTGGATTACATACGATGTTAATATCGATATGTTTGGCTCTATGTATTTACTTGGATGGATTTAATAATAGTGTAGATGGCTGATATTGACTTGACCTTTAATACTTTTCACATCACCAGCAGCAGACTGTTGGATTGGTGCGTTTGCGTTGGAAATGGTCAGTTGAATAATCTGAGATGTAGTTACGTATCGGGTGAAATCAGAATAAACAAGCGGTTTATACGCGACGTGATATAATAAATCTGTATTTTGTACCTATCTTTGATACACGATTATTCTGCCATTTGATTATACATGCATACACCTATAAATGAAATAACTTATAACATTTTACAGTTTCATAACTTTAGACGATAACTATCTGATCGTTTCCGAACCATTAAATGCTTCAATGTGGGAACATAGTGTGCTTTCACACAATAGTGCATTTGAAGGTTTGTTTCATGGATAAATTAACAGTTTTGGTACGATTTATTCATAGTCTTCAATCCGGTCAGCTTTGTCGTTATGATCTGAATGTTAAAACCGTATCCATGGTTTGATTACATTCTAGAAACAACATGAATAAGTGTTTTTAAATGTGAACCTCGAGACAGGGAACTCTGAGTTGCAGTCAAGATTCAAAAGGCTGCTGTTTTATTAAAACAAAAGTGATGACTTTTGATCTGACACGAGCAAGGAGCACCCTTCTCACCGACTCTTCTATCAATGTTGTGATATTGTTTTCCCCGAGGCGACTCAAGTCCATGGAGAGTCGTACGAGTTTACGCGGGGATTTGTCTATTGTGTATGTCGCTTTGTATACTAAGTATTATTTTCCTTGGCTAACAGACGATGTTAATATCGATATGTTTGGCTCTATGTATTTTACTTGGATGGATTTAATAATAGTGTAGATGGCTGATATTGACTTGACCTTTAATACTTTTCACATCACCAGCAGCAGACTGTTGGATTGGTGCGTTTGAAATGGTCGGTTAAATAATCTGAGATGTAGTTACTTATCGGGTGAAATCAGAATAAACAAGCGGTTTATACACGACGTGAAATAATAAATCTCTGATTTGAATTGACCTTTTCTACAAGATTGTTTTGCCACTTGATATCGCTATTTTTCTGAATGATACAACTTTACAAGTGCAAATGAATATTTGCAGTATCATAGTGTTTGATGAAAATATACAATTATTAAATTCCAATATTCTTATGACAAATCGACAATCACAACCAGAGATTTTATCAAGTTATTTTAATCAACTTTCAAGGATGACTTTTATATCCACATCTTATCAGCTTGCCATCAAAAGTGATAATGACGGATTACTTTGAAATATCAGTTATTCGATAATAAAGGAGTACTTTGAATGATCAGTATTGTGTTATATTTATTTAAAATACTCAAATCAAATGATAAAGATGTTTAGATTTAATACAAAATAGACAATTTCATTGTAAAATCTAGAAAGATTCTTAAAATGTCATATTGGCAGTAGTTTATTGATTCAAAATGGAATGTGCCTCATACCCTGATACTATTAAAAGGAAACACAGCTTCCGGCTTATAGAAACTATACAGAAAGAGAGGAGAATATCATCAGAAACGGGAATGTGCTGCGTTCTCAATTCGATACCTGATCGATTTTATAGGTCACCACCGGTACGCAATTCTCGCACTATTAATGGTTATCGGAGAGGGAGAGTTCATTGACCGACAATTTCTAGCTTTTAAATTAATTGATCAATTTTTTAGCGGACAATGAACCGATCTGTTTGAAAATATTCATGAGCCAACGACTACTTAAACGTTAATATATACCAACGATCCACACCAATGGCTTGATTAATTGTATTATGTTCCATCATGGAAGCGTGGTGACTGAGTGATGATGATCACTGCCAATGCACAATTAGACAAAGTGGTTTGCTATTAATAATACACAGAATGTTTCAATCAGTATGTTTTATAAAAGAAACATAATATTGGCTCATATATGGTTGATCTGGTTTAAATTTAATTCACGAACCAATTTTTATTTGAATGTAACTATGTGTGTCATCATGCTAATGCTAATGGGAAAATGCATGGGCGAGATTAAAATGAAGGTATGGGCACAAAAATTGGGTGTTGAAAGAAATGAGTCATATTTAAATACAAGTATGTGTGTCAACATTTGATACTATTGGATGAAATGGGTTAGATAGGAATGCAACGATGTGCCAATTTGGATGATATTGGAAGGCATGGTTTATTGGAATGCAAGTATGTCGAATTATGATGTTATCGCATAAATCGGTCATGACTTTTACCATGTGTTGTGGTCATATTGAATGAAAATAGGTCTCACGATGCGTCGTGGATGATTTTCGAAGAATTTGGTTAGATTGTAACGTATGTGCTAATACAGAATGCCATTGAAAGAGCGAGATCAGATTAGAAACCAAATATGTGTGCTAAATACAATTGAACAAATCAAACAATTAGAGAATGCAATGTGTGTGCCAATGTGCAATTAATTCATTTCCCTATTGTTCACTCTTAATTCGGAAAACTGACCAATTAGAGCCAATATTCCTTGTCTTATGTTTTATCTCGGCCAATTTGTCATAGCTTTATAGTATGGCTAGAATTAAAATGTCAGTTTCTATAATTGTAATATATTATATTTAGAATAGGTTTTTCAACCTTAGAACACATTTCTATCTGGACCGTGTTACATAATGTATTACTATTAGAGTCATGTATCGCAGTGGGCGTTTTACAAACATTGCACATGTTTGCCCCTTTTAGATATTATCAAACTGAGTAAACTACCGATCTAAATGTAGCAACTTGAAGTACCATTAAGATTCGTGTATCAGATCTCTCTGATCAAAGCGTGCAAGAAAACACGTCCGTTAAAAGCCCGGTTAAGTTGAAATGATACACTTACTAAGTAGAGGGTAACATGTGAACAATGTACCTTAACGCAGCAAAAACCAGCCGAAGTATTATAAGTCACAAAGGGCACAAGTCGTGATGTTCTTGTATACATTTCGGTATCTCTAACAAGAAAATACAGAAAGAAAAGAGTTCTCTACTTTCTTCAATCAATAACCTTTTTAGTTCTTCCTATTCACCATTGCAAGCTTGACATTAAAACGTACAGCCTACATACAAATGGTTGAATAATATACATGATCTAAAGACAAACATAACTTTAGTACCGTGCATACTGAAATAACTAAACAACGGCCGTATCGACAAGCAGATGTTTTTTACATCGACTTAACACGACCTCTTTTTGCAGAACAAGCATATAAGCACCATAGTGATATCTTGGCGTTCTACTTTTATTCGAAACTAAGACACATAAACAAACGCTCTTCAGTCTCTTGTATTCATACGCCCTTTGACAAGTCACGTGATTGATGAGTCTTCCTGTCCTGCTATAACTGACACTAAAGTAGCATCAGTTTGTCAAGTAAGTGCTGTATTGGCTTCAAGCTGTTATCATAAAAAATATCCATGATGTTTGATCGATTAGTTTTAGGTTATAGTTATAACATATATGTTATGTTATTACAATACCAGTTATGTAAATGTGTAAATGTTATGATAAAATGCAATATACAAGTGGCAATCTTGATTCACCGTTTGTGTTGGTATGACGCGGCCTCAAACCTCACACAAGAAACAAATTCGTATGCGTTACAACAGAAAACGAACTAAACAGAAACTTAGAGTCGTAAGATATGTAAATTGAAAAGCGCTTGAAAATAGGGATGGGGTGTATAATAGTGTAAACTATTTCCATTTACCTGTGATTACAAATTGAATTAAGTTTGCTTCACCTGCTGATACAAATTTAACAATTTCGTAATCAAATGAATGGAAGGATCACGTGTGTCACTAAGGGTCAAGCGGTGCTAAAATACACTGATTGTTGTTGTTGCAGTTGAATTAGACATTGGTCAACATAACTTAAACATATCGCGATTAAAATCAATGTTACATATCCGTGAACATCCATATCTGTTACATTACTTTTAACGAATAAAGAAACCTTAATATCGATGAAAAACACCTTGATAACTGAAACATGCATGCATGTGAAATAACATGATTTTATTTATTTCCGTCAAGGCTTTCATGTGAATATTTCAACATTGCTTTCACTTGCAAGGTTTACTGCGATATGAATTCCCTGTTAGCGTTTACTGTAACGGGTTTGACGGCCCTCTGAAGGATGAGGCATTTGAATGGTCTGATAGCCTAATTTCAAGTCAACCGCAGGAGATTGCATTTCTGATATTTAATATGTACCTGTAGGATGATACCTACAATATTTGGCTCAACATATGCGTTGTTGTGTAGACTTAAGCAGTGATCAACTATAATGTAAACAATTTTTCTGTATACAATACATATGTTTTAGTACGAGGTTTTCGTTGGTATTAATGTACTATTAATACACAGAATGTTTTAATCAGTATGTTTTATAAAAGAAACATAACATCGCGCCCATATATGGTTGATCTGGTTTAAATTTAATTCACGAACCAATTTTTATTTGAATGTAACTGGTATATGTGTCATCATGCTAATGCTAATGGGAAAATGGGCGAGATTAGAATGAAGGTATGGGCACAAATATTGGATGTTGAAAGAAATGAGTCATATTTAAATGCAAGTATGTGTGTCAACATATGGGATACTATTGGATGAAATGGGTTAGATAGGAATGCAACGATGTGCCAATTTGGATGATATTGTAAGGAATGGTCTATTGGAATGCAAGTATGTCGAATTATGATGTTATCGCAGAAATCGGTCATGACTTTTACAATGTTTTTTTGTTGTTGAAATTATATTGAATGAAAATAGGTCTAACGATGCGTCGTGGATGATGTTCGCAGAATTTGGTTAGATTGTAACTTATGTGCTAATACAGAATGCCATTGAAAGAGCGAGATCAGATTAGAAACCAAATACCGTTAAACTTCATCTATAAGCCACCATTGACTAATAGTTAATAAGCTGAAAATAGATAAAAAGGTATGAGCGCCCTCTTTTGATCTAGAGAAATTAGCACGAATGAGTTTAGTGTATTCGATATTCAATACTATACAGTTGTATTACTATCTAAATAATTTCATGGACAGACGAATTGCTCAATTGGTAAAGCGTCAACTTCAGTATCACGGGGTTGGTGGTTCGATTCTCAAGTACACCCTTTGCAATTTCTTTTGAAATCCTAGTGATATAGAAATTAATGCAAACTTGAATGTAAAATTATTACTCAATTATACAAGCTTTATTTTTATTTTTTTAAAAACAAGCGCATAATTAATTTGATTGTAAAAAGTAATGATCTTAATAGGCTAACCTTTTTATAAGCTAAAACACATTTATACTACAAATTAACTACAGCAAAATGTATTCATTGGCTTATTTTAAATGTTTCACACAGTAATCTTAAACGTTTCCTTCATCATGATTTAAGGGAGAATTATGATGATGCATATTAGGTTGGTAGATCAAGTTAAGCAACAAAATGAAAGTAACTATGCAAACCACTATAATCCTGGTCTCACAGGATTATAATTGAATGGCTATTATTAAATCAATTGATTTCCAATAAGATAGAGGGCCGTCCATTTATACCGACCCATCAATCATACATGTAGTTATAAAACAGTATCTGACATAGCAGTCCCGTTTAGATCAATTGGTAAAGCCGACGTTTGGGCTAGGGCAATTGTGATCGCAGGTTCCAGTTGACAATACCTGGTTCGATTCTCACTTCAAGACTTCTTCTTTTGGAAAGTTTATAAATATTTACGGTGTATATCAAATTCTTAACTTTGTTTTTACCATGAATAAATAGTGAATCTATCTTTGTCTTTAATGTGGGTTTTCCCTCTTTTTTTCTCTCTTTCTACTATTTTTAATTTTAATTTTAATGTTATCACAATCGTTTATAAATAGTACAAACATTTAAATCAACCTCAACGACTTAGTATTTTTGTGAAGACATGCATGGGTGGAGTACAATGAGACAATACGTTGATTACAATTCACTGCTTTTCAGTTCTGCTACTTATGGTCTTTTGTTAAGTTGTGGTTTTTGTGAGTAGTTGGCCATTGTTGGTTCTAGATGACAATTCCTGATTCGAGTTTATAGAGACACCATGTATACATGTACATGTACACCTATGGTTCACAGTTGATCGATACAAGCATGTAGCATGTCTGTAGAATTTGGGGCAGAGGACTTCTTTAGTGATATAGACACAGTTTCGTAATCCTAAAACTAATCCGTTATAAATCAATAACACGTGGCCACTATACTACCATTTACATGAATGTAATGCATGACCTTCAATACCACGTGAGCTGCTCAAACTACGACATGTTCATTAGGCGTGCAATTTAAAGGCAATCCGTCAAACGTGTGTATTATAGTTCCGAAAAACTTAAACAGACTTAAAAAGATGGATGGTGCCGTAAATAAGTCCTTCGCGTGATTTCTTTTATTATTTCCACTCAGTTTTGTTTTATTTGTTTTGTGCTTTGTGTTTCTCCAAGAATAGGTATGGCACAAACGTGTAATATCGCGTTTCGAATCAATGAGGACAACAGGCAAACAGTCAAAACGTTATTGACTGGCCATGGCTTGCGTGTCCAGTTTGATTAAATTTGGTTTCATTTAAAAAAATTAAATAAAAAACCAACGAAAAAGATAGATTCCTTGTTCATTCATGATAAAAATAAAACACTGTCAAGAATTTGAAAATGATGACCTTTCCAAAAGAAGAAGTCTTGAAGTGAGATTCGAACCAGGTATTGTCATCTGGAACCTGCAATCACAATTGCCCTAGCCCAAACTGTCGGCTTTACCAATTGATCTAAACGGGACTGTTATGTCAGATACTGTTTTATAACTACATGTATGATTGATGGGTCGGTATAAATGGACGGCCCTCTATCTTATTGGAAATAAATTGATTTAATAGCCATTCAATTATAATCCTGTGAGACCAGGATTATAGTGGTTTGCATAGTTACTTTCATTTTGTTGCTTAACTTGATCTACCAACCTAATATGCATCATCATAATTCTCCCTTAAATCATGATGAAGGAAACGTTTAAGATTACTGTGTGAAACATTTAAAATAAGCCAATGAATACATTTTGCTGTAGTTAATTTGTAGTATAAATGTGTTTTAGCTTATAAAAAGGTTGGACTATTAAGATCATTACTTTTTACAATCAAATTAATTATGCGCTTGTTTTTTAAAAAATAAAAATAAAGCTTGTATAATTGAGTAATAATTTTACATTCAAGTTTGCATTAATTTCTATATCACTAGGATTTCAAAAGAAATTGCAAAGGGTGTACTTGAGAATCGAACCACCAACCCCGTGATACTGAAGTTGAAGCTTTACCAGTTGAGCAATTCGTCTGTCCATAAAATTATTTAGATAGTAATACAACTTTATAGTATTGAATATCGAGTACACTAAACTCATTCGTGCTAATTTCTCTAGATCAAAAGAGGGCGCTCATACCTTTTTTAATCTATTTTCAGCTTATTAACTATTAGTCAATGGGGGCTTATAGATGAAGTTTAACGGTATGTGTGCTAAATACAATTGAACAAATCAAACAATTAGAGAATGCAATGTGTGTGCCAATGTGCAATTAATTCCTTTCCCTATTGTTCACTCTTAATTCGGAAAACTGACCAATTAGAGCCGATATTCCTTGTCTTATGTTATATCTCGGCAATTTGCCATAGCTTTATAATATGGCTAAACTGTCAGTTTCTATAATTGTTATATATTATATTTGGAATAGTTTTTTCAACCTTAGAACATATTTCTATCTGGACCGTGTTACATAGTGTATTACTATTAGAGTCATGTATCGCAGTGGGCGTTTTACAAACATTGCACATGTTTGCCCCTTTTAGATATTATCGAACTGAGTAAACTACCGATCTAAATGTAGCAACTTGAAGTACCATTAAGATTCGTATATCAGATCTCTGTGATCAAAGCGTGCAAGAAAACACGTCCGTTAAAAGCCCGGTTAAGTTGAAATGATACACTTACTAAGTAGAGGGGAACATGTGAACAATGTACCTTAACGCAACTAAAACCAGCCGAAGTATTATAAGTCACAGAGGGCACAAATCGTGATGTTCTTGTATACATTTCGGTATCTCTAACAAAAAAATACAGAAAGAAAAGAGTTCTCTACTTTCTTCTCAATCAATAACCTTTTTAGTTCTTCCTATTCACCATTGCAAGCTTGACATTATAACGTACCGACTACATACAAATGGTTGAATAATCTACATGATCTAAAGACAAACATAACTTTAGTACCGTGCATACTGAAATAACTAAACAACGGCCGTATCGACAAGCAGATGTTTTTTACATCGACTTAACACGACCTCTTTTTGCAGAACAAGCATACAAGCACCATATAGTGATATCTTGGCGTTCTACTTATTCGAAACTAAGACACATAAACAAACGCTCTTCAGTCGCTTGTATTCATACGCCCTTTGACTAGTCACGTGATTGATGAGTCTTCCTGTCCTGCTATAACTGACACTAAAGTAGCATCAGTTTGTAAAGTAAGTGCTGTATTGGCTTCAAGCTGTTATCATAAAAAATATCCAAGATGTTTGATCGATTAGTTTTCGGTTATAGTTATAACATATATGTTATGTTATTACAATACCAGTTATGTAAATGTGTAAATGTTATGATAAAATGCAATTTATATACAAGTGGCAATCTTGATTCACCGTTTGTGTTGGTATGACGCGGCCTCAAACCTCACACAAGAAAAAAATCGTATGCATTTACAACAGGAAACGAACTAAACAGTAACTTAGAGTCGTGAGATATGTAAATTGAAAAGCGCTTGAAAAATGGGGATGGGGTGTATAGTGTAAACTATTTCCATACAAATTGAATTAAGTTTGCTTCACCTGCTGATACAAATTTAACAATTTCGTAATTAAATGAATGGAAGGATCACGTGTGTCACTAAGGGGAGAGGTCAAGTGGTGCTAAAATACACTGATTGTTGTTGTTGCAGTTGAATTAGACATATAATTGGTCCACATAACTTAAACATATCGCGATTAGAAATCAATGTTACATATCCGTGAACATCCATATCTGTTACATTACTTTTAACGAATAAAGAAACCTTAATATCGATGAAAAACACCTTGATAACTGAAACATGCATGCATGTGTGAAATAACATGATTTTATTTATTTCCGTCAAGGCTTTCATGTGAATATTTCAACATTGCTTTCACTTGCGAGGTTTACTTCGAGATGAATTCCCTGTTAGCGTTTACTGTAACGGGTTTAACGGCCCTCTGAAAAGGATGAGGCACTGGAATGGTCTGATAGCCTAATTTCAAGTCAACCGCAGGGAGATTGCATTTCTGATATTTAATATGTACCTGTAGGATGATACCTACAATATTTGGCTCAACATATGCATTGAACAATTTCTCTTTATTCAATACATGTATGTTTTAGTATGAAGTTTTCGTTGATAATTTTGACTTGTACTTTGACATTTCTAATCTGAAATTTATTTTGATTGAAGTTATGAATTATTAGTGCACTTATGACTACACTTTGTTTATGAGTAGTAACAAAAAGAGAGTTTTATAAAGGCCTACATGGTCAATATCAGGGTGTGCCAAAAGTCACGCCACCTTTAAAATGAGTACTTTCTCAAACCATGTAAATTGCATAGCGACAACGTTAGCATGATTAGATAAAGTAGTCTTTAAGAATTATTTTGATACCAAACCCTCAAACTTATTATCAATCTTTACAAATGTTGCTGAAAAACAGGGGAGATACTTATTTTGTTACCACGCGCGTAGGCCCAAACGATTTGAATCAGTTAATTTATAGTGAAACGTATCGTTTATTTTCTCAATTTGCGAATGATAGAACAGTGACAGTTGGAAGTTATGGATGTTAAGGGGATGAACGTTATGGATGATAATGCATGAGCCGGTGTGTCCAGCTTGAACTGCATCGCACCTGTTCTATTGTTTCTTTGCACACCTTGCATGCGGCGGCGTCGTAATGAAAGAAACAACATTTGTAAACTAGGGTAATTAGGTTAAGTGGTCATCGATGGGGTCAAGTTTGATATCAAAATAATTCTACAAGATCTCGCTCCATAAGCATGCTAGTGCTGCTGTCATGCAATTTATATAGCTATAGATATAAAGCATAAAACGGAGGTGCGACTTTTGCGACTCCCTGTGTATGGAAGATCGATACACTATAATAGTTTGATCAGTTCCAAATTAGCAAAGCCTCCTTATATAGCAGCGAATGAATACAGAAGGACGCAGGCGTGAGTGAAGGCAAGAAGTTCGCTATGCATCATATATATGCGTGACGCGTGCATGCTACCAAAACCGCGTGCGTGTGGCCATAACCTCTCGAGTACGCTTGGATTACTTTTGCGCGCGGAGAGATAAAAACCGAATATTTCTCGCCAATTTGGAACTGATTAAACTATAGAAAGTAATATTGTGCTTCACATAGCAGTGGATTGGTTTTACATGTATTGGGTCTATTCGGACTTGGCAGCATTCACCTTGGTCTGAAATTTATTTTTAGTGATGGGCGATGTCAAATGTATCTCATACGTTATCGAATAGGCTTAAGTATCTGGTAAAGCTGATTTTTACGCTTGAGTCTAGCGTATGGATTTAGCAGTTACGCCTTCTTAATTCAGAATGCTCAAACTTTGAAATGCACATGACAAATAATTATTAAAAATATAATAATAATAACAATGAAAACACGGGCCTGCGATAGAAACCATAAGCAATATCTTAAAACACCAATATAAGACACAACTAGACTCTAGGTACTCAAATATATGACATTCTGGTGCATGATCCCGCTAGAAAGAGTCCAAAGAGTACGGTAAAGATTATTTCATTTTAATATTCATACACGCCTTGGACGTAGGTCTTCATATGACAACAATAGACTAGCAAATTATTATTCTGTATTGCCGCATCATCCTAGACGTAAATAAAATAGCAATGGTTTGTCAGAGAAATAGGGAATCTAGACACAATAGGGACTCTAGTCGATCAATGTTCAAAAAAACATTTTTGCAATATTGAAGAAAAGTAGAATCCCTATGAATGATACATACATGTTTTACCATGCTTGTAAAATGTTCACCCCGAGAACTGGTTTATAGTTCGTACACATTTTTTCATTGTGTTAAACAAGATTGATAGAGTCCACGATCTCTGTATAGAATTGGCAGTGCCTGACAGGAAGATTAATCGTATGAATGAAAGCACTCGCTCATACTGGTGAAATGTGTCACATGTTGTAATTTCACATTTGCTGACAAATTATTTTACATCTTTTTTATACTACTGGGAATCATATGGTCGTTTTCTCGGAATTGCGTGTCTATGCCTTCGATTACTACACGTCTCTATTTGCTGCAAAATTAATTTACCAACATTTCGGAAATAATGTAACGATCAATTTAGTTTTGATCCATACAAAATCAAAGCATCTTATTTGTATTCAATGTTAAATATATTCGTGGTCAATATTTGAAATGCCAGCCAACTTGATGCATTTGAAACTATTGAATCGTAAATGTTCAACGATCTATGTGGAGAATGTCTGGACATGTATGTTTGATGCGCCACGCCAACCAATGTGAGGCCAAACATGGGACAAAAAGTCAATGTATTCTGACATGAGTGTTTGGATAAGGACAACTCAATGTATATGACGGGGCACAGGGTCAGATAAATCGGAGGCCCTATCTGTTGTACATGTATTAAAGATTCGGTTATAAATTTGCAGCATCTTCGCTGCGGCAGTCTTTTTTTGTGGTCGTTAAAGCGCATGAAACGCACGATATGACCCTTATAGAAAACTGTAAGCCCTGGGAATTAACGATTATTAAATTGACGTAAATTCACATATGTGATACCTTGCAATAAATGGTGGTTTCCTCCTTCAAACTCAGAGATATACATGTAAGTGAACGCCCTTCAGGATGTGTCAAAGACGTAAATGACAAGATGCATTAGCGACACTTTTGCACCAAAAAAGAACAATTTCTTCCCTTTTGTACCGTCTGTTGTTCGGAGACAGTGAAAAGAGCTTTCTCAATTGTCAATCCCTTAAGTTCAATATCGGATGCTGAGACACACAATAAGAAGTACCTGGATGCCACAATGACGATATCTACGTTGGAGTGGCCTCTGGGCGTTTTCTTTTAAGCTTTGAATTGAGGATAACTGCATTTATTTGCATAAACATTTACGTGCTATGTATGGGTAAATCCAGAGTAGAAAGTAAATGAAATGTGCACAAATTACCAATGTCTTATCCGTAATTCGTAATGACGACATTACTGATATAAAAATAATTTTGTTTTGTTTTCAAAATACATGTTACGGAGACGGAGGAAATGGTATCTGAAATTCCTTAATATTTCGAAATTTAAATTTTTGAATTTGTTGGTACCTATACATATTTGTATAGATATTGTATCATTATTCTGCGTCTCAGCCGAATTTTGTGCCCACTGGTGACAAGCCTCCTGGTTAAGCACATTCCCGACATTCTGATGAATAATCACTTATTTCGTCGTATTCAAAGTTCGAAAATTATAGAAGAAGACGTTAGGGCGTTTTATATACGACCAATTTCCCTAACCATTTCTTGAAGCTTTCAAATATTCTTTGTCGGCTTGCTTTGCTACTACCTTGCTATTCCAAGTGGATGTCATTTCCATCAACAATAGAGGGCGTTATATACCGGCAAATAATATCAACCGCAGACGACGGTGGGCACGCGAATCCTAAATTTTGAATTCGTATTGGAATAACACGTAATCGCGAAAGAGGAGACGTCTAGCTATACCATGGTACCACAATAAGTATACTCTGTATCTCGGTTTTAGTTAACAGTGTTACAAAAACGTCTCAGGAGGACTAGGGTTACATTTTATTAACATCAGGATATTGGATAGGTAACCCAACGTGTGGACAAATATTTGATCTGGTCAGAAATGGAAGCCTACATTTTTTTATAAATTGCATTAGAATTGGTGGTTTGATTAGAAAATCGCAAACATAAAATGGGTATATTTGGAGTATATTTTAAACGGTTGACGTCTCGCGTTGGAGTAAGGTTCATAAATGGCCGTAAAATGGTATTTTGCATGTATGGGTTTCCTTGGTTTAGCTGTGCCGGCATGAGACCAGGAAAACAGCTACATGGACTTTCAAACATAATGACACAATCCGTGCATTATTTGTTATTTATTTAAGGGGCAATAGTCGTCTTTTTAATTCTTGAAATAATTACTTTAAAATATAAATAGAATGTCGAAAGATCGGCTACAAACAGAAATCACGTCGGTACATTTATAAATGATGTCTCGGAAAAATGTACTTTAGGTCCAAGATTCTGGACTGTACTAGTATCGATCGATACTGGAACACCCAGTATCGTTCGGTTACTGGTACAAAGCCAGTGTTCCAGTATCGGACGATACTGGCACATATAGAATATTCCAGTATCTGGCGATACTGGAAGATTTTATATGTGCCAGTATCGTTCAATACTGGGACAAATTACATATATAGCATGTGTACTAGTATCGCCCGATACTGGAACACTGCAACAGTAAATCCATTCCAGTATGGAGCGATACTGGCACATTTTATGTTACATTATTGACGATACTGGTATACCAGTTTGTGGGACCAAAGTACACTTTTTTATTTCTTAAGCTGCGTCACATTAATGCGCACTGACGTCACTGCACGGATGCATGCAGGTAGAGAACGTTAATCAATTTGGACAAAATATTATTAATATCTATACTATGTGGTTATTGGTTATGAAAGACACGTTTGTAGCTAGTTAATGTGTGCGTGACGATATATTCTGTTATCAAAAGTAGGGCGGGTCAGCTCTACCCGAAAACAAAGCTGCAAGTACGAGTTTCAAATGTTATTAAATTGCAGCTGGAAAAGAGCTTTCAATAAATGTATGAAACACAATTGCAATACGAACACCTCCTGTTCGAATGCACAAACATTCCACCCACATTTTACGATTTTACGGTCTCCTGGTCTGTATGAAAGAGTTTGATATTTCATATCAAAAAGATGTTCGTAAAACAAATAGAAATACCAATAATAATAATAATAATAATAATGCATTTATAATGCGCCATCTATCTAGACAACCTATTCCGAGGCGCAAACATCAAAACAAATAAAAACAAACAGTTAAAATATAATAACAATTACATAGAAGTCAATCAGTCAAATCATAAGCAATCTTAAACAGATGAGACTCTTCGCCTACGTGCGTCACAGTCCATGCTTACGTTGACCCCTAAATGACCTCTGACTTCTGAAAGAGTATCCATGTGTAGAAAATGGAATTCGTTTTCCACCTGTGAGTTTTCTCGTTACCATACGGATTACATCACAGCCATGTATGTGAACTACTTGTAAATAAATAGGATTCGTTCGGTCCCTAAGATCTTTGATAGAATGCACAGATGCCGAGGATTTGCATAATACATAGGGCTTACATAGTGTAAAGCATGATTAAGATGATATTCAGTATTTTAATATCCGTCAGCATACTAACACAAACCCTCTTATCTGTGTATTGTATAACTGGTGTCCGATATCCATCAGATTGTGATACTAGTACTAGCCAGACCCCTGGCTATGTTGAAAGCGAAACAAGAATTCACGCGTGACGAAAATCTGCCGTACAGTTACACACGGTGTCATATTGCATATCAAACACGAATGCGACGCTCTTTGCACACCGGTAATGACGCGGGATAATATCGTTTGTGTTTAAAGGTGTTACTGATATATACAACTAACATTAAGGTGTGTATATGAATCTTTGCAACACACCAACTAGCTTAACACTTTCCACGCGGCTGTTAGTTTTACCATATTATACAAAACATATTTTTCATAAACCTTTCCCAACTTTCAAGGTCTCTATCTCAAGGATTACAGAACCAATACTAGGCATGTTTGTATGATTTATTTTAATGCATTTCTCATGCTGATTCCAAATGTGATAATGCCATTCAATACAGTGGCGGATCCAGGATTAAAATTTACGGGGGGCAAATGTACAGACGGAACCTACCTATGTCTCTGAAAAAGGTAAAGTGGTACACAAAAAAGGTATATATTGTTAAATTGTCACATTTTACGGGGGGCGCGTGCACGAAAAAGGTATATTGTAAAATTTTACGGGGGGCGCCCGCCCCCAAAGCCCCCCCCCCTGTATCCGCCACTGCAATAGTTTTGACAATTTAAAATCATTTTGTGAAATATTTGAATGTCGTGGAAAGTGTTAAACATGGTGTTTCCGATACTGAGATACTGACACACCAATGAAGCATGGCAGTTTATGCTCCAAGTATTTCTGAGCTTACATGTATCTTTTAGTTTTTGCAAACCAATCCTCTATCCTAAATAAAAAAATAAAAACAGAATAGCATGGAAAACAGATATCCAAACCTGAAATCCCTCTACTCTAAATGCCTAATGCTTTTAATGTCTCGGCGTCAACAGTGACACCATGAATATGGAATTTAGTAGCGTTGATTACACCTGTGTATTCTATTTCATATCCTTTTTACTTCGATTTCCAAAAACACAAAAAATAAAGGTATTTATCATTTATGGTAAAGCTTGTTAGGTTTACTGTCAGATTCTCATTTTTTCTCCAAAAGTAGAAAGAGATACTCTTAAACGTTTTCACGATATTTGGGTTCTAAAAATGGTTTTCTATATTTGACGTATCTTTCCTTCTTCCTACTTCTTTAGACAAAAGCCACTGGGGTAGTTAGCAGTCAGTGCGTCGTAAACTAGGCCGGTATATGGTCAGTCACGAAAAAGTAATGTACATGTAGGTCGGCCTTCAGTTATGTATATTATTTTATTAGGTAGCACAAAATTTGTCAAGGAAAACAGTTCATGCATCAGTCAAAAAGTATTGGGTTTCCGTCTGCTATTAAAGCATCAATGCAGGTATTTAACTTCATGATATGAGGCTATGAGCTCTAACACTATGAATCTTAAACATTAACCTCTCGCGTCAAAAAAACTCTTATCAAGATATTTTGTATTGCTTTTCAAACGAATCAAACGAAAAATTGTCCCGGCAAAATGCAACAAACATTACAAACATTGTTGTTGATGGTCGATTTAATTTCTGAGATACCCATGTTGTGTGTTGTGTTCCTCCATCCACCACCACAGCTTGCACACTACCCTTTAACTTACATCACACTTAACAGCCTTTTCTTTGCACCAGGAAACGTCTCACTTTGGCGCCAACCAAACCTAGATCATTGAATTTATACAAAATATAGTTTCATGTTGAAACAGGCATAGTGAAATAAGGAGACCCGGTGTGATGTGCCGGCGGGTACGTAATTGACATATGTATAACAGTGGCAGTCCATATGAGTACCTAGGGATCATCACTCATATGGAATCAAATTCGCTTTTGTAACCACGTTTTATTTTGATAACACTTTATGGGCTGCAAGTCTCATATTTAAACCTAAAAAACCACACGAATTCTTCTATGATTCATTCGAATCAATTAGAATTTCGATATGCACGTATATCGATACCATCCCATATCAATTCTTAAATTGACTCCCATCCCATTTATAACCTTCTAGTACAGCGAAAAACAGTTGACCTAAAATCCTGTGGCAATTGTTTCTCTGCTGCGTGCAAGGTGTTAGCGTAGTTCCGTTTTGTGCCAATGTCTATATTCCAAAACAGCAATTCCCCTCCCTCCCTATAGCGAATAAGAGTTTATGAAAATGGCCTGCGGGATTAAACCTTTAGTTTTAACCTGCTTTCTAGTTTCTCCAATTCAATTTCAAGACGATTGAAACAGTCTAATCGAGCCAGGTATATGTGGCGGACAGTGCAGCATAGCGTAATGAGGGTTTGGGTCACTTGTCGGTAGTTTACCAATATGAATTCGCTTTGGTGAAATTGCCAGTAATACAAGAGGTATTTCTGTACACCTTGAAGAACTGATTTCAAGCTTTAACTACAGTTTGTCCAGTGCTGAAAATATTACTTCCCAAACTCTTTTAAAGATATATATCAGCATGCTATTGTCCGTAGGCATTGACGTACTCAGACATATTCAACAATTGAAGATAGGTGCAAGCTTGTTATTTCAGGAGAGAGGGGGAGGTGGGTGGTACAATCTAGGAATTTTTAGAACGGCACTATCACTATACAGAGAACCAATATATTTTAGAAGAATGCAGAGGGCAAGGATTCTGAGATGTTGGTACCACCACTGATGCTACTACTACAAATTGTTTATTTTGATGTTAACACCTTTAACGATATATTTGCACTGTTATGCTAATACTAATAGGTCACAAAACCTAAACAATATTAATTTCAAACATGGCCGACTGACCATGCTGGTTACTTATTAGTTTACCAAATTGGTGGTATTGACAGGCGTCATTCGTTAGTATCATTAGCATCATTCGTCACCAATAGAGTTGTTAGAAAACAGACATCAACATCAGACAGAGCTATGCAGCTGAATGTTTCTTACAACCATAGCTCCTCTAAAATATGGATTACAATTTTTTGCTTTGCGGCGTTATGGGAAGAAACGAAAGACATAAACACAACAAGCTGTAAGAAAATAAAGAGGGATAAAGAAATCGAGAGCACGACATTTTTCTAATGTGTCAAATGACCATATACTCAGATTTTTTTTAATTTGAGGCCATTATTGATGTTCAAATTAGCCCAATTTCTATCTGACATTTATCAAGTGAGGCCAAAGGCACTCTACGACATCGTACAAACCGTTTAGCCTTAGGTGCTTTGTGATTTTCATTTGACCATCGATTGGCAGCCCCATCTTTTCCGTTTACTTACCGTTCCTCTTAAAAGCTCCAGCGTTAGATGCACAAACAAGTCATGAGACTATCTAAATACAATTGTATGGAGCGTATAAAAACACATATGTCAAAATAAACGTTTGGTAAATCTGCATTATAGATTATTTGAACTAAGCTTTGGCACGGGTCAACATCTTCACAATATATAGCGTCTGCAAATCATAGAACATTTGGATTGGAATATTTTAGTTGTGAGTTTTAACATATGTCATAAAATAAAGACACATTAAACTTAAAATAAGTGAACATAATATTAAACAATACTTATACAAGTATATAGTATTTAACATCGAACACCTTTAGTGTAGCGCAATATGAGTATACAATGAAATAAAACATTTTACGGATTAATACGTTGCATTTTTCTTCTGGTTGAATTTTAACATTAATCATAAGACAAGTTTACAGATGTCAATATCATTACACAAGTAATTTTCATACTATAGTCTCTAAACAGTAACTCTTAGTTCAACTAATACAATTATACTGTATCATTACGCATTGCACATGTGAGACTTCCGAGAGGGCGCTGTTAAATAAACAGCGAGAGAGCTTAAAAGCAAGGGTTTATAATCTCCTGCCATTTGAATGGACCGGTGAAATGGTTGCAAATAAAACCGTTCAATCATTGTCCTGATCTGACGAAGTACTATTTTTTCCTATTCAAATGTATCTTAACTGTACAAGACATCACCCATCCGGAATGACTATTCTTGACGTTCCAATTTCCGGTCAACGTTTCCAATGTTATGCAAACAAAGACACTACTATCTCCACCATTTTGTAGACGTTCAATCACTTTTCAATCTATGACGAATAGCATGTTGAGACATTTGTGGATTAAACACTATATTAAATTGGGGGGAAAATGTGGAGTTGAGAACAGTAATGCGATACTGTCTCACGTGTATTTTATCATTATCATGCGATTCTAAAATAGACCAGACTAAATGACTATCCTGTTGATATTATGTTTTTATATCAAGAGTGCATGATGTCAAATATATAAATATGCTGCACAAACAAGGCATGAGACTATATAAATACAATTTTACGGAGCGTATAAAAACACATATGTGTAAATAAACGTTTTGTAAATCTGCATTATAGATTATTTGAACTAAGCTTTGGCACGGGTCAACATCTTCACAATATATTGCGTCTGCAAATCATAGAACATTTGGATTGGAATATTTTAGTTGTGAGTTTCAGCAAATGTCATAAAATGAAGAAAAATGAAGCTTCAAAATAAGCAAACAAAATATTAAACATGAAACGAGTGCGAGGAAGCCACCAATATGTAAATTAAAAAGCCGCTATGATTTGACCACATGACCCGCAAAAAGCATATTACTTCGACCACGAAGTTGGCTACGGTTAAGTTAATTTTGCGGACAGAGATAAGTATTAAAAGGTAGCGCCCAATATCATTTGAAACTAACTGGAGCCGTCTATCCGCGCTCACGCCTCATAAATTCCAATAAAGATTTCAGCCAACTCTTTTTGATGTATAAGATTAATTCGCCAAGACATTTTTCATTGTAGCTATTACTAGCTACCGGTTCAAGATATCATAATATCCGGTCAACATCTCCTGCTATTCAGCAGACGATCACTTTATATCGTGGGTGACTTTTAATTTAACGGTCTGACTAACTTCATTATTTGTCAATATTCTTCATGAAAAATTGAAATTGAAATCATTCACCTTGGCTTTATCATTAACAATAACAATTAACAACATATAGAACGATGTAATTAGTAAAATCATGTTTGTAAACTTAATATTGTAATTCTACGTAATTGAAAATAGATTTATTTACGAATTTCTTTATCAAATATTGTAAGATGTTGATTTGCTCTGATGGACTGGATATCATTTGTGAAATCGCTTAAAAGGTAGCACAACTATTAAATATTCAATCCTAAATGTCCTCACTAGTATCAGTAACTCAAAACGCTCATATAGAAACATATGTGTCAGGATTATTATATTTCCTCTTCTCTTCAATGACATATCAGTCATTATCACTCTTGGGTCATTGATAGAGTGTGACTTGCCATGAGCATATAACCAATTGATATAGGTGTAGAAGTTGAATTGGAAGACTGTCGTTCACGCCCTGTCGTAGGGCTGAGGTGTTCAAACATGATAGACTACGTTCACACCAATGGTCATCCATTGACGTTACAAGTCATGTGATTAGTCATTCAAAACCTTTATAAAGGAAACCTTTTTCTAGTTTTGAAACACAACCATGCAATACAAATGCCAGAAATGTACCTAACGTTGAATACGATACAATACTAGTGGGTACTCTCATACGTTGCACAATCTTTATCATTCGAAAACTACCGGTTACCATCATTGAAAAACTGATATTATCAATTTTAACCAACTTTACAATCTTCATATTGCCAGTTATTAGAAGAGGTTGGTTGACTTTAAGTCCCTCAGCAATACATATTGTCGTATTACGTCAATTGAAGGAAAAATGCATGGTGAATGGATCGAATCTTTTACTTACGCTATTTTGTCACCGATCGTTTTAATTATTCCTACGTATAGGACAATAACCAACCCACCTTTTTACCCAAAAGTGATATAAACATCCTTCAATGTCACCATAGATTGAGTACCTACACATGTACATGGACGTATGTTTGAAACATGAACACTTAAGGGTAGGCGCCTTCCGTTTATGATAAGGACCGTAGAACTCTCGCAAATCTAGTCCAATGTGCCAGATGATTAGAGCAAAACATTGTTTTCGCAATTTACAGTATTTTTTTTGAGGAGGATAAAATAAAATATATATTTCTATTTCATTGGGATCTATTTTCTAAGACAAATCCATTCAACCGTATCAAACAGGAAAATGTTCGTTGTTTTTTGCCTTGACCAAAATCAAGATTTCAGTCGTGAACTTATTCTAAAAAGTAAACGGCTTTTATCTCAATAATTACTAACGAAAAGATATGTTTGAAAACATCAAATAATATTTATGTGTATACTATTATCAAAGTCTGGGTAGATTTTGTGATGCAAATGAGTATTAACATGAATGAGAGTGTATAATATCTATTAGCCGCACTTTTTACTCGTGCTATTAGTGCTAAATGATCTAATCTGACGTTTGTGAATGACAAAACCTGACTCTTTCTACGACATGTCATTGGTTATATGTATGCATATTTGCAAATTTGCTATACAGTTTCAGCTTCAATTTTAGTTTGATACAACTGGGTCGGTGAATATAAAAGTTGATTATCATACAACTACATTGTTACTTTGCAATATCAATCGATCATTAACAAGTCAATGTATCGTGGGACCTTGCTCATCCATTATTGAAGGTTAGGTAATTGTATTAGATAGATATATTCCGGAATGTACAGATCACTTATTGGAATGTTGGTGTGTCCTAAGTCAGAAGCGTAAAGCTCCATCTCAGATTTCTTTTCCCCATATAATAATATACAGTGTGTATGGAACAATGAACAACTTTGACCTGTACGTAGCTTCGCATCTCCCGTGCCATTTTAC
Source organism: Ophiura sarsii (assembly GCA_035610835.1). Classification (NCBI taxonomy): domain Eukaryota; kingdom Metazoa; phylum Echinodermata; class Ophiuroidea; order Amphilepidida; family Ophiuridae; genus Ophiura; species Ophiura sarsii. Next base: position 61,581,628 of record CM069450.1, read on the forward strand.
TAAGTCGAAGAATATTTGTACTTTATACTTCGAATGTAACCTCTTTCCAGGTGTCGAAATCCATCGTATGGCTGGATTTCTGAAATTTATCAATTAATGTGCCGAGTGTACCACTCTCGTCGTTTGTCAAATTCATGTATATCAGACGAAGGGCTTGTATTTCAATTTCTATCTACATGACTTTCATTAAATATCTTGTCGCCTCCTACAATTGGTGTATACACGTCCTCAATTTCCAGAGGAGCGAACGAAAAGGGGAAGGGGTTATCTAATACCATATCTGAATTGATCCAAAGTTCGAGGTGTTTCTTTAAGTCATTTCACTGCTGTTTGTTTCTTTTTGTTTTCCTTGAGTGTGATATGATGCGTTGATGTTAGAGCACCTATCTTATGCAATGTCTTGATGATGATTGTTGGAGGCCAATTTCAAGGAAACCGTGATTTGTTGACCAAGTAAACGGCACTTTAATGTTCATACAAGATTGTATACAACATTAAGCCCCAAATACGAACAACAACAATATCTTGCACCTCACTATATGAGCATAGCAAATTTATGAAAAACGATAGGGACACCTCAAGTGCACGTTTAGAATAATCTTATTGACAGCTGTCGTTCAACTGATGATCATTATAGGCTATCTATCTATTGTGAGCCAATGCAAGCCACTTGTGATGCTAAAAGAGTTCATGAGTCTGAATCCTTCTGCCTCGTGACGACAGCTATACATCGAGTCATATCCTACTTACTGATGTTACATAGGCATGAACTGTAGACAGATGCGGTCACATTAATACTTTACCTTCGGGCATGGTGTTGCTGCTGTATAAGTCATCCATTTAAGATACGAAGAAGTTGAATAGCTGTTTGCAATGTACAAAGATGGTTGTTTACTGTGCTATATCATGTATGTAGACTAGCGTCCATCATTGCATCAGCGTAATGGCACTACCGTAACTCACTTGACAAATCGTTCAAGTATATAGATGACAACTAGTCGTGTTGAGATGTCCAGTAGATTGTAGGCCTATATAAAGTTAGTAGAGCACCTTACGTTAATTATGATTAAGGTTGTAGTCAATACAAATAACAGCCAACTTGCAATTATTTAAATTAACGTCACCGGTACACATTTGTTTAAAATCTAACAATATCAAATACAACTGCAACTGTCAAACGAAAGTTAACATAGTGATCTACAACCGTTATCAAGTTTATAAAGAATTGACGTTTTGGGGTAGCTCACATTATAGCCAAGTCACAAACAGTCACACAATAATATTTGAACGAAAAGTAACTGATTTTATGAGTTGTGATATTTTGACAAACAATCGCGGAAAGTGATCATATTTGGTTTCATAGTTTAGTGTCGTAATTATTATATAACAATGGGATATCATCATTTTAGTATGGCAAAGTGTAGGCCCAATATGTCGTAGATTACCTAATAGAGGGCGATCATGATTGCTTAGCATTTGCTAAAATAGTGGCCATCTGATAGCCATCTTACAAATCTGTGATAAATGAAATGAAATGAAAGGTTTATCATGGACGTGATTCCATGGTTGGTTGGTTCGGTCCTGTCATGACTGACAGCTCGTGACCTTACAGATACTACGCCACAAATAACGATTTTCAGCAAAGGAGTAACAATCACGGAGAGGGTGTCCAGTAATCAATTTTATTTGGTCAATCCACCGGGAACGAGGTCTGCCTCTCTTACGCTTCCCTTCAATCATGCCTTGCATGATCATCTTCTCTAGGTTGTTACCCTTGCGACGTGAGATATGGCCGAAGTAGCTCAGCATTTGGATGTTGATAGCATGAAGAAGTCGTTTAGACACCCCTATTTCTTCAATAATACTGGCATTGGTCCTTCTCATTGTCCATACGATACGAAGCATACGCCTCCAACACCACATCTCGAAAGCAGCTATTCTGTTTTTGTCAGCTTTGGTTAGGGTCCACGTCTCACATGCATACATGGCAATTGGAAATACAAGGGCTTGGACTAGCCTGGTTTTTGTTGCTCTGGTTATTCCTCTGTCAGCCCAGATCTTGCTTAGGTTGATCATTGCTGATCTGGCCATTGCTAAACGGTGTCTAATCTCTTGGCTGCAACCACCCTCTTTGGTGATCAGGGATCCAAGGAAGTTGAATTTCGAGACCGATTCCACCTCATTACCATCAATTATGAGAGGCTCTCCAACACCATCTGTGCCTATGGACATGATCTTGGTCTTGCTGACATTTAGACGTAGGCCAAGCTGCTCACTCTCCACCTTGACTTTCTTCAGGAGTTCCTCCATCTCTTCCATATTTGTTGCAAACAGGGTGGTGTCATCGGCATAACGTAGATTGTGTATTTGGTATCCACCTACTGACAGCCCCCCTGGCCAATCATCCAATGCACGTCTCATTATAGACTCTGCATAAAGGTTGAAGAGTGCTGGTGAAAGTATGCACCCTTGACGGACTCCCTGACCTAGAGCAAACCAATCACTATTTCCTTTCTCAGTGCGCACACAGGCAGCTTGACCATCATACAGATTGCGAATTAGGTGGACGAGGTGGTAAGGGATTCCCATTTCTTGCAGTGCTGTCCACAATGCGGAATATCTCACACAATCAAAGGCCTTAGCGTAGTCTATGAAGCACATGAAGAGCTCCCTCTGGAATTCAAAACATTTTTCCATTATGTGACGTACATTGGCTATCTGATCTCTTGTGCCGCGGCCTTTCCGGAAACCGGCTTGCTCAGCAGGAAGTTCACGTTCAAGATGAGGTCTGAGACGTTCGTTGATGATGTGCAGTAGGATTTTGCTTGCATGTGGTATCAGAGCGATAGTACGATGGTTTTTACCCTCGCTAGCATCCCCTTTCTTTGGAAGTGTAAGGAAAACTGATCTCTTCCAATCCTCTGGCCATACTCTTGACTTCCACACAGTATTGCACAGCTTTTGCATAATAACTGCTACAGAATCATCAGCTTGCTTCAGGAGCTCACTTGGAATATCATCTAGACCAGGTGCCTTTTGACTTTTTAACTTCTTGATGGCTTCCTGGACCTCAGACAGAAGAATATCAGGCTCATCTTCACCTAGTGGAGGCGGGGGAGACTCCTGTGAGCCATTTGTCTCTTCTTGGGACGCATACAGATTTTCACAGTAGTTTTTCCAACGATCCTTGATTTCGTCACTCTCAGTCAAGACTTTTCCTTGCTCATCCTTGATGATAGCCAATCTAGTTGTCGTTTTTAAGGTGATGTTTTTTATACATCTAAAGAGCTCTCTGCTGTTTTTGTGAAAACAGTGATCCTCAAGTTCTTGGCATTGCTGTCGGATATGCTTATTTTTATCTCTCCTAGAATTCAATTGAACCTCACTTGAAAGTCTTCTGTATAGGTTACTGCCTTGCAGACCAGCTTCCTTCAATTGGCGTCTTTCATCTGCTAAGTTGATGGTTTCATGTGACAGCCATGATGTGGTCTTTCTCTTATGTTTCTTAGGAACATGTTTTTGGCTGCGCTGAGAATAGAGTTTTTGATGTCCAGCCAGAGTTCATCAGGAGTTGTTTCCTCATCTCTAACCATCAGTTCTTGAAACAGATTTCTGGTCTCCACTCTGTATTTGTCATCAAGATGCTGCAAATCAAATCTGCAGGGTTTGGGAGCACCTTTGGTCATCTTCAACTTAATTCGAAAATCAGCAATCAGAAGTTGATGGTCACTACCTATATCTGCTCCTGGCAGGGTTTTTGCTATCTTGATAGAAGACTTCCACCTACTGCTAATGAGGATGTAGTCAATCTGGTTTCTTGTGATGCCGTTTGGTGATTTCCAAGTGTACTTCCGCCTCGGGTGTTGTTGGAAGATTGTGTTTGTGATAGTAAGTCTGTTTGCTACACAGAAATCCACGAGTGTACTACCTCTTTCGTTTCTGCTTCCCAAGCCATGCGGGCCCAAGGCCATGGTTTCGTCTTCGCTTTGAATGCCTTCTCCAACTTTTGCGTTGAAATCACCTGTTATCATGATGATATCTCTCTTCGGAATGCCATCAAGGGTTTCCTGCAGTTGGCTGTAAAAACATTCCAGATCTTCATCAGAGGCTGCGGAGGTTGGTGCATATATTTGAATGACTGAGAGGTTAATAGGCCGAGCTTGGAATCTGATGGAGATGATCCTGTCACTGACTGGGTTGTAGCCCAAGACATACTTTGAGATGATTTTACTGGTGATGAAAGCTACACCTTTGCTCCCTCCTTTCTCATTTCCTGAGTAGTATATGGTGTGGTCATCTGTGGAGAAGTGGCCTTTTCCTGACCAGCGTACTTCAGCAATACTTAGGATGTTCACTTTGCATCTGTCCATCTGTCTGGTCAGAAGCTCCAGAGTGCCAGGCTGTGATAGCGTTCTCACATTCCATGTACCAAATCGTATGACTTTTCTTAACTTAAGATCCTTTCCCATAGTCCTTCCTTCGGCTCCATTCGGTGCGTCATCACAGGACAAGGGTCGGGATTGGTTTTGTTGCCCATTACTTTCCCCTCTGGGTCCGGAGGTACCACCTTGGTATGCTAGGCTGGTGGCTGCCCCATTACTAAGTTTCGTCATCATAGGTTATCTATAAGGTTTCCATGGGCGTGTACTGATGGAAATACATACAACGAGGTGGGCGCCCAGATCCTTCCTCGTGAAGGGTACCCACACCTTAAATGCAACACCTATTCTTACTCTATGATTGGGAGAGGAAGAAGAAAAGAGAAAGGGATAGTAACATCACCAGTTGGCACCCACACTAACACCGTGTGGTGTTGCGCCGTCACCATCAAACTGAGGATCTGTATCCTGTACCTCAGAAAGATATCAGTTAAGTCTCGATCTTTCCAGGGATTAGGCGCCTATAACCTACACATATAGGAATAGAACCTCTATCCTAGACAAACCAGAAAGGCGAACTAACTAGCCAGTTAACTTGGCTCACCTATCCTAGCCAACTGGGATGCGAAAGGAAGTACATAAGTTAGAGAAGGTAGTAGAAAGGGTGAAAGGTGAAATAAGAGTAAGAGTAGAGTAGGAGCACCCAAATGGGGGGAAAAATACCCACTTGGGAAAAATCCAACACTCATGGATGCTCCAACACCCATGGGTGCTGAAATAAGGTAATTTTCGGCTCCATACATTATACATTAAACGCAGACGGTGAAAAAGCAAATATTATGTCCTTATGATACCTTAAAAGGTGTTTTATGCGGCAAAAACGTCTTAAAATTGGGTCAAGTGATAAGAATAACATCCCTCCTACGCCACTCAACTCTATACTATCTTGATTCTTACTCCATGGACGATAATAAGTAACGACTAGCTACTTGGCAAGATTCTCGTGTACCTAGCTAACTCAGCAACGGCGCACTTCTAAATCGCTGTCGCTTGAGCCTCACATTTTCATGCTCCGAAAGCTTTACTCGGTAGCATGGTCCATCAGGGGATTTACTAGTAGAACATGATGGCCAATTTGTAGTACAAATTCAAAAGCACGACCCAATCCTCGATGGAGTTTGATTATACCTTCACATTAGTACATGGAGAGAGAGTTGTTAAACAAGGTCAACGCTTTCAATATAAATACGGTAGCTGTGCTTTTGAATAATCTACCTACTGAAAGTGAAGGAATGTGACCCGAAAAAGAACATGCTGTATTTTATAACACGTGTCTCTGAATTAATAACACACAATGTTATGAATAAGGTTTCTTAAATCACGTAGTCAACCGAATTGACATCACATTTGCAGAAATGAATTGAGTTACCTCAAAAATATTCTCTCTAAAAACTGAATACCAATAATTATGCCTTAAAAACGTTAACACGGTGATATCCTTAAAGGTCAACCATAATAGTGATTTAAATTTGTTTTATTCGATGAATGATATTGTGAAAAACAAAATACAAAAAGGATTCATCTTTAATATTGCAACGGAAACAAAATACAGCGTTTTTAAGCATGCATAATTTGTATCATATATATTGATGATGGCAGGATACTACCCTGTATACGTTATAGGTGTTACCCAGGCTCGCACACAGAACCTCAATAGGTCGGTAGCGTAAGCATCCACTCAGGACTTTTGTTTTTGCAGTCCTATCGACCGAGACCCGGACCGATACCGCTAATAAAGAAACACTGACAATTATCAATGATTTTATGTATATCTTTTTCCCTGGACAATATTTAAAGAAATTTTGTTTGCATTATATTCTTCTAAACAAAGCCCATCGAACACCATTTTGGTTCACCTTTAATTTAGTGCAATGAGCATAAATCATACTTTGATAGTTTTCTGCAAAACTTATGACGTCATTCGAAAAGCGTTTAAACATCTATAATTATACGGGACATTAAACGGCAGCATTCAAATGTACATAAACTCAACAACACATCACCATTCCGGGATGATAAACTTTTCTAGATGTCTCAATTTCCGGTCAGCGTTTACAGTGCTACGCAGCGCGGACGAAAACAGGACTATCTCCACCATTTTGTAAACGTTCAATCACTTTAAATCTGTACGGAATAATATGTTGAGACATTCGATCTAAAAACTAAATGGTGTTACTTACTCCTATTGAAATATACCTAACTTTATATGACCTCACCATTCCGTGATGATATACTGTTCACGATGTTGCAATATCCGGTCAACGTTTCAAATGTTACTCACACAAAGACTATCGCCACCATTTTATAGAATTTCGATCACTTCTAATGTGTTAGGAATAGTATTTCGGGACAATCGATAAAACAACTGAATTCAATTGAAAATACAATAGCTGAAGAATTGACAACCGTTATTGTTTGTAACACGTCATATCAAGTGGTTCTTTTAAATCAACCTCAGGACGCCATATATAAAGACCAGACTTTGGGATCTTCGTGATAATGTTTAAATGTAAATGGTACTGTAATATAAATAAATGTAACATTCATGAATATAATGGTTGCGTGGTAGCCAACAATATGTAAATTTTAAGAAAAACCATGGTTTGACCATATGACCTACAAAGAGCATATTATTCCGACCACGAAGTTGGTTAATTTTGTGGATAGAGATTATTATCAAATATGGTTGCGCCATACATAATTTATAACAAACTGTGGAGCAGTCTATCTGCGATCACGCCTCATACATTCCAATAAATATTTCAGCCAACTCGTTTTTGATAAATAAGATTAATTCGCCAAAGACATTTTTCTAGCTATTACTAGCTACCGGTTCAAGATATCATAATATCCGATCACCATCGTCTGACATTCAGTAGATGATCTTTTAACGGTCTACCTAACGTCATAATTCGTCAATATTCTTCATGAAAATTGAAATTGAAATCAGACGCCGCCTTTGCTTTATCATGGACAATAAGTCATACATGGCTGAGATAGTCTCCGTAAATGCAATTAGTAAAGGCATTTGTAAATTTAAACATTTTACCATTTCGTTAATAGCAAATAGATTAATTTATGAACTTTTTGATCAAAAAAGGCTGATTTGCTCAGATGAACTGGATATCGTCTGTGAAAGCGCTTCCTCACTAGTATCAGTAACTCAATGGTCCAGAATAGAAACATATGTGTCATGACTATTGTGTCATATCTATTTACCAATCTAAGGTCATTGATAGAGTTTGACTTGTCAGGAGCATATAACTGGAATCTAACCAATTGTTAAACGGTTGTTCCCTGAAAGGGAACTAGTCAACGTCCTGGTCATTAGCAGAGACGTTAAAACAGGACTTTGTTTACACTAATGGTAATCTATAGAGAATATAAGTCAAATAAATGTAATCGACAAATCTTTGTGGTTTTGAATTAAACACAACCATACAAAACAAACACCAGACATACTCTCATTGTTCACAATATTGAGCCTTATTTTACGTTACACAATGTGTATCAGTGCAAAACCAAGGGTTACCATTAATGAAGAACATTATAACACTTATAACCAATGTTATAACACTTATAACCAATGTTATAACACTTATAACCAATGTTATAACACTTATAACCAATGCTATAACACTTATAACCAATGTTATAACACTTATAACCAATGTTATAACACTTATAACCAATGTTATAACACTTATAACCAATGTTATAACACTTATAACCAATGTTATAACACTTATAACCAATGTTATAACTTTATATTTCCAGTTACAAGAAGAGGTTGATTGACTTTAGGTCTTTAAGTTAAACCCATAACTTCACGTCAATTAAGTGGGGGAAAACACCCGATGTATATGAATCATAAAAATCAAGATGTTTTAAACTAAAATACTCATGCAACATCAATCATACTATTACTAGCGTGTTTAAATCCCTAATCGCTAATCAATGGCGCCCTAATTCTATATAAGACAATAACTAATCACCTTTTATTAATCGATATTACGCTGTGCTCTGATACATTTATAGCACTACGTTATATTAATTTGAGTTGAGGTTGGCAGCTAAGAGTGATATTCACATCCTTTAATGTCACCACATATCGACGTAGTCAAGCACCTACGCAGGTTCATGAACGTCTGTTTGAAACATGTCTAAGATATGAACACTTAAGGGTAGTCGACTTCCGTTAGTATGATAAGGGCCAGGGAACTCTAACAAACCAAGTTTAGTGTTACACATAATATATCTAGACATTATAGGAAAACATTTTTTTCGAAATTTACAGTATTTGTTTAAGGGGGGGGGGGGGGGGCAAATAAAATAGAGGTTTTAATTTCATTGGGATCTATTTCTATGACAAACGTAGTCAACTGTATCAATCAGGAACATTCGTTTTAATTTGTCTTTACCAAAATAAATCTATCAACAGTGTCAGCAGTGAAAATATTCTAATAGGTAAACGGTTTTTATTCTCTAATAACGAAAATATAATTTTGAAAGCGTATTAATATATTCATTAATATAAATTATCAATGTCTGGGTAGATTTGAGTTACAAATGCATATCAAAATGAATAAAAGTGTAATCATACTCGTACTATTAGTGCTAAATAATCTCATATGACGTTTGTAAATGATAGATCCGTTTTGTACAACGTGTCATTAGTAACATGTATGCACATTTGATATCAGTATCAACTGATTTTTAGTCTGTGTCGGTAAATGTATTAAAAAGTTAAATATCATCGAACTTCTTTGTAATAAGCGATCTTTTCGGAGTGATCATCTGCTAGGCATGTCACATATAAATCTAAACATAGCGGATTCTCATGGGCAATGCCAGATATCATTTGAAGCTATACATAACTGAAGCCCTCTATGCGCGCTCACACTTCATAAATTCCAATACAGATTTCAGCTCATTCTTTTTGTCATCCGGTATACGATTAATTGGCCAAGACATTTTTATTGTAGCTATTTCTTGCTACCGGTTCAAGATATCATAATATCCGAACACCATCGTCTGGCTGACGGTCTACCTAACTTTATTATTCGTCAATATTCTTCATGAAAATTGAAATTGAAATCAGACGTCGTCTTTGCTTTATCATGGACAATGTAACCTACATGGCTACGTTATTCTCCAATATAGCACGATGTAATTAGTCAAATCATTTGTAAACTTGAATATTGTATTACTAAATCTTTAATTGCAAATATATTAATTTACGAAATTCTTTATCAAATATGTCAAGATGTTGATTTGTTCTGATGGGCTGAATATCGTTTGTGAAAGCGCTTAAAAGGTAGCACCATTATTATATATGCAAATGTAAATGTCCTCACTAGTATCAGTAACTCAAAGCGCCCAGAATAGAAACATATGTGTCGGCACTATTATATTTCCTCCTTTCTTCAATGACTCTGCGGAGCAGTCGAACACAAGTCTTACATATTTAGAGTGTGATCTGCCAGGAGCATATAACCAATTGATAAAGGTGTAGAAGTTGAATAGAAAGTATCGTCCATGCCCTTGTCGTCATCAGAGGTCTTAAAACAGGATAGACGTTGTTCCCACTGAAGATTATCCATAGAGAGTGCAGATCGGTTGACTGTAATGTACATTTAAACCTTTTAATAATGAGAACATATTTGCTGGGTTTGAAACAAGCGCCAAGCATACACTTATTATTCAAACTGCTACGACATTATTGGACCATCTCCTACGTAACAAATCTGTATCAGTACAGTGTCACAGGTAACTCAAGAGAAGCATGGATATTACTACTTACAACTAACATTACAATATATATAGTGTCGATTATAAGAAGAGGTTGGTTGACTTTAGGTCCCTTAGCAAAATTTAATGTCGTATCACGTCAATTGAAAGTCAGAGCCTGTTACTTAGTTCTGTTATCACGGATCCTTTCATAATTGAAACACCAATTTGTTTAATATCATTTTTTTCTTCAATATCAGTATCTCTGTCATTAAAATGGCAAAATGACACCGTGATCTAATAATTCTACAAACCTGTATAATTCGATACTTTGCCGCGTGTATCGAGTGCATCCTTCTTGGGGTTCATTTTATTCGTTCCTCAAAACAATGAATATCAGACGGAGGGCTTGAATTTCGCTCTGTATTTGCATGTTTCAACTATACATGACTTTAATTGAGGTCTACCTTGTCGCCTTCTACAATTGGTGCATACACGTCCTTATTTCACAGAGGAAAGACGAAAAGGGGTTATCAGCACTGTCTATCTTATCTGAATTGATCAAAGTTGAGTTTTTGCCAGCTTTCCCTGCTTTTGGTTTCAATGAGTTTATGATAAAAAGCGTTTATATCATAGCACATCTCTTGGTGCAATGCTTTGTTGATGACTGTTCGAGGCTACTTTCAAGGAAACCGTGATTTTTATGACCAAGTAAACGTCACTTTAATATACACAATAATTGAGCCCACAAATACGAACAACAACTTTCCATTATATATGTACCTGCCTATGAGAATAACAAACTAATGGAAAGCGAGAGGGACACTTGTAGTGCACGGTCAGAATAATCTTATTGACAGCTGTCGTTCAACTGATGATCATTATAAGCTATCTATCTGTTGTGAGCCAATACAAGACTCTTGTAATGCTAAAAGGGTATATGAGTCTGAATTCTCTTGCCTCGTGACGACAGCTCCCGAGTCATATCATAGTTACTGATGTTACATAGACATGAACTGAAGACAGATACGGTCACATTAATACTTTACTTTCGGGCATGCAGTAGCTGCTGTATAAGTCATCCATATAAGATACGAAGAAGTTGAATGCCTGTTTATGCAATACACAAAGAATATAGTTGTTTGCTTTTCTACCGATGTCATGTATGTAGACTAGCGCCAATCAATGCCATCAGTGTGATGACACTACCGTTATCTCACTTAATAAGTCGTTCAAGTAGATGATAACCGTGCGTGTTGAGAAGGCCATTAGTACGTAGGCCTATATGTAAAGTTAGTAGACCATCTTACGTCAATTGTGCTTGAAGTTGTTAACAGCCAAGTTGCAATTTTGAAATTAATTTTCAAACTTTTACATATATTTGTTTTTCTCTTAAAATGAAGTGTGACTATCAGGAAAGACATTCCTAGACTCATAACTAGATCTTGACTGTGTTTTTTCATCCAAAATATCTCATAACTTTACTAAATCACAATGGAAATCTGCTTCCAATTTAAGGAATTTTCGTACTGTTGTGTTCACCTGTGTACAGTTGCGATGCGATCATAGCCGGAAAATTGTAATGGCGTTAACACGGTGTCAAACCATTGAATTATAATTTCGAACGAAACAAACACTCAGAAAATAAGTTGCCGGGGTTAACAGCGACAGTTTATTTTAACTCATTCAAACCATGATTTGCAAGATATTTAAGTTTCATGTTTATAAATGTAATTTGACAATAACAATTTCATTTCGAGGAAAACCTCAAAGATAGAGGGCGTTCATTGAAAAAGATTACATAATATGCCTTTTAATGCCACGGTTAGACATTCGTTTACAATCTTAACAATGTCAAATACAACTGCAAATGTCAAACGAAAAAAGTTAGCATAGGGATATCCAACTATTATCAAGTTGATGAGTTAATTGTCTTTTTCGATTTCATACAAAATTGAGCCAACTTATAATCTTACAGTATTTGACCGAAAGGTAATAAATCTTATTATTGGTCAATTTTGGTAATATATCGTTATTATATATATTTATCTGACCATTCCGTGCAACTTCTTCCAAATCTGCATGTCATATTTAGCTTTCATAATCTAGTGACATAATTAGTATGGATAAATTGGATATCATCACTTACTCTGGCAAAGTACAGGCCCAATTTGTCGTAAATTAACTATGCGAGTGTGATTATATTTGCTTAGCATTTGCTAAAATAGTGATCATCGGATGGCCATCTCACATACAAACACAGTGATAAATGAAAGTAGTGCGTCAACATACATTAAACATTAAACGTAGACGGTGAAAAAGCAAATACTAGTTCCGTATGTATTTTGAAAACGAGGTGTGTATGCAACAAAATAGTCTTCAAATTAGGTCACGTGATAAGAATAACATCCCTCATACGCCACTAAACTCTATACTATCTTGATTCTTACTCCACTGACGATAATAAGTATCGACTAGCTACTTGGCAAGATTCTCGTGTACTTAGCTAACTCTGCAACGGTGCTCTTCCAAATCGCTGCCACTTGAGCCTTACATTTTCATGCCCCGCAAGCTTTACTCGGTAGCATGGGCCATCAGGGGATTTACTAGTAGAACACGATGACCAATTTGTAGTACAAATTCGAAAGCACGACCCAATCCTCGATGGAGTTTGATTATACCGTCATTCATTCATTAGTACATGGAGAGAGAGAGTTGTTAAAAAAAGGTCATCACTCTCACTCTAAGTACGGTAGATGTGCTTTTGAATAATCTATCTACTGAAAGTGAAGGAATGTGACGCGAAAAAGAACATGATGTATTGTATTTCTACATTTGTAATATTTTATGGTTTTAGATTGTAAATGTTGTTTTCTATTTTTACTTAGTTTTGTGAAGCGCCCAGAGGCTCTTTGCGTTGGGCGCTATAGTAAATCCATTTTTATTATTATTATTATTATTATTATTATTAGTATTATTATTATTATTATTATTATTATTCTAATGTGTTAGGAATAGTCGATACACCAACTTAATTTAATTGAAAATACATTAGCTGAAAAGTTGACAACAGTTAATGTGATCCTGTCTCGTGTGTATTTGTAAAATATCAGATCCTGTGGTTCTGTTAAATCAACTTTAGCGCGCCATTTTAGACTAGACCATGTGATCTTAATAAGAATGAATATAATGGTTGCGTGGTAGCCAACAATGTAAAATAAATAATAATTAAGGTCTAAATTTTATTGTCATCGCAGCGAACCGGCTGAATTGTAACAACAGTACAAATTAAATACAATAATAAACAATTCAACGTCCAGGCAGCAGCTAAATCAGCGCCAAGTTCCGACATAAACCAACATGAACAAACATACAAACCCCTAAATAGTTACCCCTAACAAGCAATGTAGACTAAGTGCCTTGCCCAAGGACACAAACACACCAGCGGGGCTAGAACTCACAACCTTATGATTAGGAGTCCTGCACTATTCACTGGACCACACGTGCTCTGTGTAAATTAAAAACCCTCCATGGTTTGACCACATGACCTGCAAAGAGCATATTATTCCGACCACGAAGTTGGCTACAGATAAGTTAATTTTGTGGATAGAGATTATTATCAAATATGGTTGCGCCAGGTATCATTTAAAACTAGCTGGAGCGGTCTATCCGCGCTCATGCCTCATAAATTCCAATAAAGATTTCAGCCAACTCTTTTTTTATGTAGCTATTAATAGCTACCGGTTCAAGATATCATAATATCCGGTAATCATAGCATGATATTCAACAGATGATCGCTACTGTAACTGTCATCTTAGGTGACTGTTAAGGGTCTGCCTAACTTCATTATTCGTCAATATGAAAATCGAAATTGAAATCAGACGTCGTGTTTGCTTTATCATGGACAATAAGTCCTACATGGCTGCGATCTCCGTGATAGCACTATATAATTAGTAAACTAATTTGTAAATTTAAAAATTATACTATTTCGTTAATTGCAAATAGATTAATTTATGAACTTCTTTATCAATAAATGGCTGAAGGCTGATTTGCTCTGATGGACTGGATATCGCCTGTAAAAGCGCTTAAAATGTCGCACATTAAAGGGGCATGGAGAGATTGGCGATACAAATTTGAAGGGAAAAAATTAGTTTCAATAGATCAGGTGTAATAGAACCCTGAAACGAAATATTTCATGGGAAAAGGGTTGAAGTTATGGCGCTAGATAGACATTCTAGTGAAGCCATATGTGCCGAATTCTGCTGATAATTTCGATGTGATATACATCGAAATTACCAAATTGTGAAATATTACATGCTATATAACACATACAAATATTCATTATGTTACCAGCCCTTAACACTTTTGGACCGGTGATTTGAAATTTCGACGGTAATAAATCATCTAAGATAGGTTGACAGGCCATGGAGCTAGCTCCTGCTCGATTGAAATCCTTGAGCCTGCACATATCTGGACCTTGCATGGCAAAGAGGCAGTCTACAGTATTGCCACTTTTACCTTCTTCAAGTTACCACATTGGGCTCATTGTTAAATCTAAAATCTGCTCTAGGCCTCTAAAGTATACTATATCGTGACTTTTCTCGAAATTTGAACTTTCGATTTGACAAAATCTTAAATAGGACTAGATACAAATTGAAGTTCAAAGTTTGAATTTGTTAACCCAACAACTCTCAACAATCGGGCTTTGGGCTCATAGTTCAATCCACCCAAGAATTGGCGAACCAAACTCCCACTGACCACATGCTGGGTGACCTTTAGCCATGGTTGAGTCAAAATACAATCTACATTTTTGCCTGGGTGTAGCTACATTTGGGCTATTTTGTAATACTAAAGTCTGCTATATGGATACCATATTGTAACTTTTTTTGAACTTTTGATTACCAAATCTGAAATAGCACTTGAAGTTAAAAGTTCGAATTCTTTCCACAACAACTTCCAAAAGTAACACTTTGGGCTTCTAGGATTGTCCAGGTAAAATGCTAACATTTTCTTTTAGTTAATATTAGCTAACTTCGTTGATATCCAATGGATTTCACTCGTTCGACCAGCAAACAACATGAACATTGACACATTATTTCCATCATTGCCAGTTTGATCCAAACAAAACAAAATAAAAAGTCCCTTAGACAACACTTGAACTTCTAAGCTTCAAGCACACCAGCCGAAACAGACCTCCCCAAGCTCATAGAGCCTTGGGCCGTTCTTGGGATAGCGGTGGAAATGGTACTCTGTACTCTGGCAAGACACAGGTGGGGGCATAATTATGTCCTTTGTAGTCTTTTAATTGGACCACATATTGGGAAATAGACACATCCTAAATGATTTATTACCGGCGAAATGTTAAATCCCCGGTCCAAAAGTGTTAAGGGACTGGGAACATAATGCCTGTCATTTGATTGGTGGATACTACATCATGTGACTTGAAATATTTGGACTATTTCCCCATTATTTCACTGGAGGGGGAAAGGTTCCCATAAAAAAGTACCATTTCCCTGTGATGAGGAGCTGCGAGGGAAATGGTATCGATTTATGGGAACTTTTTTCCCTGCTCGCGATCGAGGTAATTGACCTTGACTTGATTGATACATTGAGTAGGCCTAGGTCTAATATTTTTTGTTTATCAAGCATTTCAAATGACAGAAATATTTGTATATGTTATGTAACAAATATTTACTGCTCTATATTCGGGAAATGGTGTAAAATAGGTCCCCTCGGTAAGTGGAGACCGTGGGCCTACTATTTTCCATCGACCTTCGGTTTCGGGAAAATAGTAGGTCTCCAGTCACCTCGGGACCTATTTTGCACCATTTCCCGAATATAGAGCAGTAAATAAATATGTATAATATACTGCGAATCAAGGTAAACGGTTTCAGATGGTAGTTAGTATATTCCTAAGTATTACTTTGGTGCAAAAAACCCAGTTTCCAGGAAAATTAAGGGCGCACTCACATACGTATCTCTCAATGTCCCTTCAATTATATATATATGCAATTTTCAATGTCCTCACTTGTATCAGTAACTCAATGGTCCAGAATAGAAACATATGTGTCATGACTATTATGTCATATCTATTTACCACTCTAGGGTCATTGATAGAGTTTGACTTGCCCGGAGCATATAACTGGAATCTAACCAATTGTTAAACGTTTAGAAGTTGAAAGGGAAGTAGTCAACGTCCTGGTCATTAGCAGAGGCGTTAAAACAGGATAGACGTTGTTCACACTAATGGCAATCTATAGAGAATATAAGTCAGATTAATTTAATTGAAAAATCTTTCTGGTATTGAATTAAACACAACCATACAAAACAAACACCACACATACTCTTATTGTTCACAATATTGGGCCTTATCTTTATCTTACGTTATGAAATCTTTATCAGTCCAAAACCAAGGGTTTCCATTAGTGAAGAACATTATAATACGTATAACCAATGTTATAATACTCATAACCAATGTTATAATACTTATAACCAATTTTATAATACCACCAATGTTATAATACTTGTTATCAATGTTATAATACTTATAACCAATGTTATAATACTTATAACCAATGTTATAATACTTATAACCAATGTTATAATACTTATAACCAATGTTATAACTTTATATTTCCAGTTACAAATAGAGGTTGGTTGACTTTAGGTCCTTAAGTTAAACCCATAGGTATATCACGATAATTAAATGAAAAAACGCCATATTAAATCATTAATCGCTAATCAATGATGCCCTAATTGTATATAAGACAATAACTAATCACCCTGTACTAATCTATATTACGCTGTGCTCTGATACATTTATGGTTCTACGTTGTAATAATTTTGAGTTGAGGTTGGCAGCTAAGAGTGATATTCACATCCTTTAATGTCACCACAGATCGACGTAGTCAAGTACCTACGCAGGTTCATGGACGTCTGTTTGAAACATGTCTAAGATATGAACACTTAAGGGTAGTCGACTTCCGTTAGTATGATAAGGGCCAAAGAACTCTAACAAACCAAGTTCAGTGTTACACATAATATGTCTAGACATTATAGGAAAACATTATTTTCGAAACTTACAGTATTTGTTTTGAGGGGGACAAAATAAAATAGAGGTTTCTATTTCAATGGGATCTATTTCTATGACAAAAGTAATCAACCGTATCAATCGGGAACATTCGTTTTAATTTGTCTTTACCAAAAATTGTCTATCAACAGTGTCAGTTGTGAAATTATTCTGAAAGGTAAACGGTTTTCATCTCTCTAATAACAAAAATATAATTTTGAAAACGTGTTATTCATGTATATAATATTATCTGTCTGGGTAGATTTTGTGATACAAATAAATATCAAAATCAATGAAAGTGTCTACATTTTATTAGTTGCATTTCATACTCGTACTATTAGTGCTAAATAATCTCATATGACGGGTGTGAATGATGATAGATCCCCTTTGTACGACGTGTCATTAGTTATGTGTATGCACATTTGCTATCAGTATCAGCGGCTTTTTAGTCTGTGGCGGTAAATGTATTACAAATATCATCGAACTATATACTTTATAATGAGCGATCTTTTCGGAATGATCATCTGCTAGGCATGTCACATACACATTTAAACACAGCGGTTTCTCATGGGCATGGCCAGATATCATTTTAAACTAACTGAAGCCCTCTAACCAAGCTCGCGCTTCATACATTCCAATAAAGATTTCAGCTCATTCTTTTTGACATACGGTATACAATTAATTGGCCAAGACATTTTTCATTGTAGCTATTTCTTGCTACCGGTTCCAGATATCATAATATCCGATCACCATCGTCTGACGTTCGTTAGACGATCTTTTAACGGTCTACCTAACTTTATTATTTGTCAATATTCTTCATGAAAATTGAAATTGAAATCAGACGTCGTCTTTGCTTCATCATGGACAGTGTAACCTACATGGCTACGGTAGTCTCCAATACAGCACGATGTAATTAGTCAAATCATTTAGTCAACTTGAATGTTGTACCACTACAACTTTAATTGCAAATATATTAATTTACGACATTCTTTATCAAATATGTCAAGATGTTGATTTGTTCAGATGGGATGGATATCGTTTGTGAAAACGCTTAAAAGGTAGCACTATTATTATATATGCAATTGTAAATGTCCTCACTAGTATCAGTAACTCAAGCGCCTAGCATAGAAACATATGTGTCGGTACTATTATATTTCCTCCTTTCTTTAATGACACTGCGGAGCAGTCGAACACAAGTCTTAGAGTGTGATCTGCCAGGAGCATATAACCAATTGATAATGGTGTAGAAGTTGAATAGAAAGTATCGTCCATGCCCTTGTCGTCATCAGAGGTCTTAAAACAGGATAGACGTTGTTCCCACTGAAGATTATCCATAGAGAGTGCAGATCGGTTGACTGCAATGTACACTTAAACCTTTTAATAATGAGAACATATTTGCTGGGTTTGAAACAAGCGCCAGACATACACTTATTATTCAAACTGTTATCACGGATCCTTTCATAATTGAAACACCAATTTGATTAATATCATTTTTATCAATATCAGTATCTCTTTAATAGCAATTATGACACCGTCAACTGATGGTCAATAACTCTACACACCTGTATAATTCGATACTTTGCCGCGTGACGATATGTCATGTTAATTTCATGTTAAGGTAGGCAGCTGAGAATGATATACATCCTGTAATGTCACCATAGTTTGACATAGTCAAGTACCTAAGCAGGTTCATGAACGATTCTTTGTAACATGTCTTATATATGAACACTAAGGGTAGTTGACTTCCGTTAATATCATAAGGGCCATAGACTCTAACAAATCAAGTTCAGTGTGCCAGATCAAATGTCTAGACATTATAGTAAACATTATTTTCGAAATTTGCAGTATTTTTTGTTATTGAGGGGAATGACATTTCTATTTCAACGGGATCTGTTTCTATCTGTATCAAACAGGAATATATTGGTCTGTACCAAAATCAAAAGTTAAGTTATGAATGTATTCTGAAAAGTAAACGGCTTTTATCTCAATAATTTCTAGCGAAAAGATATGTTTGAAAACATAAAATAATATTCACGCTTCGTAAGTCTGAGTAGATTGTGTGATAAAATGAATATTAAAATAAACGGAAGTGACTTAATGCATTAGTTGCACTTCTTGCTCGTGCTATTTATATATGATCTCATATCATTTATGAATGACATATACTGACTCTTTGTACGACGTGTCATAGATTACATGTATGCAAATTTGCTATTATAGTTTTAGCTGCTTTTCTGATAAAACTGGGTCAGTAAACGTAAAAGATGAATATCATTGAACTACTTTTGAACCACTTTTGACCTTGAGATATTAAGCATTAACAAGTCGATGTTTTGGGGGCCTGCATATCGATTATTGAAGGTCAGGTAATTGCGTTTATAGATATCTTTATTCCGGCATGTACATATTTTTGGAATTTAGGAGTATCTTAAGTCAGAAGCGTAAAGCTCCATCTCAGATGTCTTCCCTTATGCCCCTATCCTAAATGAGTTAATCATCTATATTTACAGTGTTTATGAAAGAATGAACGATTTTAAGTCAAAGAACACTATTTGTACTTCATATCTCGGTTATTTGTTACCTATTTGCTGGCATCGAAAACATAAACTAATCCATCGTATGGCTGAATTTCTGTTGTTTTCAATTAATCATTTTATGTATCGAGTGCATCCTTTTCGGGGTTCATTATATTCGTTCCTGAAATTAATGAATATCCGACGAAGAGCTTGTATTTTTACTCTTTATTTGCATGTTTCAACTATACATGACTTTAATTGAGGTCTTCCTTGTCGCGTTCTACAATTGGTGCATACACGTCCTTATTTCCCAGGGGAAAGACGAAAAGGGGTTATCATCACGGTCTATCTTATCTGAATTGATCACAAGTTGAGTTTTTGCCAGCTTCCCTGCTTTTGGTTTCATTGAGTATATAATATAAAACGTTTATAGCATAGGCCTATAACATCTCTTGGTGCAATGCTTTGTTGATGATTGTTGGGGGCCACTTTCAAGGAAACCATGATTTTTATGACCAAGTAAACGTCCCTTTAGTATACACAATTGAGCCCACAAATACGAACAACAACTTTATATTATACCTGAGCATAACAAACTAATGGAGAGCGAGAGGGACTCTTGTAGTGCACGGTCAGAATAATCTTATTGACAGCTGTCGTTCAACTGGTGATCATTATAGGCTATCTATCTGTTGTGAGCCAATACAAGACACTTGTAATGCTAGAAGAGTGCATGGGTCTGAATCCTCTTGCCTGACGACGACAGCTATCGAGTCATATCATACTTACTGATGTTACATAGACATGAACTGAAGACAGATACGGTCACATTAATACTTTACTTTCGGGCATGCTGTAGCTGCTGTATAAGTCATCCATATAAGATACGAAGAAGTTAGGTGAATGGCTGCTTATGCAATATCCAAAGAATATAGTTGTTTGCTGTTCTACCGTATGTCATGTATGTAGACTAGCGCCCATCAGTGCCATCAGTGTAATGACACTACCGTTATCGCACTTGATAAATCGTTCAAGTAGATGATAACCGAGCGTGTTGAGAAAGCCATTAGTACGTAGGCCTATGTAAAGTTAGTAGACCATCTTACGTCAATTGTGCTTAAAGTTGTTGAACAGTTGAAGATAGATGTTCTGATTGCTGTCCCGATTTTCAACTTGATGTTTTCTATTTTACATAAAAGGTCATCTTTAAAATTGTCGCATTCTAAAGTTTGAGTTGCATAACTCAAAATTTGCCCATTGAGTAGTACACAAACTGGCGGGTGGTTAACCACCTTTGGCAGTAATTCACCACATTTTAGTCTATAATTTCTAAATGGAACATTTGTGGCCCTATGATTTTACAGACATAATGAGAATAATAAGGGGGTTCATCTGATATCAAAATATCTTGAAGTGAAAAAAAATCATATCCAAAAAAAGATGATCGGAACATACACCTTTAACAGCCAAGTTGCAATTTTGAAATTAAAGCAATATTATGGGGGTTTTCAAACTTAATCATATATTTTTCTCTCTCTTAATATGAAGTTTGACTATCAGGAAAGACATTCCGAGACGCATGAATAGATCTTGACTGTATTTTCCATCCAAAATATCTCATAACTTTACTTAATCACAATAGAAATCTGCTTCCAATTTAAGGAATTTTCGTACTGTTGTATTCCCTTGTGTACAATTGCGATCATAGCCGGAAACATTGTAACGGCGTTAACACGGTGTCAAACCATGGAATTCTAATTTCGAACGAAACAAACACTCAGAAAATAAGTTGTCGGGGTTAACAGCGACAGTTTATTTTAACCCATTCAAACCATAATTTTGAAGTAATTTGGAAGCGTATCGCTTTGTAACTTGCAAGGTATTTTAGTTTCATGTTTATTAATGTAATTTAACAACACCAATTGCATTTCGAGCAAAAACTCAAAGAAAGGGGGCGTTCAATGAAAATAATCACATAATATGCCTTTAACGCCACAGTTAGACATTCGTTTAAAATCTTAACAATGTCAAATATAACTGCAATCGTCAAACGAAAGTTAGCATAGGGATATCCAACCTTTATCAAGTTGATGAGTTTATTGTCTTTTTCGATTTTATACAAAATTGAGCCCACTTTATTTAATCATGATTATAGAATAATCACACAGTAATTGGTCAATTTTGGTAATATATCGTAGCAAGGTATCTTTCTGACCATTCCGTGCAACTTCTTCCAAATCTGCATATCATATTTAGCGTTCATAGTTTTATAGTGACATAATTAGTATAGATAAATAGGATATCATCACTTACTCAGACAAAGTACAGGCTCAATTTGTCGTAAATTAACTATGCGAGTGTGATTATATTTGCTTAGCAATTGCTAACAAAGTGATCATCGGATAGCCATCTCACATACAAACACAGTAATAAATGAAAGTAGTGCGTCAACAAGGTTTGGATGTGATTCTATACATTAAACATTAGACGTAGACGGTGAAAAGCAAATACTAGTTCCGTATGTATTTTGAAAAGGAGTTTTATGCAACTAAAACGTCTTCAAATTAGGTCAAGTGATAAGAATAACATCCCTCCTATGCCACTCATCTCTATACTATCTTGATTCTTGCTCCATAGACGATAATAAGTATCGACTAGCTACTTGGCAAGATTCTCGCGCAATTAGCTAACTCAGCAACGGCGCACTTCCAAATCGCTGCCCCTTGAGCCTTACATTTTCATGCTCCGCAAGCTTTACTCGGTAGCATGAGCCATCAGGGGATTTACTAATAGAAAACGATGACCAATTTGTTATACAAATTGAAAAGCACGAACCATCCTCGATGGAGTTTTATTATACCTTCATTAGTACATGGAGAGAGAGTTATTAAACAAGGTCAACGCTTTCACTGCAAGAACTGTAGATGTGCTTTTGAATAATCTACCTACTGAAAGTGAAGGAATGTGACGGGGAAACGAACATGCTGTATTTTATAACACGTGTCTCTGAATTTATAACACACATTGTTATGAATAAGGTTTCTTCAATTACGTTGTCAAACAAACTGACAAGTTTGATGATATTTGCAGAAATAAATTGAATTACTTCACAAAATCTTTTTCTCTCAGAATTGAATACAAATATTGATGCATTAAAAAGCGTAAATAGTTCGACATAACTTTATGAGGGACATGAACATAAACTAAGACATTGTTGATACTGCAAACATCCAAGACTACTGCAGAATCTTTAAGTTACTTTCAATTCGCTAGAAGCAATTCATGTCAAAAATGAAAATATAGTTTAAAACTATAGCTTTTGAACTTTAGTTTTAAATGTTTTATATTTTATCAAATTTGTATTTTTATTACGCATTGATTCAGATTCAGAGATTCAGAGTTTATTCACCAAACATATATAATCAAGCACTAAATGAAACAAGGAAAATGGTGGGCTGACCAAGTAAGAACACAGCTCGTAAGGCCTTGGCCACCCTTACAAAAAGAGAGGTGCAGGACAGCTACAACATAAAAGACGTAAGACATGGTGCAAGACGCAGACAATACAAGCACAAGTGTGGACAAACGACAATGTTGGCAAAGGCAAAGCTACATAATGAATAAGATGTTGAATTCAAAGTCATGAAAGTACATATATAGATTATATAATAGTTATTAATGGTATTGGGATAACAAATACTGTTTATATTTAAACTTAAAAGTGAGGAGTGACGTACTATTTTTAATATCGGAACTAATTTTATTCCAAAGAATTGGTCCCTGACTCCTGATTGAATTGCGGGCCAAATCAGTGTTGAAGTTTGGCGGTCGGTAATTATTAGAGGACCTAATGGTGTAACCGTGGATCATGTTAATTTTAATAAAATAAATATTTGGGAGAAGGTTGTTGTATACGACTTTCAAGAGGGCGCCGTTACATGTGAATGTTCAATGGTCAGTTAGTAGCCAATGAAACGTTCGATCGCAATACAGGTATAATGACGTACTACTGTTTTTGTATTCAAATGTAATTTAACTTTACAAGGAATTACCTTTCCGGGATGATGTTCTGTTCTGGGGGTTCTAATTTCCGGTCTTATGTTATGCAGATACGGGGACGTATATCTCCACCATTTCGTAGACTTCTAATCACCTTCAATCTGTTGCGAATAATGTAGGTCCAGACAATTGGTTTAAAGTTAAATTGAACAGCTTCAGAATTCTCAACAGTTAATATGATACTGTGTCACTGATTTGTGTAAGTTTCAGCATATCCTGTAATTCTATGAAAGGAAGGCATAGTTATGAAGACCACTCTAAGATTATTATCCAATCTGGTGATATTATGCTTTGCGTAATGCTTGATGATGAGCATATAGAAATACTATGATATGGAAGGTTCATTATACTGATCCAGTGTAAGTACTCACGTGTACGTTTCAGATACGACTGTATCCTTTGTCCACACTTTTGGTAGTGATCTTGACGACTCATGACGCTTTTTGCAGTCTTGGAGTTGCCAGTTGATTTATCATCTGGGATTTTTTGCCAGATGGTAAGAGATCATCAAAAACGTGAGTGAGGTAGTATTGCCCCTCGTCGCGGCAACTCCAAGACTGCAAAAAGCGTAATGAGTCGTCAAGATCATCACTACCAAAAGTGTTGACAAAGGATACAGTCGTATCTGAAACGTACACGTGAGTACTTACACTGGATCAGTATAATGAACCTTCCATATCATATTATAATCAACGATCCTTATGAACCTATTTGGTAATATAGAAATAATGTATATTATGAACAAAACGGATGAGTAGTAGCCAACAATGCGTAAATTAAAAACCCGCCATGATTTGACCATATGCTCCGAAAACAGTGTCACTCTTATACCACGAAGTAGGCAGAGGGTAACTTAATTTTGTGGCCAGATATAGGTATTAAAAAGATGAAACTAACTGAAGCCGTCTAACCGCACTCAGGCTTCATAAATTCCAATAAAGATTTCAGCCAACCCTTTTAGAAATTAACGATTAATTCACCAAGACATGCTTCATTCTAGCTAATTCTAGCTAGTGGTTCAAGATATCATAATATCCGGTCAACATCGTGTGATACTCAGCAGACGACAGATACGGTAACTGTTTTCTTTGGTGACTTTCAACGGGCTGCCTAACTTCATTATTCGTCAATGTTCTTCATGAAAATTGCTATTGAAATCCGACGTCGCTTTATAACATTGGCTTTATCATAGACAATGTCCTGTATTGCTACAATAGTCTCCAAGATAGCACAATGCTATTAGTATTATCAATTGTAAACTGTAATAGTTTACTACTGCTTGAATTGCATAAAAATATTTATTTATAATCTACGAACGTCGTTATAAAACATAATTAAGGATTCGTATGCTATCGTGGAATGAATATCGTTTACTAAAAGCGCTTAAAATGTGGCACCTTTATTATAAATTATATGCAATTTTAAAATGTCCTCACTAGTATCATTAACTCAAGCGCTCATATAGAAACATACGTGTCATGACAATTACATTTCCTCGTCTCTTCAATTCTACTACATAGCAGTCGACCACAAATCATATCTATTTACCACTCTAGGGTCATTGATAGAGTGTGACTTGCCAGGAGCATATAACTGGACTATAACCAATTGGTAAAGGTGTAAACGTTGAATAGAAAGACTATCGTCCACGCCCCATCATCGAGCTGAGGTGCTAAAACATGATAGACTTTGTTCACACCAGATGCAAGTCATATGATTGGCCATCCATAACCTTCAGCATTAAGAAACATTTTCTAGTTTTTAATCAATCACAGTCATACAAACGAATACCAGAAATGTACTTATGTTCAAAATGACACAATACTATTGGGTCCTCTCCTAAATGATTAAATCTTTATCTGTGGACATCCACGGTTCAATATTATGGAGGAACTGGTACCATCACTTTTCTCCAACATTCTATTACTTTGTATTGCCTCTTGCAAAAGAAGGTTGGTTGACTTTGGGTCCCTTAGAAATACCTTTAGCAAATAGACCATTCCAAATCGAAGTTTTCCGGAAATATGACTGACGACGCGCCTGCATGACTCGGAGTCATGCCGACCACCTCGTTCTAAGATTGGAATCAGACTCCACGTGCGGCAATGTGACGAATGTAAAAGTGTTACTTTAAGATCTGTGAGAGGTTGTTGTTTACTTACAGAAAAATTCCGAGTCATTAAAGCTAAGAAAAGTTTGTAAAATATTTTTATTTGTCGGACGTATAAATGCTTTTTTACTACGCGATCTTTAACAATAGCAAACAGCCACATATACAAAGATTATGTCATCACTCATTCCTAAAGCTACAATTTCAGAGAAAATCTAAATTTGGGATTACCGTCTGCGACTTTTTCTGCGCATCTTGTCTTGTCAAAAAACCTATTCCACATGACCTGTATTTTCGAAGTTTTCCGATCTCGATTTGAAATGGTCTATACCGTATCGTGAAAAATTTGAAAGAAAAATGCACGATGAAAGGCTCGAGTCTTTTACTTAAGCTATTTTTTCACAGCACAGATCGTTTTCAGAAGAAAACACCAATTTTATCTTTAACTTCAATACTCATTTAATATCAATCACAGTATCGTTATTAAATCACATATCGATAAATATCATGCTCTAATCCAACATAGGAACATAACCAACTGCCTTTTATTAATCGATGTTTTGCTGTGTTTTTGATACATATAATATGAAATGATACTATGTTGTATTAATTTAAAAGTGAGGTTGGCAGCTGAGAGTGTTATACACACCCTTTAATGTCACCACAGATTGACATAGTCAAGTACGTACGCAGGTTCATGGACGTCTGTTTGAAACATGTCTAAGATATGAACACTTTTAAAAGGGTAGTCGACTTCCGTTAGTATGATAAGGGCCGCAGAATTCTAACAAACAAAGTTCAGTGTTACACATAATATGTCTAGACATTATAGGAAAACATTATTTTCGAAATCTTCCGTATTTATCTTAAGGAGGATAAAAAAATAGAGGTTTCTATTTCAATGGGATCTATTTTCTATGACAAATCCGTTCAACGGTATTTTAAAGCAGGAACACTCGTTTTCATTTTTCTTTACCAAAAATAGTCTATCACCAGTGTCAGGCGGGGAATTATTCTGAAGGTAAACGGTTTTTATCTCATTAATTACTGACGTAGACATTGATACAAATGGGTAGACTTTGATACAAATGAGTATTTATTTTAATGAAAGTGTCTAAATTGTACTATATAGTTGGATATCATATATTACTTGTGCTTGCTGTTAGTGCTATATGATCTCATATAATAATAATAATAATAATAAAAATAGTGGATATTTATAAAGCGCCGGTATCCGCCGAGCGACGCTCATGGTGCTGTAGCCTATATTATTACGCTGTCGTTAGGAAATCGTCACAATCATTTCGCTTTCATCTATCGTAGGCTGCCGGTTAGGCGCACATCCATATCAGCACTTACATTGTTATATCACCCTTTTTAATAGCTCCCCAATCTCGCTTGGGTCGACGATGCAATTGAGACTAAGTACCTTGCCCAAGGATACAAACATGTTGGCTATAGCGGGGCTAGAACTCACAACCTCTGTATCATGAACCCTGCGTGCTATCCACTAGACCACACATGCTCTCTCTATATATATGACGTTTGAGAATGACATATTCTGATTCTTTTGTCATTGGTTATATGTACGCATATTTGCCATACAGTTTTAGCTGGGATTTTAGTTTCATACAATTGGGTCGGTAAATGTAAAAGTTGAAAATCATCGAACTACTTTGTAACGTTGAGTTATTAAGCAATCATTAACAAATAGATGTATCGTGGGGCCTGCATATCGATTGCTAAACGTTAGGTATCGTGTGTCTAAATAGATATATTCCGGAATGTAGAGATCATTAATGGAATGTTGGTGTGTCCTATGAGTCAGAAACGTAAAACTCCATCTCAGATTTCGTTCCCCATATAATAATGCCCCATCCTACATGAGTTGATCCTTCATATATACATTGTCTATGGTAGAATGAACGACTTTGTCGAATGTAAGGTTTTTGAAATGAAAAGATTTGAATACAACGTGGTCAGAACCCGTTTTTTCCCCGATTTTGCCAATGAACCGCCCTTGCGTTATTTGCGCATCGTACCGACTTCATCAACGTTTTGCCTTTGACTTTATTCTTTACAATAACTTACTTAGGAAATTTATCTTCGTCATGAGCGGATTAAAAAGTGTAAATACCTATGAAATGTTTTAGAAAAATCAATAAATACCCATTTTCCATTCTTTGTAAACAGTTCAAAACCCTTTCTTCAGCCATGTAAATCATTCATATCATCAAAGGAATTAAAGGCAGGGTATCAGGGCGCTCTAACATTTGCTCTGTTTTTGGACATTTTCAATAACAAGGTTTCTGCCATGGGTATTTTAAATGCAGAATATTGATCCTAAATATCGGCAATGTAACGATACTTTTCCAAACATAATTCATTTCGGAGAATAAATACTATGTAGGGAAAACTTGCACATAACGCATAGATGCAACGCATGGGTGGTTACATTTATTGTTGAATTGGGGACAAAATGGGTTCTGACTAAGGCTGGGAATTTCAGGTGGGTACCCGGGTACCCGCCCGATATTTCGATTTTTTTTTAACAATTTTTTTCTAAGTCAACAACAGGACGTTAGATGATTCGTATTTGACACCTAATAACCCACTTAATACCCCTTGACCCACACCATTAGGGATAGTAGTAACTCCTAACCTAGGATCTTATACTAAATTATTTAATTCATTCTTATCAAAAGTATGATTTTTTTCAACACCGTTATCTATGTAAAAATACAATTATTTTCAAAAGCAACATCTTAATTCAACGATCTTAATTGGGGATGCAGGAGTTGTAAGTGTACGTTACATACCGTTTGTCGTCTTTGGTTGGCATCCAGGAAATGGAAAAATTACATTTGGTCTATCTTGTCGCCTCTCCTACAATTGGCGCATGGACGTTATCATTTCCCAGAGGAAAGACACAAAAGGGTTACGACCACGGTCTATCTCATCTGAATTGATCAAAAATTCGAGTTTATGGCCACTGCAATGCTTTCGATTTCAATGAGTATATGAAATAAAGCGTTGATTGTAGAGCATCTCTTCCAACGCTTTATTGATGCTTGTTCGTGACCACTTTTAAGGAAACCATGTTTGTTATGACCAAGTAAACGTCGCTTTAATGTTGATACAAGATTACATACAAAATTGAACAACAACTTTATCTTGCACCTCATTCAAGGAAACCATGTTTGTTATGACCAAGTAAACGTCACTTTAATGTTTATACAAGATAACATACAAAATTGAACAACAACTTTATCTTGCACCTCATTCAAGGAAACCATCCATGTTTGTTATGACCAAGTAAACGTCACTTTAATGTTTATACAAGATAACATACAAAATTGAACAACAACGTTATAGTGCACCTCATTCAAGGAAACCATGTTTGTTATGACCAAGTAAACGTCACTTTAATGTTTATACAAGATTACATACAAAATTGAACAACAACTTAATCTTGCACCTCATTCAAGGAAACCATCCATGTTTGTTATGACCAAGTAAACGTCACTTTAATGTTTATACAAGATAACATACAAAATTGAACAACAACTTTATAGTGCACCTCATTCAAGGAAACCATCCATGTTTGTTATGACCAAGTAAACGTCACTTTAATGTTTATACAAGATAACATACAAAATTGAACAACAACTTTACCTTGCACCTCATTCAAGGAAACCATGTTTGTTATGACCAAGTAAACGTCACTTTAATGTTTATACAAGGTAACATAAAAAATTGAACAACAACTTTATCTTGCACCTCATTCAAGGAAACCATCCATGTTTGTTATGACCAAGTAAACGTCACTTTAATGTTTATACAAGATAACATACAAAATTGAACAACAACGTTATAGTGCACCTCATTCAAGGAAACCATCCATGTTTGTTATGACCAAGTAAACGTCACTTTAATGTTTATACAAGATAACATACAAAATTGTACGACAACTTTATCTTGCACCTCATTCAAGGAAACCATGTTTGTTATGACCAAGTAAACGTCACTTTAATGTTTATACAAGATAACACTACAAAATTGAACAACAACTTTATAGTGCACCTCATTCAAGGAAACCATGTTTGTTATGACCAAGTAAACGTCACTTTAATGTTTATACAAGATAACATACACAATTGAACAACAACTTTATCTTGCACCTCATTCAAGGAAACCATGTTTGTTATGACCAAGTAAACGTCACTTTAATGTTTATACAAGATAACATACAAAATTGAACAACAACTTTATCTTGCACCTCATTCAAGGAAACCATGTTTGTTATGACCAAGTAAACGTCACTTTAATGTTTATACAAGATAACATACAAAATTGAACAGCAACTTTATCTTGCACCTCATTCAAGGAAACCATGTTTGTTATGACCAAGTAAACGTCACTTTAATGTTCATACAAGATAACATACAAAATTGAACAACAACTTTATCTTGCACCTCATTCAAGGAAACCATGTTTGTTATGACCAAGTAAACGTCACTTTAATGTTTATACAAGATAACATATAAAATTGAACAACAACTTTATCTTGCACCTCATTCAAGGAAACCATGTTTGTTATGACCAAGTAAACGTCACTTTAATGTTTATACAAGATAACATATAAAATTGAACAACAACTTTATCTTGCACCTCATTCAAGGAAACCATGTTTGTTATGACCAAGTAAACGTCACTTTAATGTTTATACAAGATAACATATAAAATTGAACAACAACTTTATCTTGCACCTCATTCAAGGAAACCATGTTTGTTATGACCAAGTAAACGTCACTTTAATGTTTATACAAGATAACATATAAAATTGTACAACAACTTTATCTTGCACCTCATTCAAGGAAACCATGTTTGGTATGACCAAGTACACGTCACTTTAATGTTTATACAAGATAACATATAAAATTGTACAACAACTTTATCTTGCACCTCATTCAAGGAAACCATGTTTGTTATGACCAAGTATACGTCACTTTAATGTTTATACAAGATTACATACAAAATTGTACAACAACTTTATCTTGCACCTCATTCAAGGAAACCATGTTTGTTATGACCAAGTAAACGTCACTTTAATGTTTATACAAGATAACATATAAAATTGTACAACAACTTTATCTTGCACCTCATTCAAGGAAACCATGTTTGTTATGACCAAGTAAACGTCACTTTAATGTTTATACAA
This sequence comes from Ophiura sarsii, assembly GCA_035610835.1. Lineage (NCBI taxonomy): Eukaryota > Metazoa > Echinodermata > Ophiuroidea > Amphilepidida > Ophiuridae > Ophiura > Ophiura sarsii. The sequence goes on from CM069450.1 coordinate 61,612,772, forward strand.
GATAACATATAAAATTGTACAACAACTTTATCTTGCACCTCATTCAAGGAAACCATGTTTGTTATGACCAAGTACACGTCACTTTAATGTTTATAAAAGATAACATACACAATTGAACAACAACTTTATCTTGCACCTCATTCAAGGAAACCATGTTTGTTATGACCAAGTAAACGTCACTTTAATGTTTATAAAAGATAACATACACAATTGAACAACAACTTTATCTTGCACCTCATTCAAGGAAACCATGTTTGTTATGACCAAGTAAACGTCACTTTAATGTTTATAAAAGATAACATACACAATTGAACAACAACTTTATATTGCACCTCATTATGAGCATAATAGACTAATGGAAAGTGAGTGGAACACTTGTTGTGCACGGTCAGAATAATCTTATTGACAGGTGTCGTTCAACTACCGTATGATCATTATAGGCTATATATCCGTTGTGAGCCAATACAACCCACTTGTTATGTTAAAAGAGTTCATGAGTCTGAATCCTCCTGCCTCTCGTGACAACAACTATCTATCGAGTCGTATCCTGCCTACTGATGTTACATAAACATAAAAAGAAGACAGATACGGTCACATTAATTCTTTACCTTTGGGCATGGTGCTGTTGCTGTATAGGTCATCCATACAAGATACGAAGAAGTGGAATGGCTATTTTCAATATGCAATGAAGTTGGTTATTTACTGCGCTATATCATGTACAGACAAGCGCCCATCGGTGTCATCAGCATAATGACACTACGGTTAGCTCACTTGACAATATTATGTCCAATACAACTGCAAATGGCAAACGAAATAAGTTAGCATAATAGTGATATCCAACCTTTATCAAGTTCATAAGGAATTGACTTCTTGGCGTAGCTTGCCTAAAATGGGCAACTTTTCTTTTTGTTATTATAGCCAAGTCACAAAAAGTCGTACAATATTTTATCGAAAAGTAACCGATCTTATGAGTCGGCGAATTGTTGATAAAAAATCGTGGAAAAAGAGGCAAAGTATATACCCAAATATGAAATTGCCCAACAATTTTGTCATGGGCGTGTGTTGTATACATTAAACATTAATCATCTAACTTAGACGGTGAGAAAGCAAATATGAGGTCCTTGTATGGTATTTTTAAGAAAAAAGGAGTTTTACGGAATAAAACGTCTTACAATTGAGTCAAGTGAAAGAATAACATCCCTCCTACGCCACACATCTCTATACTATCTTGATTGTTGCTCTACAGACGATAATAAGTTACTTGGCAAGATTCTCGCGCAGTTAGCTAACTCAGCAACGGCGCACTTCCAAATCGCTGCCCCTTGAGCCTTACATTTTCATACCCCGCAAAGCTTTACTCGGTAGCATGAGCCATCAGGGGATTTACTAGTAGAACACGATGACCAATTTGCAGTACAAATTCGAAAGCACGACCCAATCCTCGATGGAGTTTAGTTATACCTTCATTATTACATGGAGAGAGAGTTGTTAAACAAGGTCAACGCTTTCATTGCAAGTACTGTAGATGTTATTTTGAATAATCTACCTACTGAAAGTGAAGGAATGTGACGTGGAAACGAACATGATGCATTTTATAACACGAGTCTCTGAATTTGTAAAAAACAATGTTATGAATAAGGTTTCTTAGATTATTATTAAGCAAATTGACAGGTTTGATGATATTTACAGAGATAACTTACATTTAATACATATATATTGCTAGTTGATCTAATTCATAATTTTGCCTTTGGCATCGTAAGTTTCCCATGCAAACATGGCAAATGATGATCATTAATAGTCATATTTTCATGTCACTTAAGATTCATCTAAAATAAACGAAATCAGATAATAAGAATAGAATATTATTTGGGTAATTTTTACAATTATATTAACCCTTACCCTACTACGCCACACAGCAACCACACAACAGCAGCACTTGGCTTGCGCGCGCACAAGTTCTATCTCATGTAGCACTAAAATACGGGTATATATGGTCTCCGAATTTTTAGCCTGTGAAGCCCTCCCCCCCCCCGTGGCTGAGTGGTAGTGTATCTCGCCTGTCACGCGGCCGACCCGGGTTCAATTCCCGGGGCCGGCGGACATGATTTTTCGCATTTTCTATTTAACCCCCTCCCCCTGTTCTTCGTTCCATCCCCACTGCCACGTTCTAGAGTTAGGGTTAAAGAAAGATTTGTTTACCAAATCCTTTGTGAAATGCATTTGTAAATAAATGTAAGCATAATTGTTAATAAAGTTACAAATTGCCTGGGTAAGTTTTATCTGCAAATTGCTTATTGTAATTGCCACCTTTTAAGATGGTAATAGCTTAAATTATTATACAGCATATCTGATTTCATCATTGATACTGAGCTTTGATAGGGCGTGTCTGTTTTGCCATCAGCACCATGCTGCATGCCCTACATATCGATGCATGAGTTTCTACAATATAAGGATTGAGATGCTGCGTGTATGTAACTTCCCAATGGAATTGGTTTAGTTCTCGGGTTTAGTTACTTTCGAGGTCCCAAACGAGGGGAAAATAATGAACTAGGAAATAGATTGAGAATGCAAGATCTCCAAAAAGAAATCCCCAATACCAATGAGATAAAATCGGTGTGTACACATGGTGTATGCACGTAATAAACAGTGGTACCTCAGTAATTATACACACAAGACAAGCAAAAGGAGGACACGACAATAGTAGAAACACCTAGTCGAAAAAAGAGCGCGCATCACGCAGACGATCAATTGAGGAGCCATTTTAGGTATTCGTATTCCCTCCAGGGATTTGGCTTATCATTCTGCAGCTCATACAGCACATCCTTACGTGTATGTCGACGTTAGCAGCCCGATCACTTATGAATCGCCGTTGAGCGCATGTTTTATGGAAATAAACAGCTTTTCGGCCTCGACGCGAGTAAGGCGATATCTTTGCTTTTACTTATGGGAGGAAACCGGTTCAATTTGAAGGAAGAATCGACCAGTAAAAGGCAAAGGAAATTTGATGGTTTGTTTCTTTACCCGTGGGGTAGATAATGCTCAAGTTGAAATTCATCGTTGTCATGGACTAATAACAGTTTTGACGCAATTAGCTACAGCTATTTGAATATGTTCGCGAATACACTGCAAGACTTCTTAATTAAATTATGATAGCACACTCTCGTAAGTCATTGCTTTATTAACGTTCAGACTGGAAACGACCCAGTTATTCGCATGGCGGACTTCAGAGGCCCCGTGTTATGGGAGGCTATGTTTTGCTTGCCAGGGAATATCAGGCGCGGGCACCCTACTCAAATATCTAGCGGGTAACAATCTTCGTTTTAACCTACCAGACCTTGTTCTGTATAGCCTCATTCTATATATATCAAATTAGATAAGGTGGCACGTATTATTACAGTGGGATGAGCAACTTGACTAGTCTAGCGAGGAAAAGACTGACCCTATAAGTGTTATGTATGGCACTGAGCACAGTGCTAGTAAAAATAAAATAGAAAAGTAGGGCGTCTATTGTGTATTCGTCTGTATACGCGTGATGTGAGAGTCAATTGATGATTTGTTTTCTTGTACACTATATGATTAACTTGTAGCATTCGTAGCAATTGATTTGCCTACCTCTGACCAGCGAGCTTACTACTTCTGATTGCTAGCCTCTCATATCAGTCTCAATATGTCTCTGATGGTGTAAGTTTCCTGGTTAACTCCCATTGGCATTCACATAAGGAATTTTCGCATAATACCATTACTCGTATGTTAAAAAATACATGTTACCTTATTTACCGGTTGCGCGCGTATCTGCAGATATCAGTTGCCATATATTATATTATATTTCTCTAATTTTCACCAGGGGACCATACTTTACATCTATATCATGTCTGCTTGTCGAGTCATTGCTTTATTATCTCAATTGCAATAAATAATACACGAAACTTCATCAATTACCCCTCCGTAGACGGGTAATTATTCCGCATATATTCACTACGATCAAATTATAGAAACTGCAGAAGACTATCTAACGCTATCAAATGTTAACATCATAGGGGCCAGTTAACCCGTTAGGCTAGCTTTCAGGGTTATTATTCTTTCACCAGACGATTGGGGCGAAGTTGTTTTTGTTTTGATTGCAAACATTTTCCCAAGGATGTTCGATTTTTTTCTAAAGAAGTAGAAACATTCCTGGAAGATTAGAAATCCTTATACTCGTAGAAATGTCACATTTTAATCCAATTCCATAAAATAATGGTATGTTGATGTATAGGTCACTTTGCGCGACGCCGGGAAGATTTCAAGTATCTGCAAATCAAAATGTATTTAATTAAGCATTAAAAAAATGACGTCGCCTATATGGGCGCGTGATTTATTTTCCTCTTCATGAGTGATGTGGGGGCAAGGACGCAATGCGCGAATTCTATTTTGTAGTTCAATAATGTTCACTGAGGCCATTTCTGTTAATAGTGATTTCAGGGGCCGTTTCCGTTGATATATCGAAATATTGCTTTTTTTTGCTACTTCTGAGTGACATCTTTAGCATATTGGACAACATATTCATTTTGAGTGCGAGGAAAACGGGAGGAAACATTTTTAAGCGCCGGTGGTGAGAATTTCCCCCGGCGCCGCCTTACGCATGGCCGGCAGAAATTAAATGATTACAATATGTTCCAAAACTCTAATACGCTTTAGTTAACAATAATCTTTAAATACATATTCATTTTCTCATCGGATTATAAATACATATTTCCATTCTTACCAAGCCTAAAATGGTATTTTGTCTCTGATGAAAATAATGTTGCAATTGTTAAATGAATACGAAAATCAGCAATAGGTGGTGGATATTGTGCTAATGTTGAGATGCAAAAAGAATATTTAAAACTATTGAAACTAAGATTTCAGTGTGTTGCCATAGTCACACGATACTCCAAGTAACTCAAATTATACGGATTAAATACAGACACATTTACACTTTTTTTCACAAGTTGACAACATCAAAGATATATACAGAGTGTCTTAGAAAGATTTATCCCGGGTAAGGCGGATTTATTTAGTTATACATTTAATGGACATTCTTATAATCCTAGCATCGATATACCTTATTAAGATTTCATAGGAATTTTGAATTTTAAAAATTTGACATTTCTGACAGTAACATGGTCTCTTTTGTAAAAATGGTAGATTCGAAGTTTGACCAAAATGACCTCTTTTGAAACTCATAAAATCATTGACAATGTTCGCCACAAAGCGTAATTTAAACGATATACAGGTAATTTGATGTGATTTCCATCAACTGTTGTTGGTGATGTTTTATAAAGCAATGTTTGACTGGTGTGAGTGAATTGTAGTTTAGAAGTGAAATGTTTTCACTGATTTTCAATAATGTCTTGCCATATCGGAACGGATAAAGATATCTTGATGACATGAACAGGAAACATGTATGTTCCTCAGTATATCGCAGGCATTACACTTGGGTTGCAAAGTTGTTTTAATATTGTTATTCTTCTTCCAAACACGGTATAAAACATTCTGGGACACCCTGAATGTTTCCGATTTTAATGTCAATACTCATAATATTATTTGTCTTATTTTCATTTCAGATTCAACTAGCATTTTATAACAAGGAATTATATGATAATTACGAGGCTGCAATTAAATCACCACAAGGTTTAGCATATATCGGGATATTCGTATTGGTAAGTTCACATTTATGTTTTAATTAAGTATTTGACATTTCATGTGAGGAAAAAGTGTACTTTAGGTCCCAGATACTGGTATACCAGTATCGTTCAATACTGGAACTAACATCAACGATAACCTATCGCTAGAACGATATTGGAACACTGACTTTGTACCAGTATCTAACGATACTGAGTGTTCCAGTATCGCACGATACTAGTACAGTCCAGAATCTGGGATCTAAAATACACTTTGATACTCTATAGAAAAAAGTTTAACGGGCAAACTAAAACTGAGCCACTGGAGAGGTAGTTGTTTAACTGTCTGTACACAAATTAAATCTAGGAAAAATGTCACATGAAAATATCTTATTCATAATCAGAAAGCCGTTCCGATTGAAGGACAGCCCATGTTGTTTATATTTTACACTAAATCATTCGAGGCAAAAGGGGTTTTATTTATCAAATCCGTTATTTATTAGTGGGATAGCCCACTTTACCTCTCATGCAATGTTCCGAAAGGGTGGAATATATTTTCTTTAATCGTCTATAGGGGGCAGTATAGTATAAGAGTACTGATAGTACCATTGGCATGCAATGTTCATACAATTATATTGCAGTCTATAAACATGTACGTATCTCCGATTTCTGAGACGAAAAGACCCTGTTCTGCGGGGCTGAAGGGCCCATTTCAAAATGGGAAATAAATGTCCTGTACAAATGCATACCAACACATATTTCGGAAATGTTTAAGGTTTTTTCTTTCGTTTTTTTAATCGCCTAAATCACATTGCCTCTCAGTGACTCAATAGTGTCCAGTAAGGTGTAGCTGCGGAATCAAGACACTGGATTTCAGAGTAAAAGCAACTTTTACTCTAGACTTTATAAATGACCCATCCTACAAATACCCCCACAATAATTGACAACCTTACAAAGGCAAGTAGGTGACAAAAACCAGGTACAAGTTTGGATAGCTTTTTAATTTTACGTGAAAACCACGTTGACTTTTTGCCAAGACATAGAAGGAAGAAATATCTAACATTTGTTGTGATGACATTGCAATTGTACACTTGAGAGTGTTATTGCAGTAGAATTCCCAGACACCTTCCGACCGAATTGAAGGGCTTGGTAGAATACCGTGGTCAACATCTGCCAAATGATACTGATTTTACTTGAGTAAATCCATATTAGACCGTTTTGGGCCACGTGCGTCTCCGTCGGTGGCACAATTATTGATGTTGCTTAATGTTAATTTAATTGCTTACATTTTCTCAGAAGTTCTAGTTTTACATATATATCTCAGTAAGACAATGGGTTCTTGAGATATGATCACAAATGCATGTTTTCAATATTTTAATCGATATTCGATGACTGATAATAGAAATCTGAATACATTTCTTTTTATTTCTCTTAATGTTTTATAAGATGTGGGCCTAAGGGCTATTTTCTTACAACGGACATGTGCTTTTAGCGTATTTTCTACAACTGTGGCACGGACGGACATATGTAACGTGACCCAAATTGTTAAACTGACTCCATTTACAAAGTTTGTTAAAATGTTTTTATAGCCTATATTACTTTAATACTTGGTTTTGATATGAAATAATGGTAAGGTACTTGTTTGGACATTAACCGATGTTTGAGACCTTTTTATTCATACTACACGTTGACCGATACCATAGTGATTAATGAGTACAGGCTACATGTGTGGAAGTGGTACGTTTTGTTGTCCGTGAGTCTGTCGTTAGATATAAGAAAGGTCCTCATTTCATACAGATAAGGAGGTCGGTCAATCAAGACATGCCTTCGATTAGATTGGATGGAAACTAGATGTTGAACCAGCAGGGTTTCCTATATGAAAAGAAATCGGAACTTGTTTATCTGCACTCGCAACAAAAGGGTTACGGTTAAGGGGTGGTTATGTACTGACAGTTGCACAAATGTTCATTTGATTCAAAGAGAGTAACTATCGATTAATCAACTCGCCTAAAGCCTCTGTTGTAAAGAGTACGGTGTGCTACTCGTATTCTGTCCGGGGCCTAGAGCAGGGAAGATGCGTCTGCACGTATAGCGGACATCATATTACCAATATAGGGAATACTTATTTCTAGCTACAGAAAATCCAGTCCTTCGGAAAGTGCAAGCCTATATATCAGGCTGACTATATATAATACAAGATAGAGTTATATGAACCATTTGTATTTAAAATACAGGGGATTCTTATTTTCTAGCTACAGAAAATCCAGTCCTTCGGAAAGTGCAAGCCTATATATCAGGCTGACTATATATAATACAAGATAGAGTTATATGAACCATTTGTATTTAAAATACAGGGGATTCTTATTTTCTAGCTACAGAAAATCCAGTCCTTCGGAAAGTGCAAGCCTATATATCAGGCTATATATAATTATACAAGATAGAGTTTTATGAACCATTTGTATTTAAAATATAGGGAATACTTATTTTCTAGCTAAAGAAATCCAGTCCTTCGGAAAATGCAAGCCTATATATCACAGGCTATATATAAAACAAGATATGAACCTTTTGTATTTAAAACAATAATATGATAAGCTTAGTACCTTATAGGATTAATTAACCATTGATCAAATATTAATTTACGCTATAAAACTGTTTGTTAAATATTACAGCATTATCTTGTAAAATCATTTGATTTACGGGTTGTGTTTAGCGATACTGAATAACAACATAAAGGAATAAACTGCAGCAGCTGCTATGTCACCTTTATTTTAATACCAATGGTTGTATTTTTTGTTTTAGCGCTGAGCCTGCTGGCTTACGTAAATTAAAGGCATATCATGGTTTTGGAATGAATTTAGAGTGAAAAATAAACTGTCCTTATTTTTCACTCTTTAAACCATGATTTTGAAGTATTTAGGAATTGTATCGCTCTGTAACTCAGAATATATTCATGATTTATGATCATAAATGTAAATCTTCAAGAAAATTTGCTTTAAAAAAAAACAAGGATAGAGGGCGTCCCCCTGGAAAAGATCGCATAATATGCCTTTAAGTTTCCATACACACAAAAAAGTTAATTAATTTGAGTGCCAATATTAAAATCCTTGAAAATTCGTCTCCTTGTGTTTCACAATTTTTTTCTTCATTTGGTCACTCGATATCTTCCATTTTGTATTCTTAAGTATAATGGATGAGTAATTTTGATCGCCAAGTTTGATCGCCAATTGTCAGTACCGTACTACCGTACACCATAAAAGGAAATAACTAGGTAAATAGCTGCAACTCTACTTCTAAATAATTAACATGATCACCGTAGCACCGTACGTGATGTTTGAGAATTTAACCAGGGAACAGAATCTTTACGACACTTTGTGTCACACCAACCACCTTTAACCTAATCTAAAAACATTAAAACTAGATATTTAGTGTTAAAGTTGGCCCGTTCCTTATATCGGATGTCATTATGATGCATGCGTGTTATAGTTGAAAGACGACGGCGTTTGAAGCATCCGTGTTCTAGTAACACTGAATATATTTGAATACTAGACCCTTATGATTTGAATGCTCTTACATATAAGAAGAACAGACTGGAAAGAATAACAAGGGCTTTATGACGGCTGTGAAATATTCAATATCAGGGACCCAAGGGTTGAGATCTTTGATAAAAATATTCTCCAAAAATACGCATTTAAAAACAACAAACATATCAAATATACTAAATAGGGAATTGCAATATTTGACTTTTTACTAGATATTTGTTTTGAAACTTTGACAATTTGAGCAAACTTTAAATTTCTTAATACAGGTTCTTAATACAGGCCTTATTTGAATAGCAATACAAATGGTTAGCCTTTTAACTGCACACACTACAATACAAATTTCTATGCCTAACGTTTGTATTTCTTTTCAAACCAAATTTAAAGCGATCTGTTCATTCGTGCAAATAAAACATGCACGGGTTCGTGTTCCGTTGTACATGTTGTAGCTGATGTGTTTTATGTACGCTTAAACTGAGCGGGTTGTTTCACCCTATATGAATCAAAACTCAATTTTGTTTGAAAAATAAAAACGGGAATTTCCCATTTTCAAACAATAAGTTAAAACTTATTTTGACATGGACAAAGTTTTTTGGGACACGCTGTACTTCACAATCTGTCATTATAAATGGTCGCGAGTCATCGGTTCATGTTCCGCAAGAGGGTGTTCCTCAGGGGTAAGTACTTGGCCCTTTAGGCTTCACAATGTATTCATCTCCATTAGAAGATATCATCGATTCTCATGGCATCTCCAAAATGACTATGCAGATGACACTTAGATATATATTGTATTGAAAAATGATGATGACAGAGTAGGTGCAATCTCGCGACTGGAAGCTTGTGTGACAGATATCAAAACCTGGTCCACAGCTAATGACCTTAAATTGAATGATGACAAGACTGAAGTTCTCCATATTACATCCCGCTTTAGGAAAAATTCTACGATTTCATCAGTAAAAATCAATGATTCTCACATTGAGCCAGCTTCCAGTGCCCGCAACCTTGGCATTATCCTTCAAAACGATCTTATGATGGATGTTCATGTTAACAATTTTTGTCGTGCGGCTTCTCATGCTCTTTATAAGATAGGTCAAATCCGGCGTTATCTCGATCAGCCAACAACTGAGAGACTTATTCATGCTTTTGTGACTTGCCGACTTGATAACTGCAATAGTTTACTTTATGCCCTCCCTGATACGCAAATCTCAAAACTTCAACGGATTCAAAACTCAGCTGCTCGACTTGTTATTCTGTCTAAGATTCGCTGTCACATTTCCCCCCGTCCTTCGTGACTTACATTGGTTACCGATCAGATCTCGCATTATCTACAAGATTCTTCTGATAACATTTAAATGTACTCGAGCTCTTGCTCCTATATATCTGCAAGATCTTATTCAACAATACGAGCCCACTCGCAATCTTCGTTCTGGCTCAAAATATCTTCTTGCGCATGTTTCTTCACCTTCTACTTCATATGGTCGCCGTTCTTTTCAAGATGCTTCTGCTGAACTTTGGAACAATTTACCATATCATGTTAAATCCGCCAAAACTCTTGAACAGTTCATTCAAATCAATGCTAAAAACTTACCTATTTAATGTTAATGTTTAATTTATTTTTGTTTTGTCTTTTGTTACTCATGTTACTGCAGTGGCGTAGCCAAGGGGGGGCAAGGGGGGGCAGCTGCCCCCCCTGTGGGGTTCTCTGCCCCCCCTGTTGCCCCCCCCTGTGGGAAATGTCAGTTGAAATAATTTGGGACTAACCTATTCACAACACAAGGAAATTCAATCCTCAATTTGGTTGTTGCCCCCCCACCAAAACTCCCGGCCCCCCCTTTGCCCCCCCCCACTGAGAAAAACCTGGCTACGCCACTGTGTTACTGTGTGTTTTTTGTTTTTTTGTTTGTGATAGCGCATAGGGACTTAATTGTGTTATGCGCTCAATAAGTATGGTTTTATTATTATTATTATTATTATTATTACTGCGCGGGTTTTTTCATGGCCATTCGAAGAATTTTAGATACGTTCCAGTTCAATTAATCGGATTTTAACCTCCCCTTTCGCGAAATGGGTATTCAAAGAGGGTTACCCAAACCCAATATATCTTCATGATGTGAAACCTTTCAAAAATGTAAGGATTCACCGGATTTGTAATGTACTTTCATTATGTATAATTCAGTGTTTAAGCTATAAATAAATGCATGTCGAATGTATTTTTGTTTCAACACAAGTTGAGTTTATGTGCACCTAAAACGTCTGCATCTATATGACCTACGGTATTGCATTTCCGGGTGAAGATTGGGAGATATTTCAAGAATTGCTTACTGACTAGTTTATAACCGTGTTCTTTAAGCCATGCGATGCCTAAAGTGCTTTTTCTTTTCTAGTTTGATTTTACAATCAAATTGTATGAATGAAAGCGAAATATTATGAAGCTTATTACATTGCTCCACAATGAATAATTAAACCTCAATCTAAATTTTGCTTTTGTAGCTACCTTAAGAAGAATAAGAACATTGAGCAAAAACATATTTCACCGGAAATGCGCGCACGAATGTGATTTCCTTAGCATTATGACATATATGAGGTCCTGAGGCTTGTTTTTCAAGTCGAATGTGTTTTTAGAAAATGCGAGTCCTCTTGAAATATATACAGGGCCACAGTACAAATGTCAGGTAGTATTTTGCACAACAGTCTACGTGTTAATTGATCGTACTTCAAGTTTACACAACTATACGGACGGACCAATGAGCTTATTTTTAAACGTGATCCATAAAGTATCAAGCTTATTGAAAATAAATTTATGTACAAAAATAAAACGTCCGTGCAGTTATTTGATAAAATAATATTTAGCGTTGAACAAAGTAATATTACGTTGATTTATTTAATTGTGATTGATCAAACTATTCTAACAACTTCAACAACTGACAAAAATATGTATGTACAGGGTGTCCCAAAAGTCTATGCACGTTTTTGAAGAGTCATATCTCATAAAATATAAATCATATGGTATAAATTTAACCATATTTTGATAGACGAGATTTGGGAAATTATTTTGATACCAAACATAACCCTATTGGTGAACCACCAACATTATAAAACTGGTTGAAAGTTTTTGGCCGTGTGAGACCTACCCATACCAAATACCACACATTGTTGCTAAAACCAGGTGCGCATAAATTAACGGTATGAAAACAACGTTGCGCATTAGTCACAGTTCACTGCTTACCTTGAAACATTAATGTTATTACCAAACTCGGTCACTCACAACATAAATAGGCGCAGCAGACAACATTGCACAGCAAAAGTCTTCATTCAAGATGGTTTACAGCATAGATAATTGATTACAAATTGTATGGTTCTACGCTGAGACAAATTCAGTTCAACTTACTTAAACAAAAGTTCAGAAAATATTTCAAAGTGAAACGCGCACCAGGAAGAATATCTATTCTGAAGTTGATGGATACATTTTTGAACACAGGAACTGTGCATGATTTGTCTCGATGTGGTAGAAAAAAGACTGGTTGATCAACAAGCCACATTGATGTTAAAAGACCAAAGAGATCTATTCGCCGACTTTCCGCAGAAAACAAGATTAAAAGATCAACTGTTCACAGAATTATGCGTAAGGACTTGAAGAAGTTTCCATACAAGATTCAGATCAAACGAAACATTTAAACTATATTTCACTATAGAAACGAAAATTATGTGTGAAATAGTTTGTTATTATGAATGGGATCACTGTAAGGTAAAATTTTAAATATTACATTTGACGGATCACTTTCCGTCTAACCAACTCTACCCGTCTTTTTGTTAATCTCAATAGGTATGGATTTATGAACTTTATTCCTCCGAAGTATAAAATTACATTTTTGCAGTAATACATATTTTTCTTCTAGGGTGGCATTACAAACAGATGTTACTCCAATGTTTGGTATCAAAATTATTTCCCACATCTCCTCTTTCTAAATATGAATTCATATTTTCAATACGACTTATATTTGGTTAAATACAAAGCTTCAAAGTCGTGCATAGACTTTTGGGACACCCTGTACATGCGTTATAATTCAATTGGAAGTCCCTTATAATATCACCCATGTGTTCCCCTCCACGTACCCGCCCACTATCCTCTTATCCCTAATACGTCGGTATATTACGACAAGATCACCCATGTGTTCCCCTCCACGTACCCACTCACTACCCTCTTATCCCTAATATGTCGGTATATTACGACAAGATCACCCATGTGTTCCCCTCCACGTACTCACTCACTACCCTCTTATCCCTAATATGTCGGTATATTACGACAAGATCACCCATGTGTTCCCCTCCACGTACTCACTCACTACCCTCTTATCCCTAATATGTCGGTATATTACGACAAGATCACCCATGTGTTCCCCTCCACGTACCCACTCACTACCCTCTTATCCCTAATATGTCGGTATATTACGACAAGATCACCCATGTGTTCCCCTCCACGTACTCACTCACTACCCTCTTATCCCTAATATGTCGGTATATTACGACAAGATCACCCATGTGTTCCCCCTCCACGTACCCACTCACTACCCTCTTATCCCTAATATGTCGGTATATTACGACAAGATCACCCATGTGTTCCCCTCCACGTATTCACTCACTACCCTCTTATCCCTAATATGTCGGTATATTACGACAAGATAAAAAAGAAAGAGCAACCGATGTTCTCCTTACGATCTTATTTAATATCATCCATTTTATCTTTTTACACTAACTCGAAGAATCCTCTTTGTTGCTACGATACCAAAATGAGATCTGCCACATACCATAGAAATCAATTGGATTTTGTAATCATCTCCTAAAAGTCAAAATATCACCACATTGAATGTATTGGCGGTTGGCCTCTCTGCATGCCGAATCTGTCGTCGTTCAATCGACGACGTACATTTGACGACTTCTAGCATTGCCAAAGGGGTAATCTTTCCCCACTTGAATATGTTCCCTGTTCGGCCAAGAGCGCCTCCATTAGTGATATACATTGATCAATTCATTATGAATCACTTGCAAAATATCTAAACACTTTAAAGGGTACTTAACACTTTCGTATTGACGACTCTGAAATTTCGAGCTTTCTTTCTCACTCTTCCTCTTTTTTCATTCGCTCTTTACTTTTTTCTGACATTATTCTGTGAATGCGATGGTGACGAATTTGCAGACAGGATATCAAGATGGGCGCGAATAATGTGCTTGAAATGTGACGAATACATTGCATGTGGCATGCGTATATTAGTAACCTCACAGCTAGGGTGTCGATATTACGTAAGTAGTAAGGACCAGATATTCTTATATGGGTCTTGCTAGCTGTGCAGATGAATGCATATAAATATAAATCATCATAAAACTATAATATCTAATAAGGTCAAACGTATAACATGTTTCATTTTAGCATTATTATTTTTACCTTACTTTTCGTTGGCGACGTACAATTTCAAGTATGAAAAATGAGCTTTAAACTGACCTTTTGGCGGGTTAGTGACATCTAAGTGATAATAAGATCCACCAATTACCTGCGGTCATTTTAAGAAACCGACTCAGAATTCGTCTACTATTAGCTACTGTAGAGTGTTGAAGTACGGGATATGGTGAAACTCCATCGTACGTCAACGTACCGAGTTGCAAATTTGGCCTGCATATGTCATTCAGTGAGGAGTTTCATGATTTCTGATCTGCCCTCACGGTAAAGGTTAATGAGTTCATAATTACTAATGGTTAGGTGTATTACATCGTCGTATGGTGAAGGAGCTGTCATGTTACACGCTGTTGAATGGTGGGGAATTTTAAGTAACGCCTTTATACTCAACAACTAAAAAGGTAGATGTATAGATACACCTCATGACCAGCCTAAAAAATGACTTAGGGAGCACATCAAAACTCGACCGCGCGGCAACCGCCGGTTCCGCCCTGTTGGACCGCATATCATTGTTTAGAACAATTGAAACCGACTGCAACCGCACGGAACCCCACGGAACCCTTACACTAAAATACTGTAATACTGACCATGTATTATTGAGCATGGATTTGGCCTAGCTAAGTTTAACGATAAGTCTCCCTCGACACTGGATTAGGGTAGTTCGCGGATGTATGATCAGATCTACAAAAAGGGTATAATACGTTTGGTACATATTTTCAATATCAACATTTAAAATCGGTGAATTTGAAACTTATCTAATGCCTTTGAATAAATATAATTACCTATAATAGGCCTAGGCTTTTAGAAGACAATTATTTATATAGACCTACATTATACATTAATGTACTTCTTGTTATTTCCTTGTAAATTGCCTTCAATACCACTCAATGTGAATTAAGTATCAGCGTTATCAGTGCAACAATACATTTTTCGAAAGGTTTATTTTTCTATCTATGTCACAACCCCTTTAACCAACTATATAAGGTCACTTTGTGTAACCACAAGTTCCTGGGTTTTATGTGTGTTAATGTATTATAATGTTCACAAGTGTTCGTTGGCATGATAAAAACTACGATCTCTTAATATTATTCATGTCCTATTTTTACAATGCCTACGGTACTAAGCGAATAGCTGTATATACACCATTTCTAAAATTCCGAATTGTTATTTTATTTAAGGAGGCCAAGGAAAGATACGGCATGTACCCGATTAGTTTTACTGAGAAACCTTCAAGTGATAACTAGCCATTCAAACTGGTTCTATGCACCCTGTTTCTCCTGATACCGTATTTCGTGTTTATACGCTCCGATTGGAAGAGATGTACCGATTTAGCAGCGCCATTTTTACAATTTAGTCTTGGATGAAGATTCCTCTATACTGGCTGCACATTAGATACTAGGCAAATATGTGTGCTATTAAAGTTTTATATTGATATTCGCACAGATTTTACCTAAATTAATTCAATGTAATGGAACCAAGTGTCCTTGAGTGATTTTGAGATGTTTATACAATCTACTTAAAGTTTATACATCATCCCCGGAATCATATGTTACAACTTCAATAGTCATATCCTAGGTGAATTGATGGAAAATCCCCTGGTGCCTCACTCAATGAGAACATTCAGCTCAGGCACTCGCTCTCTAACAAGTCGGTTTTCGCTTACACGTCCTAGAAGGTCCATCTTTACATAAGTCAGAAGAAATGCACACTGGTTGATTCGCATTTTCTTTCTCTTTTCTTTTTTACATTTGACAAACGTTCTTATCGACCAAGGTTGAAAGTGTATGTTTTAAACATCATCATCAGAACCGAGTTGCATATTCTTGAATGAAATCGACAATTTCACAAGATATATTCATTTATAAGAGTATTTGCATTAGAGTCAGGATGATAATGATAAAGCCAACATCGGCGACGACGACGATGACGATATAAACGATAATGACGACAACGTGGCTTTGACATAGATAATGACAATGACGATGACAAATGAAGAAGAATATTAGATCGGATATCTTTGACAATTAACAGGACATTTATGATATGTACTTCCAATTGTGAACCTTAAATTGTATTAAGGAATTTAAAAAGGTCACAGGGATACCCATGTAGGTTAATTCTATTTATAACGGTGCCATACGCTACTCATGGTAGACAAAACTGGAACAGCGACACCGGGAACCGGCAACAATCCAAGACGACAATGTCCTCGGCATTCGATCTGTACTGGCCTCAACGCATGTATTGACTCCGTATACTTACCATTCATGCGCATACGGGAATTTATTTTGTCGCTCTTCTTTGCTGTGATCTAACCTGCAACTCCTTTATAGTGATTAATGAATCTGAGCACAACGCGTCCTTTTTGAGGCCCTGCATAGAAGTCGGCTGTCACAAAGCGTTAGATTCAATTAATTAAGGTAGTGTTTTTCTTGTCCGGAATAAATTACCAAATTTATGAGTACGTACAATTCGAGATGCTCTAAATAACGTACATGGTGGTATTTTACAGGGGTTTAACTAATTCAATTAAGTTGGGTTTTCATCTTCAGCTGATATTCAATTCGATTCGCAGTAAAAAAAATAGCAAAATATGGAGTCTGCTATGACTTAATATGAGACCATTAACGGTACTAACATTATATGATACGTACAGGGCCGAGGGGAAGGGGCGCATGAGGCATCCCCCCCCCCCCTCTCTGCCAGAAGGCTCGCCCCTCTCTGCCAAAAGGCTCGCCCCTCTCTGTCAGAAGGCTCGCCCCCACCTAATGCCCCCGCAAATGAAATGACAAACTCTATGTATATTAACAAATGAACCAAATTAATCAGTTATGGTTATGCCCCCACCCCCTGATCACAGGCATGTCCCCTTGAGGCTCATACCCCCCCCCCCCCCCCCCGCTCTCCTAAATTGAAGACCCTAGCTACGCCACTGAATACGTGCACTTAAAAACCAATAACGGATCGTCACAAATATTATTGTTGAAGTTCCTCTCGATATGTATTAATACTGTAAAGTACATTTTCCTACTCCCAGTCACCCGACAAAGAACGCAGCTATAATGTGTACGTGACCCCCGCACTATAATGTCACACATCATGGTGGTTTACTCGATATGTATAATAATCCAATATCATAGAACAATATCATAACATTTTTCATTTTCATTGATATTCGACTTATGGTGATATATATATATATATAAAAGCGAACTTCGTCCCGAACACTGTCCCCCGGAATTTTTTTTTATTATAATTATTCCAGTCACTAAGTACCATATTAGTTAAATTGTTAAATTACCATAACATATAACAACGTGACTCACTTAAAATATCTGATACAACATTGATACAACATTGATATGATTTGAAAAAGAGAAGAACATTTATAATATATTTTGATGAGGCAAAATGCCCTGTTGAGCTGGTTAAAATAAATACTACTAAATTAAAACTGCGTAGCTCCACCAGAAATGCCATACAAATGTTCAAAAGTGTAAACGGCGGGATTTTTGAAGCCACCCTAAACATCGTATGAGACTGGCGATCCTTCTAGCTATTTGGGAAGCTCGTTTTCATCTGATTTACTCGCTCCATGCCGGTACGGTTTTGCCACTAATACAATTACTTAATTTCGGTGAATGGCCTGCGGGGAAAAAGAGCAAAAACTAGAGGCACACTACGTATGTATGACAAAGACAATGGGGCTTTAATGTTCGATAAAATTTCACTTATCATGTGATTATTCTCCCCGAGCGAATGGAGAATGTGATTTGGACGAGACATGAGACCAAATTCTACGCCTGAATAAACGTTCATGTTATTTTGACCGGTACATTTGCTATCTAAATCATCAACATCACTATTGGTCATCCGTGGAGGCAAGGAGGTACACACTGGACCCAGATATTCCTGTCACTCATGATATATTTTACTATCTAATCGAGACCAGTTTAAATATTGGTGGTGTCAAGGTAGTGAAAGTGCTTTTCCCTCTATTAGCATTCCCACCAGGAGAGGTAATCTGGAAATATGCTGGATGCCTGTTGACTGAAGCAGCGCTGCCAAATCAGTCCGTATGGCTCTAATGTATCAGTGACTTGTACGTAAGACTTATACGATAGTCGCTGATAGTGACATTTTGAATCACAATACATACGAAGGGCATTCAATAAATACCTGCAACCATTGAAAATCTCTGAACCGTGACACGTGTCAGTAAAATAAACTTATGATACTTATAAGTCTTACTCTTTTCTCACAGAAAATCTCGAACACGTAGGTCATTTATATCATTAAATTTCAGCACTGTGAATACCGTAAACTCAGGGCACTGGTTAGGGAATTAAATGTTACAATGGCGAGAAATTTAAAAGACAAGTTTATGGCATGCATTAAGTGCAACATTGGAAACTGCATCATTTGTCATTGAAATGGCCACTGTTTCATCAATATTGGTGCTATTGTGACAAATGAGGTGTCAAAATGCGCAAGAAAAATAATCCGGTTTTTCCTATATTTCGAATTTTTTAAGAGTCTCAGGAATTAAACACAGGGTGTCTCGAAAAAAGTGGTTACTATATTTTTGTGCAGTGTTTATATGCGTTAACAGTGTTAATATTGGCGCTTGATTTATAATGCTGATTCTTGTCAATTTTCAGTGCCCAGAGACCATGATGTTTATATTTCTTCTGAAATTACATGATAAAAATGACCCACAAGTTTGAATTTTTCCGTGAGAAAGGGGTAAGGCTTACAGTTTAAGTATCATAAGTTTATTTTATTGACACATGTCACGGTTCAGAGATTTTCAATGGTTGCAGGTATTTATTGAATGCCACTCGTTCAAGCACTAATAAACTTTAAACTGATATCAAATCATATTTATCCATTACAATGTCAAATATTGGCATTGGTCTCTATTCCAATTTTTATGGGGGCTTGTCTGTATCGTGAAGCAAAGTATTATTATCGCGACTATCGTAAAAGTCTTATGAACAAGTCTCTTATACGAGGGACATTCAATAAATACCTGCAACCATTTAAAATCTCTGAACCGTGACACGTGTCAATAAAATAAACTTGTGATACTTAAACTGTAAGTCTTACCCCTATCTCACGTGGGTCATTTTTATCCTATAATTTCGGTACTATAAACATCATGGTCTCTGGGCACTGAAAATTGACAAGAATCAGCACTATAAATCAAGCGCCAATATTAACACTGTTAATGCATGTATCGTAATGCATACCATAAACTTGTCTTTCAAATTTCCCGCCATTGTAACATTTAATTCCCTAACCAGTGCCCTGAGATCACGGTATTCACAGTGTTGAGATGTAATGATAAAAATGACCTCCGTGTTCGAAATTTTCTGTGAGAAAAGAGTAAGACTTTACAGTTTAAGTATCATGATTTATTTTTTTACTGACACGTGTCACGGTTCAGAGACTTTCAATGGTTGCAGGTATTTATTGAATGCCCCTCGTACGTATGAGCTATTCGAAATGATTTTGCAACGCCGTCTTACACAGCTGATTTACCGGGATGGGAAGGTTTTTCATGGTTTGGAAACCGTGTCAATATTACAGGATTGTTGAATCGTACGTGATTCAACTCAAAATATGAAACTGGCTCTTGTTCCCTAAACCCTCGAAACTGTTTATACTGCATTAAGATTAACACTTCATTCACAATAACTATTCAGAGTAATGACATCGAAGGGACTTGTGTATAGAATTGGATAACTGAAATGTAAATCGATTATTTATATGTTTTAATGTTAAATAAGATATTTGCTATCCAGACTCGCTTCAAAGTCTGATTTCCCAAACTCCGACACCTTAACTTTATTGCAGTCCCTAAATGTATCTGCCAATAAGTTTTAAACATCTTGTATTTCAAGATAGTTTGGTAGGTACTTTCTGCAAACAGAAGGCAGCTATTTTACGATTAACCGACTATCCGCCATTACTTAGACATTTTGCCAAGTTTGAAGATATTCTTCTTAATTTGGGGCACGACAATTCCAAGCGAAAAAGGAGCACTTTTTCAACGTCGTCGGGAAAGACGTTAAACAGCTTTCAATTCCGGAGTATTAGAACCGTTAAATGGATCACCGCCTTGCAGACAGATACGATGATTAATCCACATTACCTCGCTAGCAGGGTACAATCACATATATATGGTAATCTTGTTATTTTAGTTCAGTGAGGGAGAAACGAGAATGTTGTTTCTGTTCCCACAGGTGCCATATTGGAATCAACAACGTTCACGAGATAATGCTTAATAAATCCAGACATTAGATACCCGTGGGACGATATATTAACACTTTTAAAAATAAAATGCGCTGGGATGACAAACGCAAGTTGTATAATAAAGCATTTCAGGGCACAATTATGGGTCAGTTTCAAACATGATCGTTCGAGGATAAGTTCGTTCGTAGTTTGTTTTATTTAGTTGGTAGTGTAAGTGAGTCCTGCATATCTAAAGGAATCCACTTTACCCAATCCTCACGTTTTCTCACACGGTTAGAACACATCACTATCAGGTGACTGTGTTACTGATTTTAACTGCAATCTACATTGCCAATGCTATTTACAGTACTTCAGTCACGAGACAGATTTATTCAAATGACCAATCCCGATCACGTAGTGATATATTCTAGTAGTGTACACACCAGGGTAGTCTAGTAAACCAGTCGTTATGAAGGCTGTATAGTGCACCAATAATGTAGCTGCGGTGACTTAAAATCAACAACTTTAAAAAAGGTGATATACTCTCCTTATATCAACAACACTGACGTCAGTCATTCGCTTAAACCAGTTACTGTTCTTGGGCCAGGTTTCCACAAACCTTATGTGAATAATAAAACACTGCTTTAAATGTACACGTGGATAAAATGTAGTACCCTTAACTTTGATGGAGAGAAGTCATGCAAAGAAAACAAAGAGATATTATCTTTGAGGCTTTTATGCATCCTATATGGTTTCAGTTTTGAACGAGTCTTATTCCGTTGCTAGGACATGCTATATGTCCGTACCTCACGCCGCAGCTACTTGACATATACTGGGCAAGTGTTTTTCTGAAACGTGAATCCCTAGGCCAGCAGATTGCACGGGCATATAATAAACAGGTAAAATTAATTATCATAAAATCTGATGATTTTTATTTGCTTTACTTTTGCTCCATGTAAGATAATATGCATCAACATAGACCGACAATATCACGCGAAAGTGGTCGTGATTAAACATCCAATGAATATTGCTTTTCGATGTTGATCTTTCAAGTGAGTGTCATTTTTCGAATGTCAATGAATTGTTAACAATGTATCCGATTACACTTGAATAACAAGTTAGACGCGACTTTATGAGTTTCATATTCAAGTATCTAGAATTAAAGTAGACAATTAATTCAACATAGTCCGGTAATTTTCACGAATAATATTATTATTTATCCAGTCGAAAACATGAGAATATTGCACACTTCCAAGGTTAGTACAGTAATCATGATACTTTCAAGCTTTTCATGAGCTATTTTTAACAGTTATGGGTGACTTGATATCTGATTATTTGGCAATTACAGACCAGTATGTGTAGACAGTGTAAGTAGATGAATTGGTAACCTTCAAGCTCAGACGAATATCATATTCGTCTCAGCTTCAAGTCAAGTAAATCAAGTTCTTCCAAGAAAAAACCTGTTCTTTATGGGTCAGATTGACCAATGGTTTTTGAATTTGAGACTAGATTTTTATTTCGTCAAAGATTTAGGATTTTTCAAACAATTTTGTTTTTATTTTCTGAACAAAATTCTGAATCATTTTTGAACATTTTTGAAACAAAAGTATTTTTAAATACTTTTGTAAAGAAGCAAATGCAAGACTAAATGAGAGGTCCGTCCATCCATAGAATTTGACAAAAGCTGATAATATCAATACGAAAGCTCTATTGTTGGCTTGTGCTGGATATGTACTATTATGCACTCTAACATTTACTGAACGATATCTTACAGCAGGTATGTAGTCTTGACTATTCAGACGAGACTATTCAAACGAAAATGATTGTATTCTCAAAATACGCTAAGCAATTGATATGCGCCCAATAAAACGTGCCACATACAATAGACTGGCCCACATGAATCGTGTGATGTCATAGTGTTGGCAAATTACAGTCTATATTGTGTTGGCTTTTCCATTAATATCTTTTCAATCAAAAGAAGTAGTGCACTTGTCTATGACGTCAATTTGACTTGCAGATCGTGCTCTAGCAGAAAGAGTTTTATTCATAAAATAAACATTTCTGTATCAACCAATACCTTGATTGTGATGCTCTTAATTATTTGTGTTTTCAACCTAAATGTACAAGTCTTTTGTGTACCATAAAGTGCAGTGGTGTTTCAATGATTTACACAATGAGTTAATATATATTTATTTAAAAGCAAGAAGTCATGATGTCGAACTTGTTAAAACAACTATCTCTGCAACTGGAACACGTTCTACTAACAACATTTGAAAATGCGGAAATAATGGATTTTCCCGAATGCCAGCAAAATAGTTAATAAGAAACCGCATTCCTTTTACGGGCGTCAAAACAGACCAAAACAGACGAGGTACTTGCCATTAACTTAAACAACTAGAAAATATGGATCCATGTCTGCCTATACGATGTGCACACAAATTAACCATCGGCTAAAAGCATCGGCATTTCCCAATAGTACCGTTATCGGTCGATAATGGGTTTTCTCGTTAAGACAATCAATGTGTAACACACTGTAATCCCGCCTGGTGGTATTTACACGCGTCCAATTATTGGTTATCCTTGTGCTTCAATAATATTAATAAAGACATCTTACTATATTGCTAGATGGTAATGAACTTGAATAAGCAGCGTCAATACAGACGCTATGTTGACTTTACAGAAACAATCATTTTCATATTAGATGCAATCTCAAGTATCACATATAATTATTAATACTTGGATAGATAGTTTGCATTTGCATTTGGTTTAACTAAGTCGCAGACGTTTGAAACACATTGTTATAATTGTAACTGGAACATGGTCTATTTCTAAGAGATTAATTTATGTTTTAAAGATCATTACTGCTAATGTTTTTGATTATATAGCAAATACTTTATTTTCAACGTTTTCAATAATACCTATTCTACCATTGGTCATACTGTGTGATTTTGAGAATATTTTCAAGTAGAATATAATTAATTGAAAGAGTCAAACTGCCAAGTAAGAAGAGTTGGGTACTAGGTCCTTGCTCTAAAGAAACTATCTGAGTGTTTCAGTGTTCACGTAAAGGATAATTTACCTTCTCTTTTAAATCTGTGTCTGATAAGGATCTTGATCAAACGAAATGGTGCGAGGGTGACCATAACTGCAGGGAAATATAATATGAGTGCTAAAGCCCGGGGGGGGGGGGGGTACTCGGATTTGGTTTGGTCGGGGGTGTGCGGCTGGAGATTCAAAACCCCTACCCATTTCTAACGGTGATTTTGGGGAAAACGGTACCCATTTTCTAAGGATTTTGCTTCATTATTATAGACCCAATTTTCGCATATTATCGGGAAAATTTGTCAAATTTTCGCAAATTTTCGCCATGTTTAGAGATTTTGCAAAAAAGCGACCCGTTAACCCCCCCCCCCCCCCCCCCCCCCGGGTGCTGAAGCCTCTTTTAATAGTCCACTAAAAGAAGCAAATTTGTAGTCAGTTGATTCTGTATCAGACCTTACATTCTACTCAGATTCTGGTCACGGATTGTGTTATTGATTAGTGTCTCTTTCTGCCATGCGCATTCATTGGTGTTTCAATTTTACTATAGCAATCACGGATTGCTTATATCATGCTCTCAACCACGAGAATACTATACCAATCAAAGACCAAACAAATATTTGATACTTAGATTGCACTCTTAGGGTACGCGACTAGCTGATATCTCTATATTGCTATTTCGGTACCTAGGACAGTCCTACAATTAAGTAACTGACCAGGTAATAAATATACTCTTAATTAACTCCATAAATGTAGCTCAAATATTAAATTATAATTTTGAAAAGAAATGTCTTCCCTTTAATTTGAGATATGACACGTGAAGATTGGCTGAATATTTAATATAGCTATGTATCCCAAACCAACACAAAGTCCGTTTTTAATGTTCGCATTTAGTTATTCTGCACGCAGCCTCCGTGTAGTAATAGGCAGATTATTGATTAACGGGTAGCGACAACTCACAGGTCGATAGTAAGATGAGGATTGGGGATCCTTCAATTGATCAATTAAGCCCATCATGAATGTACAAAATCCAAGTGCAAAAATGGTTCATTCTTTTCGATGTAGAGTTCTTAATTGCTGAACGATCTTCACGAACAATGTCTGCAATTAAAGAAGAGAAATTATCCCATAATTTTGTATTTTAATATTTTTTAGAACTATGAGCGTATTTATTACATTGTCTGTTACTTGTATGTAGAACAACAGTCGAATATGCCTTCTATATCGTCTTGTAAACAATATTAGGAAGAAATTGTGCAATGTATTGGATGCTTGAATGATCGTGAGAGCTATCAACTAATCATGTGATATACGTGTGACTAGGTTGCATCTGTATCTGGACTACTTTTCCCCTTCAGCGCAAAACATGGCATACTCAAGTTCCTACCTGTCTTCGTGTACCTCACACAGAGTGTTGTTAAGAGGCGGGTCATATGCCCCATGAAGAAGAGGTTTATCTATATCTAGATGGAATATAATAAGGGCATTATAACCCTGTAGGTTCTTTGAAGAAGTAAATTTAGTATAGCCATGTCTGCAATGCACCCTTATTTGTTGGGGATCAATGGTCTGAGTTGAGATGCGCTGTGGACAAAGTTAACAGATTTTAACCAATGTTTTCAATGAATTGAAAAACGATTCGATCTTTGTTTTAATTTACAATTTTGTTGGTTAATCATTTCTCTATTTTTCCTCAATTCGGATTCCAAAATATATACTTTAGTCAGAGATGAAAGTGAACCCAACTTTTCAGCTGTAAATTGTGCATTGAACATTAAAAAGTCTCTTTGATAAATGCCAATGACTTCGTAATATCTACATAATGTGCTATCTGTCGTGATTACCCTTCAAATGTGTTCTAAAATTTAATACAAGAATTAACAACCATAACCGTCGCTCATATGAAATGATCAAATTTAACTACACCAATAACGCTTCAAATTAAAAACCTCAAAGTGTTACTCCCTAAAGAGATTTCATAGTCGCATGTTAAATCAGGAATAGCCGATTTCATTTGCCTCGAAACGTGTTTTTATTACGTCTGCACTATTTAGGGAAATGCCACATATTTATAAAAACAGATCTGATATATAGGGCGTGATGATGTTTAGACTGACGAGAGTTCCGATAAGATTATAAACTACCGTAAGTTCCGTGAGCTATCCGTTAGATGAGTGAAACATTCTTTTCTGATCAACAATCTGCGATATGAACAATCGTTATAACTTAAAGATCGGCTACACAAAAGAAATATAAAAATTTGTTAGTTTACCGTAAAGATGTACCACTCGATGGCTATTGGCTATTCGGTAACAAAGTTTTATTGGACATCATACTGTAGCAAATGGTGACAGGCGAGTATTCATATGGATACAAGTAGTTCTGTGGATTTCTCTCCACCTTATTATGAATTATTTAGTTGTCGATAAGTAAGTATTCTTTTTCATTAATATCTAGAACGAAACCTAGTTATTTGAAGGAAGTGGCAGATATGGTGCAATTTACGACTATTGAGATACCTGTATTAGATACCAGGAACATGTTTTGTATATCTCTGAAGGACCCTTCCAATAGAACATGGTATTAACCCTAACCAGCCAGGCTAGGTTTTGTGAAACCGGAGTATGAATTGTTTACCCAACAAATCGCCGCGAAACCCCCGGGATTGATTCGATCCCCGGACCCTCCGATCACCAACGCCGCGTCCCAACCATTGAGCAAAGCTGCCAACGCTTGCATTTCGTAACCACATATCGAGGGTTGAGCGCCAGAATGCCGTAACTCAAGATATACTATTTTGAGATAATCGACTTTCAAATATTTGGGACTCATTACAATACACTGTATATAGCACCCAACTTATTACTCTAATTTTAGTCAAATTAAGAGTGGTTTATGAGTTATCTATTATTGGTTCTGAAAATCTAGGTTACATGGATTATTTTTATACCAAAATATCAATTTGCCCAAACATTGAGTTACGGCCTTCTGGCGCTCAACCCTCGATATAAGCTCGGATGATGACGTCATACAATCAATGCTGTAGCATGCGCGTGGACATTGTTTTTGGTCGTAGTGAATCGTAGTGTCTAGGAGAGTCAGGGTTAAGAGGCGATATGAAATACATTACTATGTTATTGTGCATGTTCCTGTACCTGCTCACCCGACTAAGACGTATAGTGAACACTTCCACACAAACTGTAACCTTCAATAGTTATGATAAATAGCAATTGCACATCTTTCAAATAATTAATTTCCAAAATCTGTAGCTGGTTTTATGCTTAACTTATCATATCGATTTGGTTTTTATCACCTAATAACTCCTTATAGGGATAGCTCACGTGACACTTTCATAGCACATTATACTTTTAAACCGAAAACCTCGTCCGTTCAAAATCACCCCGACCTGTATCTCAACTTTTGAAAAATAAATACATGCCATTTTTCAAACAGTGCAGACATATTAAATCAGGTATTTCTAATAATAACATGCGATTATGGAATCACTGAAGGGAGTACTTATTATTTTGATGTCTTAACTAGTCGCATATTGGTGCAATTAATCTGATAGTTAAGTTGATTTTTTCTGAGGAAGTTCTTAAAATGAAATTTAAGCGCTCACTGAAAGGTTAATCATACCGCATATCACATATTTAGATATTACGCAGTCATTGGTATTCATGAAAGAGCAATTCTTTATGCTCAACGCACCATTTCCAACTGAAAGTTAATACAGCAAATCTCTCATTAAATCAAGTTAAATTTAAAATCCTGTCGCGTCAATGATATAAAACAGAAAAGGGCTTAAGGAAAAATGGTTCTGAAGCATAACCGAGTCATGAAATTCAATCTATTGGATATCGTAGTAATACAAATGGCGATGTCGTGTCCGTAGCACATCTCAACTCTGACCATTGATTTTCCCAAACGACTGAGAGTGCAATATCGACATGGCCATACTACTGGATTATGGGTAATCCTGGAAGGAATTACAATTTTGTTGTAGAATTATTCCGAATAACCTATATAAGGTAGAATGTCTATATAACTAAAGGAGACGAACTCTTCATGGGACATAGGACACGCCTCGTAAGTGCATTATACGTTACGTACACGACGACCATAGACAGAAACTTGAGTATGCAGGTTTTACTCTGAAGGGGAAAAGTAGTCCATCAAGAGTATAGAGGCTAATCAGTAACACGTGCAACATGTAATTATGCAGCACCTGTGTATAGCATGCTCAGTCTCTGTTTCTAATTCGGAGATAGCGCTCAAACTGCCATTTATTTCTTAAAGATTGCACATCGGTAAATAGGTTCTCTAATACTAGACATGTAAATTAAGAGTTACAAAACGTCAAGTTTTACGCTTATAAAGCCACCGGATTTTTCAACTTAACATTTTCTTTAAAGAGATGTGTGGGATCTTCGAAGTACTATTTTTATATGCAGCGATGGAAATACCCACATGACTTTCCACCTGGGGTAGAGCGACCCGGGGTAAACCGACCCGGGGTTGATCAACCCTAAGTCGACCAACCCTGGGTGGACTACAATAGCGCCCTCACGGAATAAACCATAATACTGTTTAAAAAACACCTTGGAAACATTCTAAATTATATGTTAAAAAACTCAGAAGGTTGGCGGTCGGGGAGGTAAAAACAAGGACGGATCATTCTAAAACAACCCCGGGACTGTCCACCCAGGGACTGTTTCTAACCCTAAACCTAACCCTAACCCTAACCCTAACCCTAACCCTAGTCCACCCAGGGTTGGTCGACTTAGGGTTGGTCTACCCCGGGTCGCTCTACCCCGGGTGGAAAGTCATGTGGGTATTTCCATTGCATAGTGTAGCCCTTAATGTTCTGTGAAATAAGCCTCTGAAATTTGAGAAATGGTGTTACGACCCCAGTGGTCATAATATATTTGAGAAGTGTTGACAGAACACATACAATTAAAATCGCTTCATAATCTATTGTAATAAAACACTTATATATATTGCTGAGGTTGCAATTAAACTCCGGTCATGCTGATATCCGATTGTATATGTATATGTTAGATAGGTTGTATATAAGAGCGTCTTGATTGACATATTCCCCTAGAGATGCATGGAATGTTTGATTGTCGTGCAGAATATTACGTTTTATTAGACGGGTTTCTAGTGGTTCCGTGACTCTAAGAGCAAAAAGGATAAAGGATGGATTTTAATCACGACATTCGTGTCCATCTGAAAATGGCATCAAAGGGAATGTGTTGTCATATTTTTGTCATTTAATGTCCTAATAAAGCTAATGGCTTGAATTTCTTTGTCTTGTTATGATAAAAGCAATTTACATGTTCCTTTCTTTCAGAGTTCATTGTTGATTTTTCAGCGAGCAGATCAGATTTAAATTTTAAATTTTACCTATCTTAAACGTTTACTGATACCGCGGAAAGATAATAAATCCGTCTCTCGTAAATGCCATTAGGCGAGATTTCAGCGTAATACACATTGATTGTCTTAAAGAGTAAACCCATTATCGACGGATAAACGGTACAGTAGGGAAATACCGACGCTTTTAACCGATGGTTAATTTGTGTGCACAGCGTATACGTAGACATGGATCCATATTAGACTAGTTGTTTAAGTTAATGGCCAGTATTTCGTCATCATGGCCTCGTTTGATGACCATGGGAGAGCTAAGGTTTCACATGTGATGCCTTGCTGGCATTATGACGTAATTGCATACTGAATCACCCCTTATGTGATGCTGTAAGAAGGGCTGTTTTTTTATCCTTTGAATATGGCATTTCACATGGTACTGTTCTTATTCAAATTGAAATGACCATAAGAAGGTGGTCTACTTTGATAATTTAATCAGTGATAAAATAGTGTGCTTTTTCCTATACCTGGTCACCCAACTAAGACAAATCGCCTCTAAATAAAATTATTTCAGTTGTTGAGATTGTATCTATCTTAATGCATCTGTTCACACAAGTATATTCATGGCCATTTGTTGCTGTGCACACCGATTCAACTAACATGAATATGAAAACATTCCTACATCAACGATCTTAAGTTTTAATCCCAAAATGATAGTTATATCCTTTATAGCTACAGCTATCCTTTCATGTTATGATTACTGAGTTGATAATTTTTGACCTGATTTCTGCCTGTTGTTTACCCTGAATCAAGTTGCATTTCAAAATCCATTTTGAACACTTATTACTCTTTCCATAAATGAAAATTTGACTACTATTATACTAATTTGATGAAATAATATCCAGCTTTAATGCTTGTTACTCGAATATCAAACTCATAAATTCATGTCTCACTTGCAATTCAAGTGTTATCGGATATACTGTCAAAAATACAATGATAGTCTTCAAGTGTCATTTACCCGTGGAATAACCATCACAAGCAATATTTATTTGCATAATAATTGGCAACTACTTATATTTGATATCATCTCTCTATCAAGATGTATATTATGTTACATGGGACTCAGTTAAAACAAATAGAGATCATAAGTTTGCAAACGAGTTTGATACTAATCAAATATACGTATACATTGAGATGAACTGTTCACACCGCTGGCCTAGGGATTCGCGAGTCAGGAAAACACTTACAACATGTCAAGTAGCTGCGGTGGGGGATGGACATAAATAGCGTATTCTAGTTGTAGAATAAAGGTTACTCAAATTTGAAACCATATATGTTGCATAATAGCCTCAAAGACAATATATTTTTGTTTTCTTTGCATGAATTGCTTCATCACAGTTTTTTCTTGATGTATTAACACTTACCTAATGTTGTGGCTTGTTGAAATACTCCATTTGGTCTGTTGAAACATGACATTAGAAGGGCTACTGCTAACAGGGCTAATGATTGGCATAAGATGTGTTGATATTCCGTGAATATAACCCCTTTTTATCACAGTGATTTCAACTCACTGATGGTGCAATAATTGTATAGTGTAAGGCACACACAGTAACTGGATATTTAGTCAAAGGATTAGAGTTACTAAGTTAAAGCAGGTACATATTTAGAAACACAGTCACCTAATAAGAATAACCGTGTGAGATCGAACCCTAGAAGATCAACAATTATATATCCCTCTAATTAATACAATTTAAACGATCTTTGCACAAAAAATAATTTGTTCATCTCCGGAAGCTTTACACACATTTGACATGTATTATTAATCATGGACCACATTCAAAACAGGATGCTATAGTACATGGTTATATACCCTACTAAAATTAATGATCAGGCAATGCTTGACACCACCAGGACAACATGACCTAGATCAATCATATATTCAAGAACTCATGAGTGAAAGCCCAATATGTCGCTAACGCCTCCTTAATCGCCAGCAACAAAGGTGCTGTATAATCACGTGTCACTAGGTTGCTTATGAGGAGGGTCTTGTGCCACGTGAAGGATTCTATACAGTCTTTGGACATAACATAAACATTCAACACTATGTTGATATGAATAGTTCTAGAAATGTTCAGGCCCCTCGTGTTCTCTGTTTCTTACTAGAGTGCCCTGATATAGTAGTATGACGATATTGTACTTTCAGTTGTTGGGGGAAATAAACCGTTATAGTTGAGATGCGCTATGGACATACCTCGATCGTCTTATCCGGTTTTTATTTGTTTATTAAGATTTAAATGGATTTAATTTCATGACTCGGGCAGTCGTTGAACTTGGTTGCTTATTACCTATGTTTTTTCTTAGTTCGTTTGATAAATTTCGATTTTTATTTCCTTTTCAATTCCGATAATTAGTTGGAGATGGTACATTGACATCATGATATTGCTTTCAATTAGAGAATAAAGGTATTGTTTTTAGTTGTCTGAAAACAATACCTTTATTCTCATTCATAAATAGTCATAGTTTAGACATTTATTTAAAATCAAAATTGTAACTTTAATTGCCCACATTTGTCAACTTTTACCCCTGTTAGAATCGAATAACCCAAAAGCATTCCATCCAATCCCATGCGGTGAGTACGCCATACGTTTACGTCATGCGCCACATAAGCACACAGGAAAAGCACTATAGAGGGTGGTCATGCTAATTAATGTACGCCGTGTTAAGTTGTCTCATATAAATGTCGCCGATTTCTCTAAGAACCAATGAGAATAGCCTAAACATTCTTAGCTGTTTAAGAATTATGTGTTATATAATTATATGCAACATAATAAGAATCTTCAGATAAGTGGTCCCTTAAGTAAATTTCATTCATAGTCGCATGTTAAATCAGGAATACCAGATTACATGTGCCTCACAACGTGTTTTATTGCGTCTGTACTATTTAGGGAAATGCCACGTGTTTATAAAAATAAAAACTGAGATATAGGTCGTGATGATGTTGGCGAGACTTATGAGGCTCCCGATAAGATGTTGTGCTGTGAAAGAGATAGAATGAGCTATTCGTATTAAAACCGAGTTCATATAAGTTTCACTTACGAGTATACATTTAGTCTGAAAAAAATCAATATAAACTCAAAATCGCTTACGGATATTTCTATTTAAAATAATTAACTTGCCGTAAATAGGTTGACGATCATGTCAACAAGGTTTCATTGGACACCACAAACAGGAGTCGTTAATGACATGCAACAAAAATCATTTTACGGAGGAAAATATAGTTTTGTTGATTTTATTCCCCCCATCACTTTTTGTTAATACGATATCGTTAATTCAGTGGCTGTTTTATAAGTTTCTATATAAATCCAGGTATTTGTCAAATATAAAGAAACACAAGGCATGGACGCTGGTGTAGTATTTGAGGTTCATTTCTACCCAAGATAAATAATTCCATATCTGAAGCAACGTTTGAATGGGGCATTACACATGTTACTATTCTTATTCAAATGTTCATATAACCCTAAGATGGTATTCTAGTTTGATAATGGAATTAGTGATATAATAGTGTGCATTTTCCTATACCTGGTCACCAAGCTAAGACGCGAATCTAATGATATCCGTGTACATAGCCATCATGTCCTGATGATACATATCGTAGTTGACTCTTTGGATACGATTATGGTAAAATAGAGATGTTAAGAGGGCTTGAAAGCTTAAACAGTTTTCAAGTGACATTCTTCTCTAAATAATAGAAAAGAGACCTTTATTCTAAATGTTACAAAATAACGAACTAGTTATCTACCAACAAAGCGAAGTCACTTTTTGAATCGCATCTTATTTGATAAATTACCATTCACAGAGCAACATATAGTTCAGGTTATTCCACTATCTGTGGTAATTTGTATCAAATTACGAGTCGAAAACCACATGATCTACTCAAATTTCTTACAAAACATGAAGTGTTGAGTTGAGCACACGCCAATGCGATTTACACTTAAGAACGTTTCTAAGCAAAACAACTCGTTTCAAAATAGAATGTAGGTTGTCGTAGCTAAACCTGTTCAATCAAACAGCAATTCAAATTTCTTATTACTTTTTCAGCACAGACACTTCCTAAATGCTGAGGGATTTTTGAAGCCACCCTAAATGTCATAGCATGCGAGAAAACCTTCAAGCTATGTGAGAAGCTCATTTTCATCTGATTTACTCTCTCCATGCTGGTACGGTTTTACTACTAATACAATTACTTAATTTCGGTGAAAGGCCTGCGGGTAAAAAGAGCAAAAACTAGAGGCACACTACATATGTATAATAAAGACAATGGGGCTTTAATGCTCGATGAAATTTCACTTTACATGTAATTGTTATCCCTGAGCGAATGGTGAATGTGATTCGAATGAGACCTCAGAGATCAAATACTACGCTTCACTAGACCCTCATGTTATTTGACCAGTGCATTCACTGACTATAGACAACCTAATTATCACAAGATTGTTGAAACTGAAGTTGAAACCTCTGCACATAGATTTTGTACTTACATTACCAAATTTAAAAGTATCCACAATGTTATTAAACAAAAATGAGTCTATTCTCAAATAAAACTGGATGCAGTCGTTCAAATGCCAGTATAACAACACAGTAAGAACAATTTATTTTTAGAACTTTATTCTAAAGCAACTACAGAGCGTTCTGTATTAAACAATCTGTCCTACAATTACACAAGTATATAAAGTGTGTATTATCTTACCATTTCACGATCTCTTATATACATGCATGTTCACAATATACCTAATGAATTGATCAGATAAGAACACTGAAGAAATAGTTTAAAGACAAAAATCAATATACAGGGTGAGTCAAAATAGTCAGGTCCCGATTTCACCGATTTTCTTAAACCAGTTTAAATGTATAAATAAATATATTGAATGACTTACCTAGCAAGGTGGCTTTACTAGCTATAACCTAAATTTTATTTCATTCAAATTGGTTATTCGAAACGGGAGATATGAGCATTTTTCCAAATTCTGTGAAATAAAATCTGTTCCAACTTATCTAAGGGATCCCTATTGGACGTTAACATTTAACGCGCACCTTTTGAATAGGTCAATCAAAGGCGTGTTGGTATTCACAGCAATTACAATAGAAAAAGAGATTCTATTGTCTTTGCGGTTAAGGTTTTTAATAGTTTTCGTGCAATATAGCTTATAACAAATATTATTGAGTTTTAACAAAATGTTGACCAAAGTATTTTGAAACGTATTATTTTTATCGAACTGATATGAGAGAAGTCTGAGAGAAAACAGATCTTATATCTTTAAACAGTTTGTTCTTTGTCAAAGTTCATAGTCCATTTTTATGAATATATTTGTGCAATACTGAGTTATATTATAATATATTATTTTGGTATAAATTGCAACAGTTATTCAATGTGTTGTGTTGTATGAATAACTAATATTACAGTAGTGTTAACATCCACCACCAGACTTGGAACACTTTGGATTACGCGTCTTTTCGTAAATATGTTGTAAATCTGGCCTGGAATATGATACTGTCGTGAAAACATCACCAGGTATGGAAAAGTATGTCTTCTCTCATAAACAATGACAAAAATTACCAATTTTGTAAAATAAGTATTTTTCTTGATTTTTTGAAAACGGGACCTGACTGTTTTGACTCACCCTGTAATCTATAGTAAAGGAAAATACACTTGCTTGCTGAGAATTATTTTCAGGACACCATTCGGTGACTGTTATAACATGTGGTCGATACAGGATGATTCGAGCGTCAATGTCTATTCTTTTGTTAGGTATTGTAAGCGAGTGCTATATGAAATATCCGGATGACCCAGCCCTAGTTAACTACATCCGTTTAACGGTATCGTCACGTTTTATTCCATACGGCTAGGTCCCGTCATTATATCTTAGTTGGCTATGTTACTGTATATGTACCTGCTTTTAGCTGGGAATTACAACATCAATTCTATTTACAAAACGTTAATGTACTGTTGAGAGACAGGTTCATTCAAATGAAAAATCCACATCTATTTAGTGAAATATCCTATTAGTATACCCACTAGGGTAGTCTGGTAAATCAAACATGATAAGGTAATGGAACTAAATATCCCGTCACTATGTGTGCTGTACACTATACCAATATTGTATAAGTATTGAGTTGAAATCATGGTGATAAAAAGGTGGTATATTCCCGGTTACAACATATCTTACCTCAATCATTTGCCTAAGGCAGTGGCTGTCCTATGTCAAGTTTAAAAATACCAAAAGCGAATATTTAAAAACCATCTTAAGGTTGTCATATCTAGAAAACCGTACCTCCGATCAATCTCAAATTTCAGATTATTGTGGAGCTCAGCAAGCTCTATTCAAATATCAAATAAAAAAATAAGCCATAGGAACAACCTTAACTACATGTTAATGTTATACATGAATAAGGATGGAGTAGTCTTACCAATGATGAAACAAACTATGGCAAAGAACACAAAGCGCTATTATTTTTCAAACTCTCAAACAACCTGCGTGGTATCAGGTTTGAGAGACTCTCGTATTCTACAGTTAGAGGATGCTCCTGGCCATAGATCACATCGTAACTACTTGACATATCGTAAGTGTTTTCCTGATGATGTGAATCCTTAGACCAGCCAAGTGTACCATATAATACAATATACTACAATATAATATCTCTATTTGATTAGTATAATATAGTTTGAACTGTATTTTTTTGTATCTGATTGCCGTGAAATATAATATGCATCGTAATTGACAGATGATATCACATAAGAAGTTGTCATCAATTGTGTAAATAATGATTGTTTTTTATGATAATCCTTTGGGTAAGCGATACTTGATGAATAGCATTGTATTTTGAACAGCATATCCAATTACACTTAAAATACAAGTGAGACGCAACTTTATGAGTTTGATATTTAAGTATCTTGAAGTCAAGTAGGATATTAATATAATATAACAAACTTGAATAACAGTCACCATTTGTAGTTTTCTAGCTTAGGCCACGTAAAACCCGCCCTGTTCTATGGGCTAATGGACCTCTCATGTAGGCGGGTTAGGTCCTAAAACAAATATAGGACCAAATATTTCACAAATTTAACACAATTTTAAAATTTACTAAAAAAAGGAAAAAACAATAGGTCAGTCGGACCCGTAGGTTGTTTCGTTGCCTTATGGACCTGTCACACATAAGGCTATCAGGCCAGCGATTGCACTGCGCTGAAAAAGTATTTAAATATGAATAACACGCTGGAGGAAAACTGTCCGAAATTGTCAATTTTTAAATGAAGGTCACTAAAACCCTTTCATGTTCTGTCGCGATCATGCTTCGATTAGACCCGCACTTGCATTGCGCTGAAAGTTTATAAGCTAAACGCATCAAGGTCACCAAGAACGCATTGGTGACGCATTGGGCACTGGCTAGGATGTGAGAGGGTCCCCATGGTCTCCCCTGAGCGCCAGTGCACCACAAAACAAGCGCGGAGGTTCGGCGTTCTGACCAGCGCTGTAAGGACTCAGGACTAATAGTGTCGCTGTGGCAACGCAAATGGAGCGACGAGAACGTCCCTGTCGAGTTAGCAAGGATTCATACAAGCTACTTGAGGTCGCACCAGCTACTCGAGATCACAGCAAGAACTAAATTTCGTTCTCTGCGTAGGCTAGGTGGGGTGTGGAACACACTGCCTTCCTCTTCCCTTCCCTCTGCCCTGGCCTTGAGTACTGAATCTTTGCATTTTTGTTTTTGCCATGTTTTCTAAGTTGTTCAATTGTTCACTAGTCAAGTCCCGAAAATAAGACTGAGCACGCATGGGGCTCTGTTTATTATACGCTCTTTGGAGGGTCAATGGGCGGATCGGCCCAGTGCGAGGAGAACCTTCTAAATGAAATCAGATTGCATCGTTGCACAATGTTTTACTGCATGACCAGTCATAGAGAGAGAGTCGAACTACATGTACATGTATAATACCAGTTCAAGGCACTCCTCGCAAATAGCGGACCATGCAAATTATTATTATTATTATTATTATTATTTATTTATTATCTTTACCCAGGGTTGCCCGAATCAGCTGGCCGCTGTTCTTACTCGGGGCCCT
This sequence comes from Ophiura sarsii, assembly GCA_035610835.1. Lineage (NCBI taxonomy): Eukaryota > Metazoa > Echinodermata > Ophiuroidea > Amphilepidida > Ophiuridae > Ophiura > Ophiura sarsii. Next base: position 61,650,152 of record CM069450.1, read on the forward strand.
GCACATCAATATAATACATGCTTAAAAATAATGACTTATTATAAAATACATGAGCTATATATAATAATGACAATATGATGTATAGAGTATAAAACCCAATGGACAACACTCATAAATCTATTACATAATGCATACAATAAAAACATATTAAAATTATTTGATTACATATATACACTTCATTAAAGGGTGAATAGGTCGATTAAAGGGTCATTAGCTCATGCATTGATGGAGTGCAACACCAAGCACCTGTTGAATGATATTTATCCAAGTGAGACTTGAAAGTAGGAATCCAATGAGTCGCACTAAGAGCGCAATGAAAAGATGATACGCGGGGTAGGAGCTACCTTGTTTTAAAGATTTTACAATTGTGGACATTTTTCCGTGGCCTTCCTCATGGTGGTCGTCATTCATATGTTGATACTTGTCAGCGCAATGTAAGCGCTGGCTTGAACGCAGCAGAGTGAGAACAAGCACGGCGCTCTGTCTGGCGCTCAAGGGCGACCTGGCCCTGGGGACCCTCTCCAGTCCTACCCCGTGTCCACTGCGTCACCAATGTGTTCTTGGAGACCTTGATGCGTTTAGCTTGGCGCTTTGATAATTGTTGATAATTTTTCAGCGCAATGCCAGCACAATGCATGATCGCCGTAGGCGCGACAGATAATATTAGTCGATGAACTGGCAGCAAAATAACATCATATTTTACTTTGTTTAATCAACTGAAATTGACGAATTCTTTGATGACGGATATCAATGGTGGGTGGCGAGTGTGGTCATAGTATGAGTTGATTGCCATAGATGACGGCAGGAAATTTTCTGAAAAACAGACAAGGAGACTCAGTACAATGTGGCATTTAGAATAATGTTCTCGTGTCTTATTATTTAGCGGAAGAATGCCACCCGGAAACTGTTTCAGCTTTCAAGCCTTCTCAACATCTCTATTTTACCATAATCGTATCCAAAGACTCAACTGTGTGTGTGTGTGTTATCAGGAAATGATGGCTATGTACAAGAATACAGTCAGATTCGTCTTAGTTGGGTGACCGGGTATAGGAAAAATTGTATCTGCTGTCAATACAGTATAATAATTTCAACAACTGCGTGTTTTGGTTTCAAAATGAAGCACTTCAAAAGATCAAGAAATCATTCAAAGAAACCCCTGTACTTTGAAGATCGTCAATCCAGGCCATATTGACGTAGTACTGGCCATTAACTTAAACAACTAGTCAAATATGGATCCATGTCTGCCTATACCATGTGCACCCAAATTAACCATCGGCTAAAAGCGTCGGGATTTCCCCCACTGTACCGTTATCCGTCGATAATGGGCTTTCTCTTTAAGACAGTCAATACGTATTACGATGAAATCTCACCTGGTAGCATCTTTAAAGCATCAATTATTGTCTCTTTGAGATATCAATCCACTTTGAGTTATATGTGTATAACCCATTTACATTAGGTTTAGATTGGAACTCGCACATTATGCGTCAATACAGAGCCACAGTCGTTTAAGAAAGTTCAAAAACAGGTTTATTTCAAATGTAACCATTAAACGTCAATAACTAGATAGTTAAATTTGATTTTTGAACTTGATTTATTCCTCTGGAACATAACCACTGGATTTTCAAGATAATTGACCGAACAATCCGCTTGTAGCACAACAGGACAAAGAGTCATACGCGGTTGACAGCCCATGCGTGGCTGTGTACCGAGGTGTATAGTCGTCTGGTTGTGACACCAGCCAATCAAAGGCTCTCTATTCTTTCGCGGGTTATTTCGGTTGCCCGTTGCTTGTCACATTGTCGGCTGAGATCATCAGGGCTAGTTGGTAAATTTCCCTCCCACCCACCCTTTGTGCTTGCATCCGGGGATGGAGGAGGTCGCCAGGTGTACTTGTTGGGCACCTGGTGCGGATTAGGTTAGGGAGAATTGGGAGGTATCCCTCATTTGCTATGTTGGAGGTGGGTCCTGGTTGGTCCTACATCCCCCATACCCCCTGCCTCCTTTATCGTCGTGTGGTCCCTCTTGTAGTCGGTCCATTGTGTGGCGTGAAGTGGGGTCGGGCGGAGTCGGGGCGGGGGCATTTTCCGCGTCACCACTGATTGCGGGGCTCATGGGAAATGTTTTCGCCCCGGCTTCCTCCGGCAGGTCATTTCTGTCATGTCCACGTTGTGTTCGTCGTGTACACCGTTGTGTTCCTTGCATATGTCATGTCTAAGTCGTGTTCGTATATCCTGTTGCCCATAGTAGTAAATGTTATAAATTAATGTGTAAATGTCATATTATAAGTCGTGGTGATATTTGATGAGTATGTCGTCGTCGTCACCCATATAAATTGGGTATGTTCTACAATAAAACTATTCCAATATGGTCTCAGCCAGTCCTGCAAATTCCTTATCTCGTATTTGTCTTATTGGTGTTTTACGGGGTGGCATCTAAGGGCAAGAACGCGATATGCCGTAAACGATGTTCTTACGAGGAATACGATTTCCCTGACATCTACGACTATCTGATATCTCCTGGTCTTTAACAAAATTGGTGTTTACTACGCGTTTTTAAATGTATCTAGAAGTGAACCTCTTTCTTCATAGATCAACAGTCAGAGATGATAATATATTCCTGTTAATAATATTATCATTGAAATGGATCTGTCCAATATGTTTGTATTTCTTATCTGGCAAAAGATGTGATCGCTGGATCATGTGATCGCTGGGTAGAGAGTTGTTGCATTATTATAAGACATAACCTTTGAATGAGTGGTCGCTAGTTCTTTCACCGAGCATACTTAGCATGCTGTAAACAGGTGCTACATATAACGTAATGCACATGTCACTCGTTTGCCTCTGGACTACTTTTTTCTCTTTAGGGCAAAAATAGCATGCTCAAGTTTCTGCAAATGGTCGTGTACCTTTCCATACGATGTGGTTAAGAGGCGTGTCCTATGCCCCGTGAAGGGTTCTACTTTGTCTTAGACATAATATAGACATTCTACCCCGTAGGTTATTTGAATAATTCAAGAACAAAATATCAGGCCCCTCGTGTTCTCTGTTTTGACCGCAGTGCCCCTAATATAGTAGTATAGGCATGTCGATAGTGCACTTTCAGTTGTTGGGGAAAATCAATGGTCAGAGTTGAGACGCGCTATGGTCATGGCTCGACAGATCTGAGTCCATAGGTATACGGATTGCATTTCATGACTCGGTAATGCTTCAGAACCATTCTGTGCTTAATCACATCTCTGTTTTGTTTAATTTACTTGACTGGATTTTATATATCTTTTAAATTCAAGATTTGTTGCATTAACTTTCACAATTAGAAATGGTGCGTTGAGCATGACAAAGATTCACTCTTTTGACTAATACCAATGACTGCGTGTCACGGTAATATGTGATACACAACATGAGTAACTTCCTTTCACTGTGCACTTAAATTACATCGCAAGAATTCCCTCATTTAACATCCATAACTGTTATCAAGTGTTCAAACTTAACACACTAATTAAAAAACTCAAAATAAGTACTCCCTTCAGTGATTTCATACTCGCGCGTTATATTAGGAATAGCCGATTTCAATCGCCTCGTAAATTGTTTTATTACGTCTGCGCTATTTGGGCAAATGCCACGTATGTATAAAAATAAACTGAAATATAGGGCAGGATGATGGTAGCCCGATGAAGTTTCCGATTAGATTATGTGCTGTGAAAGAGTTACGTGGGTAATCTCTATTACGAATTATAGGGCGCTCAATGTGCTTACACAATGTATAAGATTCTCTTTTGTATCGATGTTCCGTGATAAAAAACGCCACAGTGATATGATTAGAAACGCAAAATTGGCTACTGATATTTCATATGAATTTAAAAACGAATTACCTAAAACAGGTACGATCACTATATGTCATTTTAATTCCAAGACAAGGTTATTAGTTTGTTGGTTCACAACTGATGATAAGGCGACTATATAAAACCCCATGTGATTGTCTTCTTTCCCCTTTTTTTAAAATATTTCTGTCATTTGTGTAAAGTATGTTTTTGCGTCACCTGATGTTTTATAGTTTGGTTTTGATTTGATTTTATAATAGCGTATAATACATCAGGATCTAAGAAGTTCAACAAAGGTATCATACAAATCCCAGGTTGACATTGTTTTTTCATTGAGATCCATTAGGCCAAGAGTAATAATCCCTGTTATATGGGCCCGACCCATATTTATTTCGAATTTAAGAATGTGATCCTTTTTTACAAATGTGTTGGAAAATGTTCAAACATTTCTGTGAGATTTTTGGAAAATCTTGGAAAATCTTGGGGATATTTGACTTTTTTTTATTTCGAAAATTGTCGGAAAATACTCAACATTTTCTCGAAAATTTGAAAAAATAAATCCCGACCGACGATCCTACCGCAAATCCGCATAACAGAGTGGTTTTTGTCCCCTTAAATAGAACAAACTTGTATGACAAAGTTGGATCTAGGGATGTACTTAAAGGCATATTATGTGATCTTTTCCAGAGAGCGCCCTCTATTCATGATTTTTTTTTAGAAAGTAGATTTTCTTGCAGATTTACATTTCTGATCATAAATCATACATACATTCCAAGTTACAGTGCGATACGATTCCTAATTACCTCAAAATCATGGTTTTAGAGTGAATTTAGAGTGAAAATATAAACTGTCGTGTTAACCCGACAGTTTATTTTCACCCTAAAACCATGATTTTGAAGTAATTAAGAATCGTATCGCCCTGTAACTTGAAATGTATGTTTGATTTATGATCAGAAATGTAAATCTGCAAGAAATCTGCTTTCAATTAATTTTTTTCGATGTTGAGGGCGTTCTCTGGAAAGATCACATAATATACCTTTAGTGTCTCAATTTAGCTTGAATAGACTCATATCACGTGTCATTTAAGAGGAAAACATTAACGCGTTAGTAAATTTCTTGATAATAATCAGAATATTTAAAGACATATCATTCATCACAAGTAATGATACTAACATAGTGACACTTAAGCGATGAACATAGTGAATGTCTTAACACTTTCCACGCGGCTAGTAGTTTTACCATATACAAAACAGATTTTTCAGAAATCTTTCCCAACTTTCAAGGTCTACCTCAACGATTACTGAACCAATACTAGGCATGTTTGTACTTATTTCAATGCATTTCTCATGGTGATTCCAAATATGGTAATGAAATTCAATACTTTTGACATTTTTGTAACATTTTGTCAACATTTGGAATGTCGTCTGCAGCCGCCTGCCGCGTGGAAAGTGTTAATATGGCGTGATTAAGCAATTATATCGCGTCACACAAGAAGAAAATGCAATGACGCAAACGCGTTATTAATATCTCAATGACATGCAAATTTTTTTGAAAATCGCAAGTCAGTATTGATATATTTTGACACCAACTCACAACAGCCGAGTACATATGATATGATGTCCAACCCAAGTCAGATACATCTACGCGATGTTACTACTTATAGATGTGAAACCGATTGGTAAAATTGTATTCACTATTAGCATTAAACATATCTACCGATTTATTACTACAGTATTATTTTTACTTAGACAATTGTCAAGTTTGTATAGTACTTTAACCAAGGGCGTTTAATTACTAACCTGTTAAAGTGAGAGTTTATACACTCTTCGCAATTGATGCGACTACTCAGTCAAAAACAAAACATGCACAAGTTTATTGCAATTACAATGGGATCATATGTTTACATTGGCCAGCTGTACCCGTCAAACTAATAGCTATCAATTTCCACGAAGGGTGAAAGAAGTGCTATCAAAGCATCTTTTAATTTATGTATGTTAACAATGTAATTACAAAACAAGCTCTCTTCATTTTAAAACTAAAACAGACGATTTAATTAGTTGTCATTGTATGTGACAAGTATCTCAGTATTGAAAATGGCTTATTTTGAATTGAAAATGAAACACTTAGGCTTATTATGTTTGTCTGAACTTTTAACTAAATGGGGTACTTCATACAATTCACACTATTGTTGAAGTCTGCGAAGGGTTGTGGTTTATACTTGAAACGTTAGTAGTTTAATGTTTATATCACTCCTAATTTGATATGTTTATCTCGTCAAATATCGCTTATACCTTTATGGCTAAGGTACAAGCCATCCAGGACTCTTATTATTTTAGACACGTCTCACGCAGCCTCAGATACACTATACAAAGGTTGTGGTTTCGAATCCCAGTCCCTCGATTTGCCAACAAAAACACTTTGCCCAAGCTGTAAATTAGACTGGGATCACTGCAAAACTGTTATATTGCAGAGTTGGATTTTCAAACGACAATGCGCTCTGATTATTGACTTTGGGCTTCAATTACTGCTGAAATTTAATATTTCTGTAAAATATCTGTTTAATAAATATGCAACATTTACATGCATACGTCAACAAATATGGTGGGCTTCTGTCTGCACGCAGACTTAAATAAATGAACAACGGCATTTATTCCTTCTGCTTAGTAAGATATAAAAGTTCTGAATTAATGAATATGGCGTGGGATTATATAAATATTTAGTCAGTAAAAGGTACAAAAGAATATTTGTCATACTTTCAGAAATAGGAATAATTATAAAATGGATTATATTTCCCTTGGAAACCGGTAATTATACCGTTAATGACTTATAACTCTTTAAATATCGATGTACTACCTTTAAAGGTTGCTGAACCCAAAAAGATACAGTTTAGTTGGTTTGAAGGGTGCATGTATCAAGGGTGTTTGTTTTAACGTCTTAAGATGTAAAATAGAGTACACAATTAGCTCGTGAATAAAACTATAAACTGATATTTTAATGGTCGATCCAGAAATAGGGAGAAGATAGGTATGAACGATCCAATTGATACACCGTAGTAGTGTATGGGTAAAACGCTTTTAAGGTTGCAAAAAGTGTCAACTCGGCAAATATTGATATTTGTAAATCTATAAAACCAAATTTAGAAACAAAAACACTTAAATATTCTAGACACAGCGATGGTAACAAATGCAACTGTAAGATTCCGATGTATACGGACGGCCGTCGGCTTTCCACCCACTTCATGGTCTGTTCCATAGTGTCTATGAGTATATTCACACTCATCAATATTGTACATTCATGATGTTTTAAATGTTGCCGACTTAAAGAATCCTTTTTACGATACATTTCTATTCGTTCGAGCAGCCTTGAGGAAACAGGTGGTATGATAGCAATGACCATGAAAATGTAATGATGAGGAAATATTCGAAAAACAGGGATCGAATGCTTCAAATTTAGAAGTTATTTTGTTTCTGATTCGGTTGCTAGCCAAACAGTTGTTAGTAGGCCTATATAGTAAATGTACAGGATTTGCGTTAATGTGTTCTATAATGGCTTTCTAGTTATAACCCGTCAATTGTCGGAATATTAGAATGTGATGACTGCTCCATTCAGGAACAAAATGTCTTGTTAAATTGTCTTGCATATCTGCAACCAGAAGACATGTAATCCATAATACGCATTAAAAGTATTGTCATATAGATTATTTGTTGACCTTCGCATAAAATGTCTATATATTGTGATTTAACATTGCAGATGTACTTGGTTCTCATTTTTACGTCATTGTTGTTAAAGTCGAGACAGATTTCAATAGGTTTAGATCAAATAAAGTTTGAATTCACCATTTTAGCTATACCTTATTAGTATTATAGCCATATACAAATACCGTCCTGTGTTCTTTCATGGCGGTAGAATATTGAACATTATGGAACAAGTCAGTGGAATTATCTTGGATTTTTTTTAAATTTGCATTATGGGCAATAAACATTCGAATTCCAAATAATTTTCGTTGCAATAGACGATGGGGGATATGGAATATTTTTTCAAACTTTTGCTCAGCTCAAATCAGAGTAAAGCTAGTCCTACCATTTTTTTCTCATTTTCCTTTGATCCTATTTACAATTTTCAGTATTCAGGTCTAGCCACTGCACAAAATATTAATAAATTCACGCGACTCAAGAGAATTGTGTCAATTATGTGAGAACGGCAAAGGACCATTACACAAAATTACATTTGAATAAGAGTCGATTTGAGACACCGGAAAAGTTCCATGTTTTAAATTAAGTTGACAGTTATCCTGGGGAATACCAGTAAGATTTTCCATTTTCAAACCGAAATACTTGGTGCCATATTACTCAACTTTGGGTCAAAAGTACAAACGATGCGTAATCGGGACCTGCGTAATCCAGTGTTAATCTTACTATAATTCACCGTATGTTGTATGTATGTATGTATGTGAGTATGTATGTATCCTGAAAAGGCTTTCTCATTTTGCATTTTAAAGTCGTGAATATTTCACTGATACTATATAGATGATGACCTGACACGGGTTATAAGCTATGAATGGCCGAAAACCGCACAGAATTGACCGAGATATGAGCAAAAAGGAGTCAAATTTAGGGCCTTTTCAGCCCGGCTTTTGATACTATTTCTACGGGCCATGTTTGTTTTTCTCTGCGTACACTGTAACCATGCAGTCGGCGCGTAGCACATAACGCGTCGCAGTGCGCCATGCAAAATAAACGCGCACACGCACTACACCCACGCACCCCTACACACGCGGGCGGGTAAATATTGGAGAAATACGCTGCGCCACACGGGGTTGGTTATGGTTTAGGCCTTCGGGTTGAGATAAGCCACGGGCGTGGGCGGAGACGGGGACGGGGCGGGGACGGCAGGGCGGGCGGGGGGGGGGGGGGCGGCAGCGGGTCATAAGGTAACGAAATAATGTGGTTTCTGATAAAACAAAACATGATATGGTGAATCTAAATTACGTAACATGGTGTCAGATGTGGGATTTGATACTGTATGCGACACGCTATAGCGGACAAATATTGGAGAAATACGCCGCGCTACGGGAGATGGGCTTGGCGTTGAGATAAGCCGCTGGGCGGGGAACTTTAGGCCTTGGGTTGAGATATGCCACGGGCGGGGTGGGGACGGTGACGAATGGAGGGGGTCTAATGATGTAATGTGGCTTGGGAGGCAGGGGGTTAATGAAGAAATGTGATGCTAAATTGCGTAACGGATATGCCACGGGCGGGGGCGGGCGGGGCGGGACAGGGCGGGGGAGTGACTGGAGGGCTACGGGAGATGGGTAAGGTTTAGGCCTTGGAGTTGAAATATGTCACGGGGTGTGGGTGGGCGGGGGTCTTTTAATTGAAATTTGAAAACTTTTGAAATAAAACAAAAATGTTTTAAATATTGTTCTATTCCTGTTTCATTTTGTAGGTGTTCTATCTGGTAGGCCCTACTCCCTAGTCTTACTATAATTGTATGTATCCATAAAAGGCTCTCTCATTTTCCATCTAAACGCCGTGAACTTTGCACTGATAAAAGATGATTATAATGTGAGTGTTATAAGCTATAAATGGCTGAAAACCGTACAGAATTGACCGAGATATGAGCAAAAGCGGGAAATCCAGGGCCTTGTCAGCCCGGCTTTTGAGACTATTTCTACGGGCCATGTTTGTTTTTTCTCTATGCGTACACTGTAACCATGCAGTCGGCGCGCGTAACACAAAACGCGTCGCAGTGCGCCATGCAAAATAAACGCGCACACGCACTGCACCCACGCACCCCTACACACGCGGGCGGGCAAATATTGGAGAAATACGCTGCGCCACGGGAATTGGTTACGGTTTAGGCCTTGGGGTTGAGATAAGCCACGGGGTGGGGCGGAGACGTGGACGGGGTGGGAACGGCGGCGGGTCGGGGCCCGGACAGGGGACAGGGAGGGGCGGGGACGGCTGGGGGCGAGGAGGGCTCTAATGAAGAAATGTGGTTTGGGAGGCACGGCCTTGGGGGTTGAGATATGCCACGGGCGGGCGGGGCGGGGCGGGGCGGTGACGAATGGGGGTTGTGTGTAATGATGTAATGTGGTTTGAGAGGCAGGGGTTTAATGAAGAAATGTGATGCTAAATAGCGTAACGGATATGCCACGGAGCGGGGTGGGGGCAGGGCGGGGGAGTGACTGGTGGGGTACGGGATATGGTTAAGGTTTAGGCCTTGGAGTTGAATTGGAGTTGAAATATGCCAAGGGGCGTGGGCGGGCGGGGGGTCTTTTTAATATTTTTAATTGAAATTTGAAAACTTTTGAATTAAAACAAAACCTTTTGATTTAAAACAAAACTGTTTTAAATATTGTTCTATTCCTATGTGTTTCGTTATAAATTTTCCAACACTTATGTGTTGTTTCATTTTGTAGGTGTTCTATCTGTTAGGCCCTACTCCCTAGCGGGAGAGCCCGTCCGAAGGACGGGCGTCCCGCTAGTAATAGTAATAGACCGTAAAACAGAATGCCCACATTGCCCATAGTCGGCGCGTGTGACTGGGTGTACATCAGAATCAGATCGTGTCATTATTTGCATGAACCTTTCGGGATTTGCGTCAGATATATACATGTTGCTACCAATTTTGCCACTAAAGGGTGTAAATCGAACCACATTGAACTTGTTACAGCTGAAATAAATATAATCATTTCTGTAAATAAAGTTGTGAAGTTCATGATCGGATTGATGGTTTAAATTAAGTCATCTGATATCCTAGCTAGGTATGACAATGGCATGATTGTGTGTGTTATTACGTGTTCGGTATCAATATCAAGTCGATGGCTGGTAAGTAGGCCTATACATATAGGTCAACGTGAGAATATTATTTTGAAATCTGCCAGATCAGGGTCCAGATGTTGTTAATTGGGTCTCCAAGTAGCCCCTAGATAGTCACCTGTGCCGTCTGCGTGAATTTCCTAGTTTTACACTGTTAATCCGGTTGTGTAAAAAAGACATTATACAACCACACTGTTTAACATATGAACCTAGCAACCGGTTGTTATAAAACAAATTAACAAATTGTGTAAAATGTTGCACAACCTTGTGAAAGTTTACAAGAAGTTGTGTGCAAATTTACACAATTGTGTAATTTGTTAAACAATAGTTGCTATAGGTTCATACTAGTATATGAAACAGTGTTGTGTCATTTTCTTACACAACCGATTAGCTAGATTTACAGGTTATGCAGCAGGACAGGAAGCTGTATTCTCTCTACCACATTAAAAACAAAACGGCCCGTAATCTTCTGGGGAAAGTTGTGTCAATCTTCGAGCTTTCATATTGTTATGAAAAATTGAAACAAAACATAATTAGCTTAAATACAAAATAAGCACTCCAGATGGAACACTAGACATGTGTGGTTTGCTGTGTTGTCTGTGGGTACGCCAGGGGATTTATTCTATAAGACATGTCGTATCTAAATTTATACAACATTAAAGTTCACAACCATAGACCTCCTTTTGAATTCTGTAACCATTGAATACGAAATATGCATTTAGTCCGAGAAATCTGAATATGTTCGATTTACACAGCACTCACATACACTCAAACAAATACGTATCAATATTTAAATAATGTGGCCGAGAAACAAGGAATTTCCTTTTTAACACGATACATTTCTACCCCGAGCAGTCATGAGGAAACAGGTGGTTTTCGTACCAACTACCACTAAAAAGGCAATGACGAAGAAAAAATCCTAAAAGGAATTGATTAATTCTAATTTAGAAGCTGCTTCTATTAACGAAAGAACCTCCCCGGGTGCCACTTCATCTAATACAGTTGATTAGTGAATGCACATGATTTGCTCTTGGTGTTAATGTATTCTTCTGTCTGTCTGTCTATCTGTCAATTGACGGAGGAGAGGTTGAGACCTGTTGATGATTTGGTTAATGTATGGCAAGGGCATTGCCTTTTAGTAGTTTTCAATAGAAAAAGTGTCTTGTTGAATTGAAAGTGATTGTCGTCTGGTATATCTGTAGAAGACGTATAATCCATTCTGTGTTCTATTGACGATCTTGACTAAACATGTAGAATACGGTATACTAACAGCAACAATGCCTGTAAGTCTGTTCCAGCCTATACCAGTGAATCTGTGCAACAAATTCTCAGATTATTTATCCTGGGAGAGAGGCTGTCTCATTAGCTTTCAAAGTAATTTTAGTTAGTTAAAATTGGTTGAGGAAAATATGTTTTATGCCCATTTAAATAAAAGTGTACATTTTAAAAACCGAAAAAGATTTGTGATAATTCTCTTATACGCTCTTTTGAATTACACTATTGAAAACTTTATTGTCACCGTAATCATAAAAAACAAGGTTGCGCATTTATAACGTCACCAATCAACTTCTGTAGGGTCATCTGAAAAATGAAATATTTCACTCGTACACATTAACACAAATATAAAATATTTATGACCGGTTTTATGGTCTGTTATGACAATCTAATGCGGTAGCTCTCTATTGCACCATAAGTGTATCTATTGTTATTTATATCACGTTTTCAGTATCGATGGACACAACATGTAGGTCAACATGGAAATATTATTTTTAAATCTGCGCCAGATGCTGTTAATTGGGTCATCAGGTTCCCCCTTAAGACATGCATCTGTGTTGTCTGCGTAGATGTCCGAGATTAATACAAGGCAGACTCCTGCGATTTGTCCACCACATTCAAAACAATACGGTCAGGGAGCGGGTGTGTTCCATATCTTCTGGGAAAGTTATGTCAATCAATCTTTAAAGGTGGATGTTCCGAACACTTTAGCTCTTTTTCACATTTAAACATATTTTGTTATCAGTAGAAAGCACAATATTGTTCTCATTATTTCTGTGTTCCATTTAGACGTTATAGGCCAAAATGTACTGAATTACTACCAAAGGTGGTTAACCACCCGGCCAGTGTGTATACTACTCAAATTCCATTTTTTTATCTTGTGATTCTAAAATAAGAACCATTGGAGTTATGCGACTTTGGAATACGACTATTTTAAGGATGATCCTTCATGTCGAATAGAAAACATCAAGTTGAAAATCGCAAATCGGGCCAGCAATTGGAACACCTACCTTTAAGCGCCCATAATTCCACAAGAATGCCAAAACGTGGATTTTTACTTTGAATGTAACCTACTTTGTCAAGTAATTTGCTCCGTAAAAGGTGTCGTTTTTTAATCCATAAAATATTTAAGGTCAAAACTAAGGACCCCTTTGCAAATGTTGACAAGGATCTATGTATATTGGTCAAACAAATAAAGAAAAGGTCAGTTTACATAGGATCGCTTTGGGAAAACTTCTTAGCCAAAGCTGCAGTGTTTGGTAGCATCAATCCTGAATATCGTTTTAAAAACGGAACTTCACGTAATCAGAAATCCAAGAACGAAAGTTGATCTATTGATTGTAATATTACTCTGAACTATTTCCCTTAAGACTATTAAACGAAAGAAAAGAAATTTGAAGCTTTGATTGACTCGATTCGTTTACGAAGCAAGGGAAATGTGTTAACCTTGCATTCCCAAAAGTCGTACATTACGGGTTGGGGTGGACCCGGGTTGGACTGCTTCATGAATCTATGTCTATCTCACACATTTATTAACCTAAAGTTTAGCTTATAGGTTGCACACCACCAAATACATCTCCCATAGGCTTACACGTGAAATGCACAATTTTAAAATGGATATTTCTCGACGTTTTAAGAAACTGGTATCTTGATATTTGGTTTCAACTTGAAGATGAAAGCCATGACTACTAACTCAACAACTCATATATGGGGGGGGGGGGGGGGGGTAACCGGCACATTTTTGAGCTAGAGCCTTTTCAAAAAGTACGAGTTTTCCTGGTCACACGCAATTGTTGATTTAGATGATGGCGTCAGATACCGGAAATGACCTGAACACAAATGTCTCTGTTAAAATATTAAAAAATCATCATTGCATCAATTTTTTTGGACCTAAAGAACGCTGATGTGTCTGTCAAAATTCACACTATATTAATTTCGCCATAACATGTAGTAAATACCCTAATTTTAACTGTAATTTACAATAGGTCTCCGGTTTCGGCATAGAAACGGGCCGGTTTTGGACTATTGCCTCAAAGGGGGTAGGGCCAGACGTTATTTAGTGGTGTGAAACCTTATAGTGTGTTTTCTTGACGTCGATATATTTATCATCATCATCCTTCGGCTGAGCAGGCGTCCACAAGTTTTCTCCATGCACACCGCGGCGGTCTTTAACAATAGTGACTATCTGTCGTTCTTGAATTATGCCTTCATTGTCCCCTACTATGATATGTTGTATATAGGTCAAGTATGATGTGCATGGACGACTGGGACTCCTTCGGCCATGTGTATGTAAGTAGGTGGTATACTTTCTAGCAGGCTCTTTACACAGAACACAGAACATGTCCCTGGAATCTCAGCTGGCGACTCTTTTCACGGTGGATAAGAAGCTCGGTCTTAGTCATGTCATAAATGGTGGTGTATGGGACACGATCCGTGCATTTTTATGTTAAGCATTCTCATTTAGCAAGAGGTAGCGAAGACATAATTTTGCACAGTTACACTCCATATTTTGAGATATCAGGATTCACAGCCATACAGCATAATCGTAACACATATGGTGTTGAAAAATTTCTCAGATGACCCTACAGAAGTTGATTGGTGACGCTATAAATGTGCAACCTTGTTTTTTATGATTAAGGTGACAATAAAGTTTTCAATAGTGTAATTCAAAAGAGCGTATAAGAGAAATATCACACATCTTATCGGTTTTTAAAATGTACACTTTTATTTAAATGGGCATAAAACATATTTTCCTCAACCACTTTTAACTAACTAATATTATTTTGAAAGTTAATGAGATAATCCTTCTGTAGTTGTGATTGACATTTGAGGCTCCTCCTCAGGCTTTCTAACGTCTCGAATGCACACCATGCTAATATATTGCGTCATTTAAGGTCACTTACACCCAGCATACTGCCAAGATACTTAAATTCCGTCACATGGCTGATGGTTTTCCCCATAGACCTGGAGAGTTGGGTGGGGATAGCATTTAGCAGTCATACGCAGGATACGCTAATGACGAAGCCGAGTTCTTTTGCTGCAACAGTTTTTGTCAGCTGGGTCTGAGCTCGCGGAATTGTGGTCTCGAGGCAAAGTCATCAACAAAATCAAGGACATTTAAAAACAACGGCAGAATGACGTCTTGAGAGACGTGGATGTGTCACAACTCCTGAGTCAAGATCAGATGAGACCTTCTGCAGTACTCCAGTGGATACAGCAAAAGGATCAGAGATACTGCCATCGACCATCATAGCGCTTCTCGAGTTGTTGTACATCACATCTGTAGCATCTATAATTAGAGCTTTCGAGATTCCGTAATGTCACAGCACTGCAGGCATAACTTTCCTGTTTATGGAGCCGAAAGCTTTCTTGAAAGTCTATGAATGTGACTGTGAGAGATAGCTGATGGTCTTTGATTCCCTCCATGATCCTTCTGAGGATGTAAATTTGCTGCTTAGCACAGCTTCTGCCTGGATGAAAGCCAACCGGGGGATCCCTGATGCCTATAATACGTATGGGCCTTGATATTTTAGTAACTAGACCTCAGACAGCCTTAAAACCTTATTCAAAAATGAAGTCCCTATCATCCAAATTGACCATTTCATCTATAATGGTTTAGGCAGCTAACTTAAATATGGCCGTCCCGAGATTATATGCCCCTATTTTATTTTGTGGCCATGCTATTTGTTTTCTATTTCACTCAGGAAATTGCAAATAAGGTTATTTGTATCCCGATTGAACTATCAATTTATCAATTAAAAGAAAATGAGAACACTAAGTTAATATTAACATCTGCAAAGGGCTTTAAATATTGTATATCCAAGCGGATTATAATGTACATAATCCCGAAGATAATGCATTTTTATTTACTTTTCCGGGAATTGTTAAAATCACGTGCTATCTCCCTATGTAATTCAATATGAATATTGTACTTCAGATTATGTTAAAGCATTTGGACAGATTGTCTTGTTGCTTACGAAATGCTATCGCGGATGTTTCATAGATTCACATTCAATCAATTTCCGGTGGGTGTCATATGGCTTCGCCATTTTGCTTTTTACTATAATTGTACTCGACATACATTCCAATGAAATAGTTGTGATTCCTTACTTAAGTAGTAAGGGCATATTAACGTTGAAACCAATGTGTTCACAGCTGGCTTCTATTCGGAGATCCTTGAATTATATGATGCCGCTACCGCAACTATCTTCGTGAAATCGGAGGTATATACCTCTTCTGTAGAAGCGTAGGAATGAAATCGGGAATGAAATCTACAGGATAAGATATGGTTCAACTGTTCAAGAGGTTATGGTGCCGTTTTTTCCTCATGTTCTAATGGCGTCGAATCTCATATACTTTTTGTATAGTGACGATTTAATCGTCAGGAATCTTAGATATGGTATCGACCCTCATCCCCAGGTTCTTCAAAGGGTGTCCACGTGTTTGTGAATATAAAAATCGGGGAAGACCCTTTTTATTTCAAAATTCTAAGAGAAAATACCTAGTGGACCATAAAGCATGTAGCAATGTTGGTGACCAAACTCAGCTTAGTTTCACTGAAAGCTAAACAATTATCTGATTATAAGGAAAACTAAATATTTCCAAACATGTACGGAGGAAGTGGCTATAGTTTAGATGAATCTATTCCAGCTTTTTACCTTTTACCTTTTACCTAGGCTTCGTCAACCTCTGTAGGCTGAAGCCCTCTTTTAGCATCTTCCATCTGTATCTGTCTTGTGCTTCTCTTGTCCTCTGTATTCAGCTAGCTCGTCTCTCCATCTTTGTTTCTGCCTGCCTCTTCTCCTTTGCCACTCGGTTGTTCTTATTGTCCACCGATTATCATTTTGTCTTGAGATATGTCCTGCCCATCTCCATTTCATTTCCTTGATTTTTTTGATGATGTCTTTTACCTTGGTTTTATTACGAATGGTAGTGTTCTTTTGTTTGTCTCGTATTGTTATATTTAACATCCTCCTTTCCATGGCTCGCTGCGCTACTAGACGTTTCTGCTCAATTTCTTTGGTTGTTGACCAAGTTTCGGCACCGTATGTCATGGTGTAGGTAGCACACATTGATTGAAAACCCTTGTCCTTAATGTTATTGGTATGGTTTTATCGCATAGAATGGTTTTTGTTTCTGCCGAAGCAGCTCCAGCCTGCCTTGATTTTTATCATGACTTCCTCTCTCGTATTGTTCTCCATTTTGATTTCCTTGCCAAGATATTTGTAACTTTCTACCTTTTCTATCGGTTCCTTGTCGATTTCGATGGACTCCTTTGTTTGAAAATTAGTCATGAATTTCGTTTTTCCTATGTGTATTTCAGATCAACTTTTCTGCTTTCCGTATTCAGACAGTTTAGTTGGGCCTCCATTTCCTTCACTGAGTTAGCTAGCAAAGCCATGTCATCTGCAAACCTGAGGCCTGTTAGCCGCTCTCCATCGATGAGTATCTTTGGAGAGATTGTGTCGCCTTGTCTCACACCTCTGCTGATTTTGATGGGTTTTGAGACGTCCTCGTCGATATGGATTCTCGCTGTAGCGTTAGTGTTATCCTCTAGAATTTGAACATATCCTTCATTTATTCCTATTTTCCTTAATGCTAGGAAGAGGTCACTATGCTCAACTGAGTCAAACGCCTTTTCATAGTCGATGAATCCGATGCAGAACTTCATTGATACTCATTGGCTTTTTCAATTAGCTGGCTCAAAGCCTGAAGTTTGGTCAGTGGTTGAGAAGCCTTGCCTGAATCCTGCTTGTTCCCTTGGTTGGTTTTCATCAAGTACTCTCTTCATTCTGGTTTGAAGGATTCTTGTAAATATTTTGTATGGGTGGGAAAGCAGACTTATTGGCCTGTAGTTTTTGATGTCCTCTTTGTCATTCTTCTTGTGTAGAAGTATGATCTTTGCTTCCTTCCATTCCTTGGGGATTTTCCTCTCAGTTAGGATCTGATTGTATAGACTTGCCAGCTGGGTGTATATTTGCTCACCTCCGATCTTGATGATATCACTGGTTATCTCGTCTAAACCTGGTGCTTTGTTTTTCTTCATCTGATTTACTGCAAGCGTAATTTCTTCAACTGTGATGGTAGGTATGTCAGTTTGATCGGGTGACAAGAAGTCTTCTTTATCTTGACTAGACCTGGAGCTGTACAGTTCTTGGTATAACTCTGCGCAGATGTTGAGCACTTCTCCCCTATTTGCTGTTGGTGTTCCATCTTTCTTTTTCATTTGTCTTATTCTGTTTTTCTTGCTATTTAGTTTTAGTATCTGTTTTGGTCCTCTACCTGTTTCTAAGATAGAACAAATTGAATTTCAATTTGTTCTATTTTCTTTCTTCTGCTCCTGTGCCTTCTTTTCTTCCTTACCAATTTTACTGTGTCCTGGTAGTCTTTGTTTTGTTGAGTTGTCTTGAGTTTCTTCCTTTTGGTATCAAGCTCATCAATTTCCTTGTCTTCTTCTGATTTCTGTTTGGCTTGTTTTTCTTTCGGTGCTATTTTCTCAGCAACCTCCTTTACTGTGTCGGAAATGAGTGAATACTTGGTATCCACATCAGAGTCTTCAATGCTTAATGCTGCGAATCTGTTTTTTCAGCTCTATTTGAAATTCTTGTTTTCTTTTTGCCAGTTTCACCGCATGCAGCTTGCTCTTTCTCTTATTGTTGATGAATTTCATTCCAGCTTAAAAAATTCTAAAACATCCAAATACATTGGAACAGACCGAATTTATTTTATTTCCAAATTTACATTTGTACGATTGCTGTAGTCACGGTTGAGGTTGAATCAAGAATAATTTCAACATACTCCTCGTTATCAACAAACTGTATATAACAAGAAATCCAACGGCATGACGGTTTCTCTGTCTGTTGCTAATAAAGTAACAGTAGCCTTATGGCTCAGTATATTATTGTAAAACCATGTAAAGATGACTTAGAATTGAGGGCACCGTAATGACCTGGAATCCATCCTTTCGTAAACTCACAATAATGTTTATATTTAGCCTCCTCTGAGACAGCGGCCAAGATGGCGGACATCCCACGCGACCTAACACACACAAGCTGGTATGATCAACACACAACACATCTAATGAAAGTCACCTTTTACTCTTTTATTTTTCAGATTGGTAATGAAACAACGAGAGAATTGAATAAGCTCACGGGGTTAGATAAATTACGAGATCTTGTATATAAAGGTAAGCGTGTGTCATGTAATCCTAACCTTAATGTAATCGAGCAGAAAATAAACATTTAAATATGGCTCACCTTCACTTTACTTATAATACCGTAGTTGTGAAATATATTGAGAATTTAGTTCCATAAATAGCTGCCATATGTTAGATTGTGTATTAGAAGTACCGGTAATATACCATAGTGCAGCTATTCCAGATACATGCGATGGGTTGTATTAGAATGAAGGCCCATGTAATTGCCGGTGTTTGTAAAACACGTACACGCGCACAGAGGCCCGGTACGTGACTGTGCAATCGTACGTACGCGTGTACGCGCATGTACTTCAATGGTAAAAGATACCGACTACACATTTGTGTGCAGTCAAGCTTATACCCTGTTTTTTATGTTATCTGACCAATTTCAATTCTCCTAACCCACGTGGCGAAGGCGGCTTTATAGTCCTGCGGGGCTCAATCTAAGTTGGACCCTCAACCGACCAGTAGTGGTTAACGATGGGAGCCCCATTCCCTTTGGTGCTCCGCACGTCGGGTCTGTCCCTTGTGCCCTACGGGGTTAATGGGATGGACCGTGAGCATAGCAAACGATAGGTTGCATTACAGATAATAAATGGTACAAATAGTAGAGAGAATTCAGAATGATCAATCGTACGTACGTACGTACGCGTGTACGCGAGTACGTACGTGTTTTACAAACACCGTATAATTGCTGTCTTGATTTACCATATACAGGGTGTCCCAAAAGTCTATGCACGTTTTTGAAGAGTCATATCTAATAAAATGTAAATCATATGGTATAAATTTAACCATATTTTGATAGACGAGATTTGGGAAATTATTTTGATACCAAACACAACCCTATTGGTGAACCCACAACATTATAAAACTGGTTGAAAGTTTTTGGTCATGTGAGACACACCCATACCAGTACCACACATTGTTGCTAAAAACAGGTGCGCATAAATTAACGGTATGAGAGCAACGTTGCGCATTAGTCACAGTTCACTGCTTACCCTGCAACATTAATGTTATTACCAAACTCGGTCACTCACAACATAAATATGCGTAGTAGACATTGCACAGCAAGTCTTCATTCAAGATGGTTTACAGCATAGATAAGCGAATACAAATTGTATGGTTATACGCTAAAACAAATTCGGTTCAACTTACTCAACAAAAGTTTAGAAAACATTTCTAAGTGAAACGCGCACCAGGAAGAATATCCATTCTGAAGTTGGTGGATACATTTTTGAACACAGGAACTGTGCATGATTTGTCTCGATGTGGTAGAAAAAAGACTGGTAGATCAACAAGTCACAATGATGTCATAAGACATGCAGTAGCCAAAAGTCCAAAGAGATCTATTCACTGACTTTCCGCAGAAAACAAGATTAAAAGATCAACTGTTCACAGAATTTCGCTTTAGCACACATCTCCTCTGTATAAATGGAAAACATTTAAACTAGATTTCACTATAGAAACGAAAATTGTGTGTGATAGAGTTTGCTATTATGATAAAATCACAGTAATGTAAAATTTTAAATATTACAATTGACGGATCACTTTCCGTGTAACCAACTCTACCCGTCTTTTTGTTAATCTCAATAGGTATGGATTTATGAACTTTATTCCTCCGAAGAAAAAAATAACGTTTTTGCAGTAATACATCTTTTACTTCTAGGGTGGCATTACAAACAGATGTTACTCCAATGTTTGGTATCAACATTATTTCCCACATCTCCTCTTTCTAAATATGTATTCATATTTTCAATACGACTTATATTTTGTGAAATACAAAGCTTCAAAATCGTGCATAGACTTTTGGGACACCCTGTATATGTTGCATCGATGGCCCGGCGTAGATACTTAAATACTAGCCATTGCATATTGCAGGGGCTAATAACTCTATATTGAACAAATACAGAATAAGTAAAAATGCAATAGTTATAAAAGTCATCATGTTTTTAAATCAAGTTGGTTGGAATCTTTCTAAGCTTTTGAGAGTGATAACATTGGTCATACACTCTTTAGTAATTGCGATTGCACCGTTTTCTGGGGTGAAGTTGACCTCGCGTACTTTACGCGAGGTCAACCTCATGTGACGTGCGTCCATTCAGCGAGGTTACATTGCACTCCGCGTGCGCGCCGTACATGCGCGTACCTGGTACTTTGTTTTGATTCGTTGGTCACGCAAGCACAGGTTCACCGTGTTTTTTTACTGCACCGGGCATATGACCCCATTTATATATCAGCAATGTTTGCTATTGATGCGTATGCACAGATTTCATAATATAAGATTGAATTGCAATTGCAGATCCTATAGTATTCAAACGACACTTTATGGTAAACGTCCTCAGGTAAAAGTCACCATTTTCGCGCCATCGGAAAAACCCCATCAGGATTCTAATGGCTAATATACACTGTGCAAACGAAAGGAATTTGCGTTGTATTTTATTACATACGGACATTAAATCTAATGATATTGAGCAGAATTGTCTTATAACTTGTTGGTGATATTGTTATCGCGATTGAAAACGATGTAGAAACATGGAGGGACAGGTGTTATACATGATAATAAAGTCTGTGAATCTTATATGGAATTGACATTATTATTGTGCAATTCGATGGAATTCTCATGTATTGGCATTGACAGAACTATGGATACATCCTATTTCATTTCCTTTCATTAAAATAATGGAAGCATAATTCAAAAACGCATTAAAGAAAGGTAAGGTCAAATCTGGCTCATTATTGAAGCTATTCCAATGTTAAATATATCAAATATTCGCAATGGTAAATCTATAGCAACTCTAATTAGCACACGGTACTTTTCAAAAATGTTACCTTAAGTTAATTTCGGTTTGGCTTTATAACAAAGATTATTGGTTTTGGCAAGGCGTTCTTGCTTGTCTCATCGCGTTAAAACGTATAATTGATCACATAGTGCGTGATCATAGCACACAGGATTGTTTAATGCCAATTAACGATTATACAGAGTGAGTAAAAATAATTACTCAACTTTCGGAATTTATTTCTAAAAACTGTGCAACATTTTTTGGATTCATAAGAATTTGAGTTGGTTAAAAACCGAACAAGATATGCGATATTTTTCTTAATAAGCTTAATTGAATTTCGCTATTAAATAACGGTTCACAATCTAGTGCCAGCATCACCAAAGCCCGATGTCATATTTGCTCTGCTGTATTCACGTAATAATGACATTTTTTTGTCATTATTTCACATTTAATGTATTAAATTAATATCTGAGGCGGTTTAATGAGTGAGTAAGTTTTATTTGGATTCACCCTGAACACCACTTCTAAAAAGATAATCCATCAAAAGTTACTTTTATACACGCGGGAAAAGACACTATTGACACACATCTCGTGGTCGACAAACTATAGTCAATTTCGCAGCATTTGTTCCTATAAATGACATGGCGAGAAATATGACCCGATTTATACATAAATATTGTATTTATTAGCACTGTTTGCTATTGGAAGGTATGCACTAATCTCATGATAAATGATTGGATTACAATTGAAGACCCCATAGTATACAAACGACACCTTTTGGTAAACGTTCGCGGGTACAAGTCCTCGATTTTCGCGCCACCAGGCAGACGGTATAATTTAACCATAAAACCGGCATGCGGTATAATTTAACCAGAATCACTTTTCCATAGAGAATATACACGGTCAGTTTGCCATTTATTAAACACACACATTTGATAACAGTTTGGTATAATAGTGACGTAATAGTACTCGTATACAGTATGACTCGAACATGCCAATTGTTGTAATCACCAGTACCGGGCACCAGCACCAAGGAATGGGCAAAACGTTCCCTTCCTGTTATCCAGTGGGTTGCAGATGTTTGTATATATATGATAGGAAATGCAATAACATACAGTTAAACGCATCAATAAAAGGTTCATCAGGCTCATTATTAGAGCTATCAACATAACATGCAAAATGTGGTTCAGGTATTGCTTAGAGGTGCGATCCTAAACAACATTAATAGCGTACGGAAGGTTTTGCTTTAAAATAATCAGCCTCACTCATTACTAATGTGTGTGGCTTCATGGCAACAACTGGCTTTGGCACAGCGTTCGTGCTTGTCTCACCGTGTTAAAACATACAATTAATCATATATAGCGTGTGAAAATAACACATCGGAGTGCCTTGCGGCAATTAACTACATAGCACATACGTGAATTATTGTCATTATGTCCACCATATTATAGGATGTTCGAATATCGCTTTAAAGTAATGTTATGGGATCTTTTTCAAAATTGAATATATATTTTTTACTTTCTTAAGTTCGACTATCAGGAAAGACATTTCTGGACTCATAAATCGATCTTGACTATATTTACTGCAGACAAATCTCATAACTTTACTACATCACAATTATCACAAGGAATCTTCAACAATTTTGTTTTCGATTTTAATCATAAAAAGCATGCCGTACTATTATTGTGTTCACTTGTGTACAGTTGCGATCGTAAATCGTAGAATTCTATTTACAAACCAAAGAACACTCAGAAAATAAGTTGTCGGGGTTAACCCCGCGATTTATTTTAACCCATTTAAACCGTGATTGTGAAGTAATTAGGAAACGTATTGCTCTGTACCTAACAAGATATTTTGGTTGACCAAAAGAAATTCTAAGATAGAGGGCGTTCCATGAAAAAGATCGCATAATAAGGCCACACCTACAGTTTCGACATAAGTTGATAAAACATTCGCAATTCCGGTCATGAAACTCACGTGGGCTGCTTTATACACGTGACTACACGTTATCTATGTCATTGTTCCAAGCAATGTAGAACGAACGAACGTGATTAACATTATGACATCGAAACATTTTGGCACAGTACACGCAGAGCATTAACATTGTCAATTAACCACAAAATTCAGTATATGTTCATTTCCATGTCTGGGAAAACGAAGGTATAACCAATGGTAATTGACCATGACAAACGTTATTTTGTTGCTATAAATTCATCCTCAACATAAAAACCACATATTTAGCTCTGAATATTATATTCTACAATGTGTGGATATCATTGCCCATCCATATAAGGTTATTTACGTACAGGTCTGCATGCATCTTTGCGTTTGTGTGCAATGTTATGAGGCCCACGTTTACATGTCATACTATAGGTATATCGACAAGTTGTATCAAAGTGTCAGATTGCTATCCGTGCTATCTGCCACAGAACTAGGTAAACTTATATAAGGTGAGACATCCGTACTTGAAAATTGTCTGCACTTGATATAGGGTAAGCACTTTCAATATTGACATTTTGACCTACTCTGCAGCTGTGTAAAGGTTATATATCGCCTATGATTTGGGTATTCAATGTTAGCTTTCTATTCTGGTACATCTTCAAAATGCCTCTTGTAACCATGGACCTACTTTTCTCGCATCTGAATCAAGCTACGAGGCTAAATACAACTTCATTTGTTTCAACGTCGACTTACATTCTATAGTTCCAAATTGGCGAAGCCTCCTTACAGCAGCGAATGAATACAGAAGGACACGGGCGCGCTTGAAGGCAACAAGCGCTCTGTGCGCGAATCATGTGCGTGACGCGTGCGTGCGGCCCAATGCGTTTGGCCAGACTTAAAATTACTTTATACTCACCACTTTGGAACTTATTAAATGACTATAATACACCCAAACCAAATGATTGCGGTATCATGGTCTAAATGTGTCCATCATGAACTAAATCCTCACAATAAAAACCTATTTGATATTCAGTTTGCGTTAAATATAACGATCGTTAAAACACATCAAAAACATACACGCCAATCTCTATCAATACTCTTGGCCGTTCTCTCATACACCTTATATTAAATATACGGACGCCCACAGACGGAACTGTTATTTTAATCACAATACTCGTTTTATCAGTGTCTGCCTGCCATGCCAGTGCTTGAATAGTTGGCTGAACTGTGACTAAAATGTCAAATGAATGTATACAAAATGTAGTCCCCATAGTATGTAGACTTTCACTGAAGTGTTTAATGTAGAAAGAATTGCACAGAATGTATTGCAGAACCTAGGTAAAAAGCACTGTCTTTTGAATATTGAGAATCACTGCATGCACGTATGAAGCATTTACTTTTAAACATTCAAAGTAGTTCGTGATCAGACTCTACTCTCACGTTCAATATACTGTATCTGTTTAATGACGGATACCATGTTTCTGGAGATTCGGTGAATAAATGTTTCATGATTTCTTCAGTATCAAGAGTTACAAGTAAAATTTAATTTAAAAACATGATGATACTATGATATAAGAGTGCCGTAAGAGTTGTGACCAATCACACTGTAGGAAGTGTAAATACACGTTGACTGGTTCGAATCAATTTTCCGTGGAAAGGTTCGAAATTTGTCACACATAAATTGAAACACGACCTGGCTACTAATTTTATTCCGTACTTAACCATACTCTCTAAAGGTAAAAGAGTGGTTTTCCACTCTTTCATGGATATAAACGCAGGACAACACGTTTTTGAGTGGATAAACACTCTAAAAGGAGTGAAAGGGGATTTATTATGACAATGTTCCACTCTATTGAGAGTGATCAATTAACTTTCACACTCATTCTAGAGTGGAATGTACCACGCTAAAACGGGTTCCTGCGTTTCACTCCCTTCACTCCTTTTCGAGTGAATTTCCATTCTTTCCACTCGTTTTACATTTAGAGAGTAGGCATTAGTAGTTACCATTTAAGGTTACACGGAATAAGCCATAACTTTGTAGACGAAACTAATGAAGCTAGTGATGCATGCGGTACACAACACATACAGTTCGATAGGCTTAGGACTCTCAGTTACAGGACTCACTCGCTAATTCATGGCATCGGCGTCGAACTAAAACAGTAATTTGCCGTGTGACAATGAATGCACATGTTCATTACAAAAAGTATCGCGATTGGTATATAACTCATTTACCATTGCACACGAGTGTTAACGACGTGTTAGAGTTTCATTGTTCTTCAATAGAGGGCGTAATATAATGTTTTCATGAGATAAACTATGGATACTCTGATTAAAACCTACCTTATATTAACCTTCATCATGACGTCTTAAAGACAGATATGAGTTCCTTTTCTGTTTTCCAGTTTTGCTTCAGCGAATCTTCTAATCGATGAAAGAAAAACAGAAAACTACTTAATTCTGTTTATTTTATCTATATTTAAACAACTCGATATTTTGTATGGCCGATCTTGGTTTAAAATGCATTTGACTTAATCTCGATAAAACGATAAACTACAGATACTTGCTACCCTTTAAGCGTAATAATAAAACGACATTTAACCCAGTGATTCTCCTTCAGGTCAATGCATGGTGACCTAGATATCTTATAGCATCTTTCAATATTTTTCATTGTGTACTATTTCTGGTTTAGAATTACGCCGACGGCAAATTACTCTCTCGTGCGAATGAACTTTTATCAATCTTTCCCTGATATTGACGTTTACTTAAAGCAGCTGAGGAAATCATAAAGCAAACTGAATAAGCCCATATTTATGAAAACAGTCCATTCCGGATGCTGGACTAGGGTATATTGCTAGCATCAATAATATTTTCCTAATTCTGTAAGTGAGCATATATTCTGGCAGTATTACAACGTCTTACCACCACTGTGATGACATCACACTTTATTGATTGAGGGCGTTATACGATGCTTAAATCATGAAGGTGACCATTTAATGAAAGTAGTTATCATTGCCTTTGTTTTACCGAGATGTGGCAACGGTTCAAATCCATATTCTATACAGCAGGTCACATTGCAGTATTCAACGCAGGTGTTTACCTAAATGTCAGATGTGGTACTTCAAAGTCATACTGGGCTGCCTACCAATGGCACTAGCGTACTTCAGACTGTCTACATTGTCTATTTAACTTCCGTCGCACGGATTTATCTTTCTATGCTAGTTGTTATCTTGTAAGAAGCTCTTATTCCTTGGTATCAGAAAGTAATGCAACGTCATATTAGCAATGAACAGATCATTTACCTTCTTCGACTGTACTACTTAATCGACCTTCCCTGGTTTAAAAGTAAGAATAGGTCAGTCTTAATCTATCCAACTCCGCTATCAACTGCGTAGAATATCAATAGCGATCATAAATAAGTAAGACTCAAGTTGACACCGAGGATTTTGTTTTTCCATCGTGTTTTATAACTTTGGCTCTTTTATCACTTCTAATTCTAACATAAGTGTCCTTGTTTCAAAAATAAACAAAGTGGTAAATGCTAACCCTGACCTACCTACCCAGAAATGTTAATTTACCATTTTCCTCTTCGTCAAACTTCGGCTTGCTCATTATAAGGAAATTCTTGCCTCATGCAAAAGGTCTAAAAATGACAAAGACTAGGCACGTGGAAGGAGCTACATCTCCAAAGAAAGGAGTAGCATAATTATGTCAGCTACGATCTACGAAATTCTAAGAACTTAGGTTTTGATATAACACTAATTATCATTATAAGATAAAATCGTATGTGAAAACCTAATAACAAACTATAGTCTTCTAAATGCTTGCATTGCATCTTCAGTCACTTGGAGCATTCAATATGTTTTGCCTTGCACTTATACTTCAAAAGCTAGTCATAAAGTATTGTTTAAGTAAAAAATATATAATTACTGAAAACTTTATTTCATATCATTGTCAACTGGTTATCACCCTGAGTCAAATATCACCGTTTTATGTCATTTCGTCTAATGTCTAAAGTACCAGTTATAATAGATGATGAATTGGATCGTATTTAACTAGCGGGAACTTAACATTTGAACTGCAATTGCTTAATATACTATTCAGACAGTAATTGTACATATCTCTCTCTAAAAAGGTGTTAGTGGGCCCCATTTTGATTGAGTGTTTTCGCACAAATTGGATGGCGTGTGTTAAATATCATGGGTAAAAGTATTCAGCACAGATAACTTAAAATATCTAATTGCGTCTCGGTAGAGTTGACGAGCAGTCAACGAATGCATGAGTCCGAATTTAGTCATGCACATGGTTATTAAAGGTCTCTGGTTTAATACAAATCCGCTCTTGTACAGGAATCAAATGTCATTGAAATTTCTCCTGAAGGATTTATGCAGTTGAATCATGTCTTCAGGATTTTATTCCTTTTTATGATAGACGCAAATCGTTTTATTTCTAACGACAATTTGATCCTGGAGATTGCATCCAGGGGTTGAATACGAACGGAAATACCAGCCATCAGTGTTGGAAAAGTGAAACAGACATCTTATAATTGTCGGTCATTGTCATTTATTCATACAACTAACAAGGATTTTCATTAACTGGGATAAGGTTATCCTCTATACATGCAATAACCTGAGACTGCTTTTGTGTGTATTGATGTATTGGTACTCCACTATCGTTTCACAATATTAGATCGAATCACCCACAAGGAGTGTTGTTCAGAAACCTCATGTTAGTTGACATACATGTATCTCTTCAGAAGTAATGTTCCCTTTCCTTTCGTAAAACTCATCGTAGATCGGTGGCCTGGTGCTTTATTGGGGAGCATTATTGTATATTTACCACCAAGTAATCGATATCAGAAAGTGAAGAGAGATATCGAATCCAATAGTGCTCCTCATTCATAGTCAACATTTTATGGATATATAACATGTAGACAGAATAATTGTCAAATAAAATCACTCTTTTGAAAGTTCGCCAGAGAAGTTAGGGGGGCAGATTCTAAAGAAGCTATTTGATCGTGTACATACTTCAATGTGAGCTGACGGGTATTTACCAAGATATGCACTTTTACTTTCTTGTCTTGTCCTTATCTTGTTGTAGCTATATTCCATCTCTGCCAGTGTATGCATACAGCAAACAGAACAAGTATTTGATACAATATTACCATGCCACTTACAGTGCATCTGCTTTATGTCTTACTCTTGACAGGTTCATCCGTGATGATTACCGACCTAAACGTGAGAAGACTCCTCCCAGAGACAACAGATTATGTGACATATGAAGGCTCCTTAACAACTCCAGGGTGTTATGAGACTGTCACGTGGATAGTTATGAATAAACCATTGTATATAACAGCATATTCGGTAATCATATAGAAATACTTCTTGTTGTGTATTTAAGATAATAGGCATTTACTCGTTCCCTGACGAACCTAACTTGGTGTAATAAAGCGTGGGTATTTGAAACAAAGTAGACAAGAACAACAATGGGGAAATCATTTGTTTTGAATGAATAATGTCATTCCTATAACTATTGAAAATATATGATATGATCAAGCAAATTGAGTCGGACGTCGGAATATTGATTTCGAGATAAAACCAAACAAAGGATCCCTGCAAAGAATATATATTCCATTGATTTCTATTGTTTTAAAAAACCTTAAATCGAACAAATTTGTTTTGGAATTAAGTGTCCATTTGTGATGGTGTTTTCTACAAAACGCAGCATTGCAAGTAACCAATATAATCAAGTAGAAAAAAATGTTACGTGATATTTTCGACTTCAGATTTGCTTGATTGCATCACATATCATCTTAAAAGCCTCTGATTCACTCTTTTAAAGATGAGCATCCCGTTATGTAAGTGATACTGTATGGAGGTCGCACCAATAATGTAATATATTCTCCGCTAGCGCCTGCTCTTATTAATGGAGTAGATGTACGCAGCAATTTCGGTCAATTAGAATTGCCATTGCATCACAAAAAACCGGTACTTGTATCAATTGTGAGGCGAGTGATTTCCAAATTACAAAACACCATTGTGCCTTTTAAATTATAAAATGCTACAATAAACAGAAACTAATAAAGCATCTGTGTGTACCATAATTGTACACGTACGACTATCTTTGATGTCATATGGACTTGATGATTCAAAATAAAGAACGTTAACATATTCCTATAAGAATAACCTTGTTAGCCATTCACGGAATAATATATTATTTAAAAGAAAATAATTAGTGCAATACAGTTATCTGAATGAAATAGCATTGCAGTCACAGTATGTTAATTATGGAGTCACAAAATGTTAATTGTCAAGAAGAAATGTTTCATTTTCATCAGTATTTTATTTAATACAATTTAAATAGCCATTGAAATTCAATTGTTCGGTATTCCCATATTCAAATTTTTAACATTTGTTATTTACAAAATCCATACAGTTCATAGAACCACATAAACAACTTAGGATATTTAGAATTATATTCAAAATAATAATAAAATATAACAATGCAATGAAATAATGGTAAAATACTGTTTTAAGGCTACTTGAGGGAAAACTAACCTATTGGACTTCGAAAGTATGCGGGGAAGCCAAAGAATTGGCAATGGCTTTTAATGTTGGTTCACACAGTCACAGGAAGAGGGGTTAAATGGCTTTCTACAGTAGAATTCCGTTAAAAGATAGGATGACCGTTGTAACAGTCAGAATTTAAAAGTGTTAACGATATGAATTGCTAGTGTGATATATATCCTAATTACTTGTATTATCGTTTATTCACCCAGTTGGATAGCATCCGGGAATCTCTAAGAACGCTTAAAGGAGCAGAGGATCCTCAACCAATAGGGAAAAACTTCAGACCTACTCAGGAACTGGGATTTCGATCAATACGGACTAATATTGCAAGAAAGTATACCAGTGTTACGGAAACGACTAAAAAGTGCCCACAATACAGACGGCAATTCCAATACAAAGGTGAATATCCTACGAAAGGAAAATACACAGACTTGGTATGACACTGAGTAGATAGAGTGAACTTTGAACCTTTGCAAAAGTCTACATGATGTCCACTAGTGTTGTTATCTAAAGTTTCTTTGTGCAGCCCCGTGTATTGCCTATGGATCCACCATTGAAAACAGAGTCTGCACCAATTTAAATACCGCAACTGAATAAAACATATGTCAGGGAGAAAATCAAAACTCGACCGCGCGGCAACCGGTGGTTCCGCCCGGTTGGACCGCATATCATTGTTTGGAACAATAGAAACCGGCTGCAACCTCACGGAACTGCACGGAACCGGCGGTTGCCGGGCGGTCGAGTTTTGATGTGCTCCCTAAGAATACTAGTGGTATATATATTATGTTGCATAAAAATAGACGTCTCATTCATATTGAGTTGTTGAGTTAACAATGAGAGGCATCCATTAAATAACAATAAGTAAATGATAATGATTGACGAAAAAACAATATAATATATACCTCTGTTTCGAGGTATCTTGAATCTATAGGTCCAATTCAATTTTATAATCTGCAACATGTGTTCAACGTTAGCATAATTAATACAAACTTGTCATTTTTCTCTTCACAGTGAATCGACTTCCGAGGAGGTTATAACCGACGGTGCTGTTGTAAAAAGAACTTTGTACATAAAAAAAACACTGCGCGAGCTTTTCTTGCGGTAGTATGTGATACAAAATCAGACAGTTCATGGAATTATTTGTGACACATACGTAAAATTCTAAGCACCGTATTTAATATCAACAACAATTAGGATCATTTTGATACGAGAGGGTGTGAGTAGTTATAGACATGTCTTGGATAAAGGCAGTGGATGAGAGCATTTTGCTAGTCTTCCCATAGATCGCAAGTATGGCGAAATGCAATTTATCTTCAGTAAGTTGTGAGAGATATGCTAAGGAACTAACTCCATCTACATTTGTCGTCAGGTAGAGAAGTTTCAATCGGACTTCGACACCTAACAAATACATACCCCTCACAGATATGGTTATCTATTAACAACACCAGATGTCTGAACAGGATAAAGATAGAAAATTGGTGAATCTACGTTGCAGTTGCATTCCATTAGCGCAAGCCTTTTTGTCTTCTTATTTTGGCTATTATATAACCGAATACACTGCTTCCATCGTCAAATCTGAAGCTGTGTTTTACAGATATGTCATGCGATCCCCCAAGG
This sequence comes from Ophiura sarsii, assembly GCA_035610835.1. NCBI lineage: Eukaryota > Metazoa > Echinodermata > Ophiuroidea > Amphilepidida > Ophiuridae > Ophiura > Ophiura sarsii. The sequence continues at coordinate 61,682,164 of CM069450.1, forward strand.
AGACAGCCAGTTCAACCATCAATCCGTATAGTCACAAACGTGTCTTGATTTTTGCTCACACAAACATACCAAGATCAACATGGTCGACTCAACATGACTGACTAACTTGCTCACCTTTGAATTTTGTATGTTAAAGACCTAGTTTATCTAGTGACTTAATAAGTCCTGGAGCTTATGTGTTTCCTAATCTCATTTTACCATTCTTTTGATCAAATGATAAAGATTGATGGTCATGATAATTCATACGGGATGAATATTATGATGGTCAGCATTTTGTATTCTTGATTAACACATATTGCTATTTTGCCTGTAATTATATCCCACGTGTCGACATCAGTCGACTAGTCATCCGTTTTACCCTGTATAACCGAATTCTGCTATTGGTAAGAAATTATACCCACAGAGTTAAATCAGTTACGTAGACGCCAAATAAAAGTTATATAAATGATATGGTGCTGAACACATCCAACTCAATGTTGCACATGCAAGGTGTCTTAACCGCGCCGTATTTATTGCGAGTTTACACCGGAACAGGAAAACGCACACTAACCTCCCTTTTCCATATACGACGTTGGAGGGGCTATTTTGTTTCCGATCAGAGTTCGACCAATGTGTTATAGTAGTGATTCATTGGTTGTTATTTGGAATATTTTACCGTGAATTTAACGATTGTATTGAAGTAAATTAATTACTAGACCAGTTGCAGTATCAGAAACAGTATGGTGAATGGTAAGGACATTTATACACATTTGAAAAACATAATCATGATATGTAACTAAGTGGTACACCATGTGTGAGCCCGATGCCTGATTTTAGTGTGATATTGTATTAGTTTCAATGTTTATGATACTGCTAACTATAACACTTGATGATGATGCATTTGTGGTTTTGATATTAAGCATATTTAAGAGGGTGTTATTTTGTATACTCTCTTAATATCACAAATGATTTTATACACATATACTCCGACATGTCTGTCTATACCCAAAGCGTGATGTTAATCAATTGTATAACTATGTAATGATAGCTTACAGAAAATATGTACATTTTTATAGAAAAATATCATAAATGTATTAAAAAAATGATTTTAGTAGTGGTATAAAACACCGTAAAAAAACGTACCGATAGTTTAATAGGCTTCAAATTGAGTTATGCTGCAGATTCCTCAAAACTTACCACTTTAAGTAAACGTGCAGAAAGTATTTAAGATGTATGCGCATTACATACACCTATACTATATTTATGATCAGACGACGCATTAATGATATCTAAGCTAGTATTACCTGATACCGGAGAATAGCTAGCCTGTAGCCGGGAACAAGGGCAAAATACCGGAAATGGTTTTACTCATTTAAATGACATCGATATATATTCTAACGTGTAATTTTAGTTAGGATATAATTGCGTCGAATCTGAAGAAAAAAATAGGTTCACATAGACTTGCGCATTCTATTTGAATCTGCAAGGTAATTTTAACTTTCAAATATTGCGTATGGTAACACGACTTCTCATGCCGTGAATGCAGGTTGAGTAGAGATGATCGAGGTCTTTTCATTAGTAGGGGAACAGATCGGTTGAAATACATGTAATATACAATTCCATGATAATGTAAAGAAAAAGAAAACAATTCAAGCAAATTGTGGAACATAATGTTACAAGTGCTACATTGTGTCAAACGTTATTCACTAGACATCTGACCTATTGAGTGCGAAACATGATACACAGGTTCGCAACCGCTTGAATTGACCGGTCAGATTTCTTTGCTTGTTCAATGAAGGTTGTACACAATTCACCTGGATCGTTTTCTTTTTAATGAAAAACCACATAGTTGTATTACAACATAACTTTCGATGAACTTGCGAGGGTTATTACACACAAGGTAAACGAGGAATGAGGCCGGGGGAGTCAACTATTGCATACACCGTAACCATGCGTGACCGAAGAAAACGCGTTACAAGGGGTGTTTTAAGGTCGTGTGCGGTACGCGCGTAACGCGTTAATAGGTCTAAAACGGGGTACCTTTTCAATATCCTGATGACGTTTTACTCGTTAAGAGATGGGAATTGGGCAGAAAAACCACGTGAAATATTTATTTTATGGTGAACTTTGGCTTCAGAGGAAACATGCGTCAATGGGGTCTCTGGATATCTTTGGCCACGCATGCTCACAGCACGATAGTGGACTGGGAATAGCCAAACATAAACTGTCACTGAAAAAACCCGGATGAATCTTGTTTTTATATTTGTTCTTTTAGGCCTATACGGTTTTGGTGCTTGAACACATAACCTTTTAAAACTCCAAGCGAACGCAGCCAAAACCTATGTGTATAAATTTGAACTTGATATTTTGTATTGATTGTTAATTAGTCATAACTTGAAGGTGTAATCAATGATTTTTGACAGAGCAATGGGTAAAATGAAAGTAAGCAAATTAACGATTTTACGTCCTTAACGGTAACCGCAGTAAATGATACACTCCTAATGTCACCTCAAGTTTTGAAGTGACGTCATCAGACAGTAACCAATACCCAAATAGTATGAAGAAGTCATTTTTGAAATGTTTCTTCTTGTTAAACATTCAGACCTTGATTCCACATTTATTGAGGGACATTGGCTGGCCTTTCACAGCAAACATTATTGTTTAGTTGATCGCCTTTGTTAACCATGTTATAGTGTATAGTTGCGGAGCTGCAAATATTTGAGAAAAACCCGAGCTATGGAATATTGTGCAAGAAACCAATAATTTGTATTTTATAAAGCTAAGAAACCAATGCCGTACCTGTATTTAGTGCCCTGCTCTATTGGATATTTACCCTAGAGAAATGCCTTGCACTATCATATCATTCAAATATTTGCGTGTAGATAATTAATTAAATTAATACAGCTATTGTATATATTATAGAATGTAGTTAAAACTGTATACACAGATTGAATATTGTACATTGTTGTACAGGCTGTATTTCATATTGTTATAATAGTTAGCATCTTTTATAAAAAAACCATATAATTGAAATTATATAAAAACTAATGTCTATTTTGTAAAATAGATGATTGGTGTCATTTTTGAATGAGTTTTAAGCGAGATGTAGTTTATTATTTTGTAACTACGAGTAGCAAAATGTTAGTATCATTCAGTATGAAAATGCCTATGACTGTGTTATCTTATTAGCATTGCTAAAATGTATACCTCGCTCAAATTGATTGATTTATTGTTTGCAACTAAGGAAAAATTAATGTGTTTCATTCAGACAAACCTAGAAAATGATTCGCTCTTTAGGGACCGTTCATTATTTATGGTGGAGGGCGGGTTGGGATAAATTCGAGACTCGTATGTTAAAATTACCTACCCCCCCCCCCTACAGCTGAAACTGAAAATTACATGACCCCCCCCCCCCCTGCTAACAGTAGCTTTTTACACAACCCCCCCCCCCCCCCCCCCCCTCCCTTCCCTCCCCGAAAAAATCAACTTGTCACATACTTAAGGGGCTGTCTTTACCTTTGGAATTTTGTTCATGGATACGTTGGCAAATTTTGTTTTGTTTGTGCCCTATCTGAACGGCCAATAATTTTATGATGCCCCTTCTTTTTATTGTGTGAAATTAGTAATGGCGAGCGGAGCGAGTTGGAATTTTTTTTCTTCATATTTATACATTTTGGGTGGTTTTTGTGAGTCTTTATAACCCGAACAAGTTACAACATTCTGAGCAGAAACGTATTTATCCAGTGAAACGTTCTACTTTTGTGAGCATTGGTGCAAAGCAGAGATGAGGTGAAAAGCATGCAATAAATCACATTTTTAAATCATGAAATTGGATTTTGTAACATTATACACCCTGTGGCTCTAACGTCTCGACCGTTGATGATTATATAGATGTTTTTCCACCATATCGTTGATTTGCTGTCCAGAAGTCGGCTCATAGTTAAAGTTATTGAAGTCGATAGGTTTTAAGAAAATATGCGCGAAGCGCAGAAAAAAATGGCATTCACACTCCAAAATAGCTTCTAAAATCACTCCAATCACCACCATCTTTATAGTTTAAACAAATTTACACAATCCCCCCTGTTCAAGAATAAAAAGTTACATAACCCCCCCCCCCCTCTATTTCAACATATGAAAGTTACATGACCCCCCCTATAGTTTACCCAACCCCCCCTCCACCATAAATAATAAACGGTCCCTTATCATTGTCTATTGCAAAATAATCTGTTGTTACAATGTACCAAAAGTAAGTAACAGAAAAAACGTATTGTATAGTTTTATCCGTGATCAACACTCATTGCAATATTTCAGCATTAAACGAGAACAATATTGACACTCACACGCAAACTGATATTTTTGAATGTTATTATGTTAATTTTTACGATAATTGGATAATAATATTAGCCAGTCAGCTTGCTCATCTTCTAGATCATTTTGTTTTCTTGCAGTTAAACTATTGTTAAAAGGGTTTATTTCCAAACCTAACCTAACACTCTGATTTACATGCAATTCCAATGCGTTTGGATCAAAATGGGCGATTACTGGTACTCTACATTTAATTTGACCAATGACCCCTTCACGCCATAAAACAGCGAGATACACCGGAAGTAACTAATATCGGAGCTCGTTCTATGAGACCTGTTTATATGAATAAGCTCATTTTGTGGTCTGATTAACCTTTGTTTGTCTTGAAGCTCTTTAAACAAATACATTCAATTTTAATATTGTTATAAATAAAATCATACATACGCATGGTTTTTATTTATAATTTATGATGGGTAAACAAACGATGATTCAGATCATTACCGGAACCATTTGGCTTGTATGTAAATATTGAAAAGACTAATTGTGATTATAATTCCATAGTTTGTTTATTTCATATAGTATTACTAGGAAATAATTGTATTTTATTTTCATGTTGTGTAAGAATGTATAGATTCTGGTATCATTTTGTTTTAAGAACACCTTTTCTATGCAAGCTATTGTAGTGAGATGAGGATGTATATGATAAGATTGTTGTTATTTCGGGTAAAACAAAGATGCGAGTTAGTTATGATTCTAGCATATGGCTTAGTAGTAGTAGAATATATATTCGATACCAGGCATGTGATTTTATTGATTTAAGGCAATCCTGGACATTTGCTCCTTAAAACATATTTTCATTAATGGTTGTTATTAAGGAAAGGGCACAAGTATAGCAATTTGCCATGAAAAATATTGACCGCATCTGGTATCAAGTATAATGATGTTACGTTTTAAAATTAAAGTGTAGTGATGATAAAATTAAATGTTGACGAATTAGGCAACGACCCCCCACAACCACCCCCTGCTCTACGGGCAAAAGGACCTCTAAGGTAGGGTCGGGCGGTCAGTTGGGCGTTTTTGAGGAATTTTCAGCAGTTTTCGAAATGTTTAAACAAATTATCTCAAAAAGTTCAAAACAATGTCAAAAACGTTTTTAACAAAATTAACAAATAAAAAGGGTCGGTCAGGCCCGTAGAACAGGTATTTTAAATCAAAGTGGTAATCCAGATCCATTTGGAATCAGCTTTTTTTTAATAATAATATTGAAAAAAAATACAATTCTGCGGCTAATGAACAGAACAACTGGGATTGTCAAAGTAAACATTATGCAAGATGATTGTATATTTTTCTTCATAGCAATTTTAACAAACTTACGTGGGTGTCGGTTCTTGAACTTTTCTTGAGGCGTTTTGTCAATCACGTGACCCCCACGCATCATGTGCATAATTATCTTCCCGAGGTGGTTGAGAAGGATTGGTCGTCCTGGTCGGAACATTATTTTCAATTGATTATGATGACAACATCATAGTGTCACTGCAGTGTCACTATACGATTGATTGTTTTCCAACCTCATTTGGTCATACATAAAAGACAATTCTATCTGAGTCATTTAACTTAGTACAACTTCTACAATATTTCTTCTAAATGCTAAAGGTAAATGGACAACATCATACAATACAAAAATGTATTTTTCTCTTGGTTTAGATGTAACCAGTGTTTTGCGGAGTGGATGCATAAATGTGTATGATCAATACAAGGCGAACATTTTTCATTTATTTATTTATTGTTTACCACGTTAATGGATTATATCTGAGAAGAGTTGCAGTTGAACATAAGGGATATGTCAAAAGCATATTTATGGAATTTTTGTTTTTAAATTAAGGGTGCCTTTACGTATTTCACTGCTTGATTGGTAAGGTGAGCTTTAGCAATGCTTCTGACATATCCTAAATTACATATTTTAACTGCCATGTAGCCTATTTAGAAATATCAATTATTTGTTTCCGGTAAAGATAAGTTGATGCTAACTCTGATAGATATTCTTATCAAGCAAAAAGCAAAGATGATGATGGAAGCACACTGTAAGTTCGTGGCTTCTAAGGAATCAAGTCGATTTGATGCCAAATACAGCAATTCAATATCGACTCTCATACCCGTGCCCAGTATAAAAGTTCCACTTGCTGATACGACCTTTGCAAAATGCTCATTGTTTTAATTGATTTATAATAATTGCTAACTAATCAATGGCTTTATTGACGGTGAAAAAGACACTTATTGATGAATCGAAATGAACGTATCGAATAAGACTCCTCAAGTAATGAATGACCTCGGTAACATGAGATCTGCGAAAACGCACAAAAGGAAAGTAAAAATGTGACCTTTTATGTTATAATGTGATGGTTTTCAAAAGTAGGATTTCTTACCAAAAGTTGACTTTATTTCAATATTGTAAACATAATTGCATTAAATGGTGGGAGCACAATCTAAGATTTAGTCCAATGCTCCAATATACTGTTATTCATTCTAAATTAATATTTTCTGATCTGACATAAAACATAACGTTCGGACTTCTAAAATGAGGAATTAATCAAACGCCCTGAGAAAATCGCAACCACCACAAACATAGAAAAACCCATATTTTGGTTTTACACGTAAGACATGGCGCGTTTGAAGAACGCTCTCTTTTTAAAAAGTTTCAAACATTCAAGTGGATATGATTGTATCAATTGTGTGTTTCTTCATGTGTGCACAATCAAGGACAAGAATATTAGGATCACTATCGGATTGTGCACCTTTGAAATAGGAATTTTAAAAGTTTCAACTAAGCTCTTGAAAAAGTCTTGTTAGTTTTGATATTCAGTTGCTTGGATATATCATACATTTAAGTATTCCATCGACAGTGATGGCTCATTTGAATCGATAACAATATTATTGCATATATATATGGTTCCTAAAAAAAATGTAAATAGAAAGGTGGTTCAACATTTATCACGGGTAACACATACGTACACATATAATTCATCCGGGGTGTGTGGGCGTGCGTATTTGTTGTCAAGTATTTAATTGATATGATTGAGATGACAAAGGTAATTGGTTGATATTAATTATCGGAGAAAGGAATGGAGTTAGAGAGTGGTGATATGACAATGTCTTGCTAGAAGTCCCGTAACTGCGCATGCTCATAAAAATTAAAATGTGTTGTAGTAGTACACGGTTTATTCCGTACGGGACGTCTAACAAGATAGCCAGTGATATTTTAAAAGAAAGGTTTCGAGAGTAGTCATTCCAAATTGCAGGGAATCGTTAAGCATTCCAAAATGATTCACCCATCACCCCCCTTTTTCACATCTTGTTTAAAGGGCATTGAGATATCCGGGAGATTTCTCTGAAATATGAAATGAACATCTTTACCTTATTTAGTTAAATGATATTAGAAATCCTCTCATATGATTTCTTCAAAATATCAGTGAACATGAAACATTTTCTCAGCCTTTATGAAGGCATGTATGAAATGCATTTCTCCTTTTTGTATATTGATTAAAGATCACCACCAATTGAATCAGGGAGGTCATAGTGACTTTACTTCAGATAACAAGCCATGGGTGGTCGGTCTTCCAGGTTATTCATGGTAAACATGAAACAAATTTAGTAGAAGCCATCTGTGGCCATTTAGATGATTTTTTTTTTTAATTTCGATATGATATACATCTAAATTAAACAAACTATGAAATTCATGAATTTTACACGAAATATTGCAAAATAAGCTCTATAATTTCAAGTGGTATCTACGTGTAAGCATTGCGTACGTGAAAACTCAACTTCTGCAAATATGGAGGGCTCCCTCCCAAGAAAGATATCTCAGTGGCCCTTTAAATGAAATAAACATCCAAAATCTCCATTTTTGTGTGAAAAATACCTGCAAACTGGTAAACCTGTATCATAAAATACAAAATTTCCATTTTGAAGTATTTTATTCGATTTCGTGAAAATGATTTGTTCTGATAAACCAATTAGTAGGTAGATTCCCTTTGTAGTTTGGTACTCTATAATGTAGTAATACCTTTTTAATAGTGAGGATGATAAACGATATATTGTTAAACACGGAATGGAACGAGAGTGTGGAATGCTTGGCATAAATAGGTTGATGTACAGTTGATTTAAGTTGATCGACATTTTTTGTTTATTCTATATTGAATAAAGGTCAATAAAGTATTGGTTTTTTGAAATGCTAGTGTTTTGACGTTGTCATTTGTTTCAATGTAGTGGCATTTTATTTAGCCATTACGTTATAAATAAATTTTCTTGAGTTGTACATGGTGAGTCAGAATGGTCTAGACCAGAATTAATCAGATCTATTATCAAATCAAGTGTAAATCAGATATGTTGTCAAAGTTGGTTGGTGTGTTTGAAATATTTGGTGACTAATTCTAGTATCAATGATATCTAGTAGAAAGGTTGATTTTTCTTTTGACAAATCCATGGTGTAAAGTATAATAAGCTTATACTTACAATTTACGCGTAACGTTTCATGCTCACTGAGCACTTCATCAGACTAATGACATCTGACCTCTTCACTGACTTTTTGTAGTGATTACCGCCGCGGAAGTAGAGGTAGAATTGTAAAATATAAGCTTATTAAACTTTACACCATGGATTTTCAAAAGAAAAATCAACCTTTCTACTATTTATCTGAACATTCCTGATGAATCTACACCAAGTTATCAATGATACCATTTTGAATAAATGCTCTTGCAAAGAACACAAGCTAGAACAAGTATTACGATTCAACAAATGTGTGTTGGTTTTAACTGGATCTCAAAAGGAGTACTATCATCAATATAATAGCTTTGTGATTCACTTCAGTTTTCTTGCGGATTCGAAACTTTCTCATTCCAAAAAAACCCTTATGGCCAAACAAATTCCGTGTGCTGATAGAAAAAATGAGCCAGCAGCCATTAATGTCAAGAAGGAAACAAAATTGTTGAAAAGAAGGCTTAAACAATTTATATTAACCCAACTGTTTGAAATACTGTACTTGCCAGAAGAAGAAACAAATCTGCAAACTTGTGCCCAAAATATTCTGACTCGCCCTGTATACCGTGCGTTATCTGGGACATGAAAGTCTACTTAAAATTCAAACAGTTCTTGTTGACAAGACGATCGACAAATGTATCTAATGATGAACATGTGGAAAAAGAAAGGTATTTTATGTGAGGTAGAGTTGTTTAAGTCATTCCTTAAATCTTGAAGTGGTAAATGGAATGCAATGTTATTCTGTGCGTAAAATAACTTCAATTTTCAGACATCCCGAGGCAATCATGCAATGACTCATTCATTCCCCAAGTCTAGCAATGACTTAAATTTGACTGGTCCATTTCATTTGAAAACATATATATTGACATGGAACGGGATGAAGAATTGCAATCTTTTGAAATGATATCAAATTTATTTTCATATTCTATCTTTCATGACGTCAATTTCTATCTCACAATTGCCAAATAAGGTTGTGATGAAAGCCCTTTACCCTGTACATACCGCTAGACAGAGCGATCCAAGGGATAAAGTCAGATTGATTTCTGACAAATTAGATTTTGATAAAGAATATGTTCCTTCTATCTTTTACATGAGGGGAGATATAACCGTTGACAAGCATGTTTACGTCGGCATGTAATCAACCACAAATATTTCTGGCAATTTATTATATATCCACGTACAGTTTAGCCAGACTGTCTATTATTTTAAACTATTTTGATTAAATGAGAGTTTTCTTACTCGTCTTACAATAACCGGCATTCAACGATAGAGTAGACCTGAATCGCCAGAAACAAATGATATCGTTATTTAAACATCACTTTCCTTTTCTTAATGTCTAAGAGAAACAAAAACAAGTTTTGGTATGAATTTCAAAGACTGGGAGTGATTTGGGGATCATGGGCATTCATTGCAATTTTACTTTCTCGGAGTTAAAGAAAATTCACACCCAAAGAGAGAGATAACTCAAACGGCCAAGGGCACCAAACTAGCGTAACTTGATAGGGAGGTAAGCTACCTCCCTGGTAGTTATGCTCTAACTGTAGCGTAACTTACTAACGATGTAATTCTTAGAGCATAACTGGCGAGTAACACCAGAATAGTAACTAGCGAGGTAAATATCCACATTAATCAGCATCGTCCCCTTACAAAATTAATTGGCGTATATGCCAAGTGTTAACCTATAGTTTACTGTAAATTTCTGACGTGAATGGTCCTCCGTCATATTCAAAATGTGTCGTCACTCGCCACGTCATAGACGAGTGTACATAAAGAATCACATTGAGTCGGCCTGCGTTCCGGACAAAAAATGACGCCATTTTTTTGGCCAAAAATTTCGAAGTTGTTTATCGCTTTTTCAAAAAATAAAGACTATCATGACATTACAGACATATTTTGGGCGAGGGGCACATACAAATATTCCAAAAAGCACAATTTTAATGACAAACACAAGCACCCGGTGGAAACAAGTAGTTTAATGGTATATACAATTATAACACATCTCTTAACACAAATACTTCTGTGGCGTGGATATCTTGTCCTTCGCTTGTGAACCGCAGAACCCCGTTTCGATCCCCACGCACGGGGCACGGCACGATAATATTTCATTTTTTTTGTTCTCCTACCCTTCCACTCACAATAATGTTGAAACTTTGGCTCTATCAGTTTTTAATTAATAAAACAATAATACGTTTATTTATTTATTTATTTGGTCATTATTTAAAATCATTGGACAATTAGTACATTTAGGTCAAAATATGACCCAAAGTCGGTGCGATTAGTGTTTGAATGGGCAAAAGAAGTTGATCTAAATTTTGACTAAAAGTAGGCTATTCACCAAATTGCATGAATGTAGTTTCAAAAATATAACATCTTTCAGCTTATGAGGGGTCACATTCCACTTCAAATAGACACCCCTGTGCATACAAGCGCAATTGGTCCTTCCGCATCAGCAAATCATCCTCTCCAATGTTCACAACAATTTACGCTACTGCTAGAATCGACTGACTTGTGATGCCCCAACTTACTCTTGGGTCCGGTCAGGTATAACATTTAGCGTAAATTACCCGCCAGTTACTAACCTAGCAGCTTACCCCGATTTGGTGCTCTCCAAATTTTGGGTTACGCCTCAGCTACTAGCGAGGTAGCGCTATTCTTCAGCTACTCGTCATTGGTGCACTCGTCCGGATCATCTTTTTTAGGAACCTCTTTTGGAGTGGTCCCTTATAATTTATTCCTTCTAGAGATGATAATGTTAAGTCTCTTATAATACGAGCACCCTCTTACAATTGTCTTACGAGATACAATCCTATCAAATCATACGACCTGAAGTACCCGAGCGTGTACACACGAGAGGTCGGTCTACTGCATCACATAATAATACAGTCATCAAAAAGTAACTTACCAGGTAATAAATGTGCTTATAACTCCAAAAGTATTACTCCTACTTGAAAATATCAAATTATAAAGTTGTTGACCCATTTCTCCTCTTTATTAATTGGAGATTTTGCATGTCCGACCGCATTGTACCGATGGATCAATACGGCACATATGATTTACCTTTCATACTCTCCCCGTGTTGAAGAATTGTGAAAATGAAAACCGTATCTTTACCTTACATTTGGGAGTGTAACTTCCTCAATAATCAACCATTCCTAGTGATATACCTCGAATTAAAGAGGAGAAATCTCTCAACAACTTTATTATTTGATATCTTTATGTAGGGGATATAGATGGGGTCATGTGACGTCATGACGGGCATTTGGTCGGCAGTTGCCATTGTTCTTTGCCCGGCGGTGTGCGCAAGCACCCGTGCTTTTAAAACTTGCGCCAAAGCATTATAAGTGTTGTGGTCATATGCTGTTCCCTCAAGCAGTCCACTCCCTTCGACCGTTGCTTTTGTTGATAAACATTGCTGTCGCACCATCTATACTTATAGAGTCATCAGCACATTTATTACCTGGTAATAATGATAATAATAATAATAATAATAATAATAATGAGATTTATAAAGCGCCTTTTACAACGTAGACAAGGCGCTGTAATTTTGCTGCTGGTGAATCATCAGAATCATGTCGCATCAACTAAGGTGCTGCCAATTTCTAGCGCAACCCTATCCGCACTTAGATTGTAACATCCACCATTTTTAATGCAGCTCCCCAATTACCATTGGATCAAGGATTTTGAAAGCAGGAGGAAACCGGAGAACCCGGAGAAAACCTGCGAGAGCGTGCATGGATCGTGATAAACCAAATGCACATAAAGCCCGCGGTCGTGCACAGAATTGACCCGGGTTTCATTGGTGCAAGGCGAGGGAACTATCCGCTGCGCCAACACGCTCTCCCTGGTAAGTTACTTTCTGATGACTGTACATACATACATGGATACATCAATTAGACACACACCCGTATGCTCACTACAAAATTGAGGGTGATTATCACATACAAAATAGTCATAACATTATTTTTAAAGCATCTATTCGAATTTGTAAATGTGTGAACTTCTAATGGAGCGGACTTTAAAAGAAACAGATTTGCCATTTGGTATGCTTTAAATATGGAGGGGTGTTGCACGGTTGCACCTAGATAAAAGAAGCCCTTGATAGCGGAATATAGATGCGCACATTTCCTGGCAGTTTTAAAGTGGATCTAATAATTATTGGCGTCATTAATTAAATAGAAATTATTCATCTAATATTAATGAATTAGTTGGAATAGCTATGAACGGTTCATCCACTTAGAATTAATACAGTGGTCAATAGCCCATTATTAAAGACCTTCAATAATTTTCGAGATTTGAAGGCACACGGACAGAATTGAAGGTAAGGGTAAACCGTCGCATAAGTAGCTCGGAGTGCGCATCAGACACAATAACAAGACTAGGTACGCCTAGTAGAGCTGGTCGGATATTTGAATGTTAAAAAATATTTTTGTTTTGTAATATGGCAGAATATAATTATGTAATTTGGAAAGTGGTGTTATGGTACTAATTTTTTTTAACTGTGTTTATGTTTATACAACATTGATTAGGATGAATTATATGTTAGTGTATTTTAACAGGCCCACGGTCTAAATGTATCCCTCAAAGGATGCATGGTTCCATAACAGGCTCACGGTATAAATGTATCCCTCAAAGAGTGCATAAATCCATAACAGGCCCACGGTCTAAATGTATCCTTCAAAGGGTGAATAGTTCAATAACAGGCCCACGGTCTAAATGTATTCCTCAGAGGGTGCATTATTCTGTAACAGGCCCACGGTCTAAATGTATCCCTCAAAGGGTGTATGGTTCCATAACAGGCTCACGGTCTAAATGTATCACTCAAAGGGTGCATAAATCCATAACAGGCCCACGGTCTAAATGCATCCTTCAAAGGGTGAATAGTTCAATAACAGGCCCACGGTCTAAATGTATTCCTCAGAGGGTGCATTATTCTGTAACAGGCCCACGGTATAAATGTATCCCTCAAAGGGTGTATGATTCCATAACAGGCTCACGGTCGAAATGTATCCCTCAAAGGGGCATAATTCTATAATAGGCCCACGGTCTAAATGTATCCTTCTAAGGGTGAATAGTTCAATAACAGGCCCACGGTCTAAATGTATTCATCAGGGGGATACATGGTTTCATAACAGGCTCACGGTCTAAATGTATTCCTGAAAGGGTGCATTATTCCATCACTACAGGCTCACGGTCTAAATGTATCCTCAAAGGGTGTATGGTTCAATAACAGGCTCACGGCCTAAATGTATCCCTCAAATGGCACATAATTATATTACAGGCCCACGGTCTAAATGCATCCTTCAAAGGGTGAATAGTTCAAAACAGGCCCACGGTCTAAATGTATTCCTCAAAGGGTGCATAATTCTATAACAGGCGCACGAACTTAATGTATCTTTTAAAGGGTGAATAGTTCAAAAACAGGCCCACGGTCTAAATGTATTCCTCAAAGGGTGCATTATTCCATCACTACAGGCTCACGGTCTAAATGTATCCCTCAAAGGGTGCATGGTTCCATAACAAGCTCACGGTCTAAATGTATCCCTCAAATGGCGCATAATTCTATTACAGGCCCACGGTCTAAATGCGTCCTTCAAAGGGTGAATGGTTCAAAAACAGGCCCACGGTCTTAATGTATCCCTCAAAGGGTGCATGGTTCCATAACAGGCCCATGGTCTAAATGTGCCGTGGATGCCGTCGATTAATACCCTGTGGACTGAGTGTAATCTGCTTCATAGTAGGGTTGCTGGGAAAATGTAAGCTTACGTTAAGTCTTGATTAATGGTACAGTATTTCCAGCTTTGGGATAGGAGGATAACGCTAAAGTAGTGCTTCATATAAGGGGTCCGGTGTCGGGAAAAGATCTGTTTTCCCTGTGGACTGAATGTAATCTGCTTCATAGTAGGGTTGCTGGGAAAAGGTAAGCTTACGTTAAGTCTTGATTAATGGTACAGTATTTCCAGCTTTGGGATAGGGGATAACGCAAAAGTAGGGCTTATAGTAGGGGTCCAGTGTCGGGAAAATATCTGTTTTCCCTGTGGACTGAGTATAATCTGCTTCATAGTAGGGTTGCCGGGAAAGGGTAAGCTTACGTTAAGTCTTGATTAATGGTACAGTATTTCCAGCTTTGGGATAGGGGGATAACGCAAAAGTAGGGCTTCATATTAGGGGTCCAGTGTCGGGAAAAGATCTGTTTTCCCTGTGAACTGAGTATAATCTGCTTCATAGTAGGGTTGCCGGGACAAGGTAAGCTTACGTTAAGTCTTGATTAATGGTACAGTATTTCCAGCTTTTGGGATAGGGGGATAACGCTAAAGTAGTGCTTCATATTAGGGGTCCGGTGTCGGGAAAATATATGTTTTCCCTGTGGACTGAGTATAATCTGTTTCATAGTAGGGTTGCCGGGACAAGGTAAGCTTACGTTAAGTCTTGATTAATGGTACAGTATTTCCAGCTTTGGGATAGGGGGATAACGCTAAAGTAGTGCTTCATATTATGGGTCCGGTGTCGGGAAAATATCTGTTTTCCCTGTGGACTGAATGTAATCTGTTTCATAGTAGGGTTGCCGGGACAAGGTAAGCTTACGTTAAGTCTTGATTAATGGTACAGTATTTCCAGCTTTGAGATAGGGGGATAACGCAAAAGTAGGGCTTCATATAAGGGGTCCGGTGTCGGGAAAATATCTGTTTTCCCTGTGGACTGAGTATAATCTGCTTCATAGTAGGGTTGCTGGGAAAAGGTAAGCTTACGTTAAGTCTTGATTAATGGTACAGTATTTCCAGCTTTTGGGATAGGGGATAACGCAAAAGTAGTGCTTCATATTAGGGGTCCGGTGTCGGGAAAAGATCTGTTTTCCCTGTGGACTGAGTATAATCTGCTTCATAGTAGGGTTGCTGGGAAAAGGTAAGCTTACGTTAAGTCTTGATTAATGGTACAGTATTTCCAGCTTTTGGGATAGGGGATAACGCAAAAGTAGTGCTTCATATTAGGGGTCCGGTGTCGGGAAAATATATGTTTTCCCTGTGGACTGAGTATAATCTGTTTCATAGTAGGGTTGCCGGGACAAGGTAAGCTTACGTTAAGTCTTGATTAATGGTACAGTATTTTCAGCTTTTGGGATAGGGGATAACGCAAAAGTAGTGCTTCATATTAGGGGTCCGGTGTCGGGAAAATATATGTTTTCCCTGTGGACTGAGTATAATCTGTTTCATAGTAGGGTTGCCGGGAAAAGGTAAGCTTACGTTAAGTCTTGATTAATGGTACAGTATTTCCAGCTTTTGGGATAGGGGATAACGCAAAAGTAGTGCTTCATATTATGGGTCCGGTGTCGGGAAAATATATGTTTTCCCTGTGGACTGAGTATAATCTGTTTCATAGTAGGGTTGCCGGGACAAGGTAAGCTTACGTTAAGTCTTGATTAATGGTACAGTATTTCCAGCTTTGGGATAGGGGGATAACGCAAAAGTAGGGCTTTATATAAGGGGTCCAGTGTCGGGAAAAGATCTGTTTTCCCTGTGGACTGAGTATAATCTGCTTCATAGTAGGGTTGCCGGGACAAGATAAGCTTACGTTAAGTCTTGATTAATGGTACAGTATTTCCAGCTTTTGGGATAGGGGATAACGCAAAAGTAGTGCTTCATATTAGGGGTCCGGTGTCGGGAAAATATATGTTTTCCCTGTGGATTGAGTATAATCTGTTTCATAGTAGGGTTGCCGGGACAAGGTAAGCTTACGTTAAGTCTTGATTAATGGTACAGTATTTCCAGCTTTTGGGATAGGGGATAACGCAAAAGTAGTGCTTCATATTAGGGGTCCGGTGTCGGGAAAATATCTGTTTTCCCTGTGGACTGAATGTAATCTGCTTCATAGTAGGGTTGCTGGGAAAAGGTAAACTTAGGTTAAGTCTTGATTAAAGGTACAGTATTTGCAGCTTTGGGATAGGGGATAACACAAAAGTAGGGCTTATAGTAGGGGTCCAGTGTCGGGAAAAGATCTGTTTTCCCTGTGGACTGAGTATAATCTGCTTCATAGTAGGGTTGCTGGGAAAAGGTAAGCTTACGTTAAGTCTTGATTAATGGTACAGTATATTCCAGCTTTGGGATAGGGGGATAACGCAAAAGTAGTGCTTCATATTAGGGTCCGGTGTCGGGAAAATATATGTTTTCCCTGTGGACTGAGTATAATCTGCTTCATAGTAGGGTTGCCGGGAAAAGGTAAGCTTACGTTAAGTCTTGATTAATGGTACAGTATTTCCAGCTTTGGGATAGGGGGGTAACGCAAAAGTAGTGCTTCATAGTATCGCACAAGCTATTGACCAATTTAAATATGCTCGTCGGAGAGTTAAATTTGACCATTTCATTGATCATTAATAATGTAAATTTTTCAAAGGCTTTTTAATCTTATGATAAATTTCATCCCATTAAATCCTCACCTAAATATATTTAATTTGTTCCATAATACAAAACATTGACTGCTCTCACTCGGTATGGTGGACAATTATTGCTGCTCGTGAGGGAATTTTACCAATTCAACAATAAAGAGCAGTAAATTTGTTTGATATTATGATATACGAGGGTCAGTAAGTTATGAAAGTGATCATGGTATGGGATGCATGAGTGATTCTATCGAGGAATAGTGTGATCAATAAAAAGTATGAACCTTAATTTGTCTTTCAAACAATACAGTTTTGGATTTCTAAGTGTGAACTATGACGTCATAGCATTGTCTCAAAGTAAGTACACTTAGGACACTGCTAAATCAGTTATTTGGCGGGAAATTTGAATTGTTTGTTTAAAACATGTGGTTAGAAGATTGTATAACATGACACCAGAAGCAGGTAAATCCCACTTTTTTCGCGTAAGTATGATTAAAAGGACAATAATTTAAATCCCTGTGTAATTTGATATATGTAGTATAAGAGGAAAAAGTATGGAGAGGCAATTGAATAAAAAATATATACAAATATCAGTATTTCAAATAGCCAATTTTCATTGAAAAATGCCCAGTCAGTGAATCACTAATATTGCGGAAAATCATACAATTTAGGATAAATCCAAGCAATTAACCAATTTGGGAGATTCCATATGATAGTTAACTAAGGGCGCACACAACTAATTCAGTCTAGAAATCCACTTCCGGCAAAAAGTTGTATATGTCAGCAATAGTTCCTATCAAGCACAAAAAGTGTGCGAAATCGATGCATTAGCTGGTGCTGTTCTCTCGAATGTTGCATCTATGTGTTGTGGGGAATATGTACGTGAAGTTTGTAGAAAAAACGGGATGATTTGAGCTTTATTATAATTTCATCAGCCGATTTACCGCCACTGTGCATCCCAGACTGAGGACTGAAAATTAGGTGATGAAATTAATACTTCCCGATTTAGCGGCATTTACTGGAAAATGTAATCGTCAAACTTGCCTTGATATTCATATATGTTATAAATAATCGTTGATGGCATAAGATTGCAAATTTTCATAAAAATTCACTGAAGGATTTTTGAAATAGAGCGGTTTTAATAGGCCGACATTTGTGTGTAAAGCCTATGGGGAGCGTATTAGTTGCGTGCTCCCCTAATTATCTGAACTTATTCACATGAAACATGCAGAAGATATGCGCATGCGCAGACGGCAGATCATTTTGAACTGGGCCGAATATGGCTAAAATCATGAAATTTACCAGATAAAAGCTTACTGTGCCTTCTAATTCTAATCAGAAATAAGGAAAAATGCTTGAATCAATGTGTAAAAATATTGTGATAGTCAAAATGAAGATATACATGAATATATCAATCAAAGTTGGCTGCCACAACCTCTCTTATTACTGTTATCTTTAAAGCTACTAGATATGTATTGTTAAAGTAATCGTCACATAATTTCAATGGTTTGAGGAAATTTTATGAACAGCTCCTTTTGAAATCCCCACTATTATTGCTTTACATCCCACAACAATTTACTAAATTATAATCCCTCCATTGTTCTTTATCTTTTGTTGTTTTCTAAGGTATATTATTGCGGATTTTGCTAAATAAAAGCGTATTTGAGATGGTCCCTTTCTTGTTTGTATTAAGGGATTCAGATCTAAAAAAGAGTGTCAAACAGAGATAAGTGTGTGTTCTAACAGTGTTCTAAATATGTGCCAAGTGTTATCTGTTTTTATGCTTGCATTGCCGAGATATACGCAAATGTATCAATCAACCCATATTCAACATATTACATTACCCGCCAAATAATTGACAGATTTCAGTCAGTGTCTGAAACCTATTGTGTTTATGTTAATGCCGTTACATAACCAAAGGTATCTAACAATCCAAAAGGGTATTGTTTGAAAGACAAAGGTTCATACTTTGTATTGATCACATTATCCCTCAATAGAATCACTCATGCATCCCATACCATGGTCACTTTCATTATTTATTGAACGACCCTTGTATAAATAATTTCATGAATATAGTGTTTGATTTTGATATAAATACAAATATTTTTATTTGAAGTTGCCAAATAGATAAACAAACTGTCCTGGACTTTATTTACACCCATATCCTCCCTTGAACACCAAGGAGGTGCAAATTTAAGATTCTAGTAAGAACAGCGCTGTGCAAATTTAAGATTCTAGTAAGAACAGCGCTGGACATCAAACATGGTCGGAGGGTTGTACTGCGAGCTGCAAGCCTCAGTGTCACCCTTGCCTTCAACACACACGTTTTCACCGCGATTTTAGACTTTTTCACATTGTTAAAAGGCGCTATTAAAACAAACGTAAGAACATTGAAAACAAAATGTTATAGTCTTTTTCTTCTCTAAATGTGTCGGATAACCTTTAGAATTGAACTCGACCGACCGACTCACTTTTCCCCCTGTTATGCATACGCATACACATACAAAACCTGTGTTTGGCCTAGTGTCAAAACCCTTGTTCGAACTAGAAATCCAAGCAAAATAATTGGAAATCAACAGGCAAAATATGTAACCAGTATGATAGCTGTATTATTAATAGTGAGTCTTATCTGCTCTTCATGGCTACGTTCAGATAATTTGGAGGACTCGACAACAGCTCTCGCGATCCCTATATAGCACGGAAGGATTATAATATAACATATGCATTAAGGCCGAGAAAATGTGCTGTTGAAAACACATCCCAGATATAAAACCTGTGAATTGAGTAGTAAAGGTTCCCTTCTCATATGACCCGTCTACGAGCTTACCTTGAAATGGAATCTCACCATATGTTATGTAACATGTTTCTTCGTTGTGAATTTCTTATTAAGAGCCAATGGCAAACCAATGCACACATGCGAATTGTCGTAAAATATAAAGTTTCTTCCCGGCGCTAAAATGGACGGGACGGTGTCAAATAACAATACAAAAACCCACTTCAGTATATAAGTCACAATTGTTGACAATTTACCAATTTGTTAAGAGAGTATGGATACTTAATTCCAATTAATTCTAATCAGTGTCACAAAGAGCACTGACGGTTCGCTGGATGTTATCGATAGAGATCCGGCAATCCTACAGGTATTATATAGCCAGTACTCCATTCCTCGGATTGTATGGGGAATTGATTTCAGCGGACAATGTTATGACAATATAAAATGTATTTGCCCATAGTATATCGGGTATGGCCAAATTGTTAAGAAGTAAAGCTTGCACCTTATTATTATTTGATGGGTTTTCTTTCTCCATACAAAAAAAAAATTCGACCAAGTGCATTTAAACCAATTATCCACATTATCAAAAATAATAACTTATCTTACCATAACCTATCATGTGTGAAATATGGAGATCCGTCTATCACTACAATGCTTGTCACGCCATTATGCGCATATTTATTAATCTGAAATTATCTGACCTTATATTCTAAACTTTTCAGATATTTCTCTCTAAAACCTTTGAGGTGTATTCAATATTTTGAAAGCATGACCATAAGCATTGCCCTACCTTTAAATAAAAACAGTCCCTCTTCATTCGAATCAATGAGACGTAGACATTTTACCTACATGACCTAGGCCATTATTATTATTATTATTATTATTATTATTATAGGCACTTATATAGCGCTCTATAAAAAGCACAGCGCAACGCCCCCGAAAACAATATACGGCAGACATAATACACAAAACATATACAATAATACAAAGTTACACATTTGGAAATAAATAGGTCTTTAGAAGACTCTTAAAAGTAGACACAGTCCTAGCTTCTCTGACATAAATAGGAAGCTAATTATTCCAGAGCTGAGGTCCGAGAACAGTGAGACAACAATCACCAGCTCTTTTGTGTGAACGAACGGGATTGAGCTTTGTTATGTCAGGTGAAGAACGAAGTCTGTGCCTACTTCTAGTAGTATCAGGATGATTGTACAACGCGACAAGATTCTGTAGATAAGCCGGAGCAGTACCAGATATGCACTTATATACCTGCAACATGATTTTGAAATGTATTCTTTCTTTGAGTGGGAGCCAGCGTAAGGAACGCAACAGTTTGACAGAGCACCTGTCTCGTCCACATGCAAAGACTAGTCTGGCAGCTTTATTTTGGATACGTTGCAAACGTTTTAGATCAGCTTCACGTGCTCCGTACAAGAGGGAATTGGCATAATCAATGCGAGACAAAACAAGTGCTCTGACGGCATGATGGCACGCTTCCTGGCTAAGGAAGCGACGAATCCGCCATAAGTTACGAATGTGGAAGTTCAAAGTCTTACAAAGCTTACTAACATGGATAGACATATTTAGAGTGCCGTCAAAAACAACGCCTAAGTTCCTAACACTGGCAGATGGTTTTATTGAAAGATTTCCCACATTTAATACAATATCTGGAAGTTTGGTGAGAGCTCTGTTTGTGGAAATTATGAAAAACTCAGTTTTATCCTGATTAAGCTGCAACTTGTTGTGTAACATCCAAGAGGTAATATCAGATATGCAAGCAGACAGGTTATTGAGGACACGCTCACGATCACCAGGGATCTTAGGATCAAACTCGGCATAGAGCTGAATATCATCCGCATAGCAATGGAAACATATTTTGTAACGACGGATGATCTCACCAATAGGGGTGTACATGATGAAACATGATGGTGTACATGATGAAACCCTGAGGGCCAATTATGGAACCCTGTGGCAAAGAGTATGTAAGCGTGTGCTCACTAGACATAGCGTTTTTAATTGCAACTCTGACATTACGCTGATTAAAATAAGATTTATACCAAGAGAGAACAGAGCCATCGATACCAAAATGTGATTTAAGTCTATGCAACAAAATGGAATGATCAACTGTATCAAAGGCCGCTGACATGTCAAGCAACACCAAGAAAACAACTTTACCATGATCCACGAACTGGTTGATATCGTTCTTAACCTTCAGAAGGGCAGTTTCAGTACTATGAGACCGCTTGTATGAGGACTGGTCATAAGTTGTGGTGAAAAGCGATCGTAATGACAATGGTAAGAGATGCACCATTTTCAGGAATCACCTTAAGATAAATCTCCGATATTATGTTTGTTATCAGACATTACTCATTCATACAGACGGGGCAGGCTCTTCATCCCCCGAAACTTCACACACTATCCTGGCCGATTATCTGTTCCTCAAAACATGAGCGCGAATGTTTTAAAACTATTTACATGAATCGTACCATACTGAAGGTACATTTTGCTTTTAAACAGGCTTCTAAAATGTTAGTCATTGATATATGCACACGTAGCGTGCGAAAATTGGCTATTTCTAGACTAATTTACCTCCGATTCCTCCTACTGATGTCTTGAAATTTGATGGGGATTCAGCAAACCCCATTAACAACGATCTCGAACCTGGTCTCGAATTCGCTGTCGCACCGAAGGATTATCCACTAGACCACAGATTGCAAAATGGCCAGATGGGTACAATTCCGCCGAATGATAGTTAAAGGTGGAGGTATTTCCCCTTTGGACACGTAGGTGCTGTTGATACAGAAATATGCCAACATTCCTCCGTTGTATAAGGAAATACGCCAATTAATAATTACCAATTGACAGTGTATAAACTCATTGTGTATAAATCCAATAGTAATATACACTCCAAATTGTATTGACACTGTAAAATCTGTAGGCCCTACTCTCCACATAATCATCAAATCGAGATAAAATTATGGCTAAATCTAGTCATCAAAAAACCATGATAGCTAAAATGATGGAGGCGCGTTGATCATGATATCAGTGGAGAAGATCAATTGATTTTTGGATTTATTTTTACACATCATACTGGCCCAAGCTCAAAATCCTAAATGGGAACACTGATACACTGATACATTGATGTCATCTAGGCCTTAGATTGTGACACATAACATCAGAAGGTACATGAGATACAGGCTGTCCGATAACAAATTGTGAACGTGTTCCACATCATTACTCTCATCAAACATTCAGTATTTGGTATTAATGTTTATATAAGCTATTGGATAATATTGTTGGCTTTCAAATGCCGTTGGCTTGATCATTATTGCTCCTGGTTCCCATATACCAAGCATGTGCAACCTTTTCTACCACACGGGCCGCATTGTGATTTTGAGATCTATTCGCGGGCCGCAGTGATTGTCAAACATTCCAAAACACATCCGGAGGAGGAGTAATAGGGAGAGGGGAAGTCCATTGCTCATGGAATAATAATAATAATAATAATACACAGCATTTATTCAAGCGCTTGATACGTAAGATCTCCAAGCGCTTTACAATATAAATACAATAGGTAATTACATGATAAAATACACAAATACCCGCTTCTCTTCTTGTAATTTCCTCTTTTTACTCGCTGTTGCTGCTGCAGCGCCATTTTAACCAGGAATTTTATCACCAATCACGCCTTGAGTTATATTTCCTTAATGCAGTGCGTCACCCTACTAATTATAAGTAAACACACCACTAAATCACTCCACCATTTGTGTAAAACTAGGGAGTTCCGGTTAAAACGGCCGCATCAGTGGGAATTTTAGGATTGCTTCGCGGGCCGCAGATTAGAGGTCGGCGGGCCGCATGTGGCCCGCGGGCCGCAGGTTGCACACGCTTGCCATATACATATGCACAAAATCATGGCATCATAGTGCATTCATCATTGGAGCTCTTAGATTCTAGTTTACATCAATAAATTATTTCTCAGTGTTCCTTTTTCTTTTTTTTAAAACTTAAGCGCTCCACAAATGCATCATGTGAAAAAGCCTTAGTTGGCTGCTGCTCCCGAAATGCATTGTGGGATATCCTTAAAATCTTCTTTGGAAATGCTTGGTCAATCACAGGCATTTAAAAACGAGTTGTGCCAAAAAAGATGCTGGTGGAAAGAGTCATTTTGCTCATTTAATATTCAGTACTTTAAGATGACTACATTTAATTACTTTCTAAAACACTGTTTGTTTTGTCTCATTTGCTTTATTCTATCAAAAAGTCAAATTTGTGCTATTTTTTATGAAGAATGCTTTTTAAACATTAAACATAGCCGTAATTTTACACATGGATTATTTCTTTCAAAAAACTGGCACAACTTTAATTTTTTTTTGCTCATGGTAAAACAAGCATATTTTGGATAGACTCAAGAAAATTCCATAGAACAAACTGCATTAGTTATCTTGAAGCTCGCACATTAAATCCAAATATGTAATGTGTATTGGTGAAAATGACATATTCCATAAAAAAAACATCTTTATCTAAAAGTGGCACAAGCTCGATTTTGAGTGATTGTTGTTCGTTGATCAAACATAGCTTTAGATTGAGAAAAGTAAATACAATCAAATACACAGCATTTGAGAGCCAACTATTAACTTTCAGATTATAAAATATTGCAGCCCAATACTGAGTAATCAATGGAGGCAATGATTACTCAGTATTGCCCTCATTGATTACCAAGGGGGGGGGGGGGGTACTCGTATTAAGTATGGTCGGGGCTGTGCCGCTGGCGATTCAAAACCCCTACCCATTTCTAAGGGTGATTTTGGAAAAAACGGTACCCATTTCTAAGGAGTTTGCTTCATTATAGACCCAATTTTCGCAAATTATCGGGAAAATAGACCCAATTTTCGCGAAAATAGCCACAATGTTTGGGCAAATAGACCCATTTGTAAAAAGTGACCCCATATTAGGGATTTTCCAGCACAAATCATACCCCATGTTTGGGGATTTTTTGCAAAAAAAAGTGACCCATTAAGAGTGGCACATCCCGTATACCGTATTAGGTGAGTCCCCCCCCCCCCCCCCCCGGGTGGATTACTTAGTACCGTATTGAGTTATCAATGAGGGCAATACTGAGTAATCAATGAGGGCAAAGACGTGGGTGGAACATGTGCACCCTTTTCTTAGGGACACCCTGTATAAAGCAACTCCTATCTTGGCATAGCCTTCATACTCTTACATGACACCCTTCATTCAAGTCCTTTCAACACCCAACTGTTACATTAGCATGGTGGTCATGGTTCAAGACTCACGTGTAGGTTAATGCTTGGTTGTGGGGAGATGGTGGATGGTCCTGTAAAGCATGTAGCCAGCTGGGCTGGTGATACAGGCAGCTCCTGGTATAATTAGTTCCCAAGTTTGTTGAGTAGGTTCTCTTGATGCCCATGATGTTGTTCTCTATGTTTGGGCTTTCATTCCTATGTCACTTTCATTGGCATTTTTAACCCTGCCCATTTGTGTTTCTTGTATTATGCATATTTTCTGAGTTGCAGTGAACCAATTGATTGGGCTTTCAGAGCTCTTTGTAGAGAGTTCCCAGTTTGATTTCTAATCACTCAGTTCATTAACCTTGTTAATGTCTGTTGGGCTATGTTCACATTTGATCTTTATGTACGAAGAAAACAAATTCATAAAGAGTCTTGTTTCTGATCTTTGATACATCTTGAATCCAACCAAAGACTCAAATTCATGAAGCTCTAAGAGAGGAGTGCATCTTTCTAATTCAGATCATCTTTACGTCATTTTTATGTCTAAATCGGCTCACCAATCAATGAACAAACATTCAAGCTTACATAACCAATACTCTCTCTTAAAATGTCAACCAAGGTTCATTCAATAGCTCTGGTTGTAAACTTAACATTTAGACAATATTAACATCTAAGTTGCTTGCATCACTGCACATTTTATCAAATCTGAATTTCCTCAGAGAAGTTTTATTCAATCCTGCTTTAACACTGCTTTTGAACAATATAAATGGTATCCTATTTCCTATCATTACTTGGTACTGTAGCCAAGGCTCTAATTCAAATGCACACACTTTGTTCACTCTGCATCATTTGATTGCAATGTTCCCTTATTGAAGTCCTGGTACTTAACTTTATATATAACATTATTGGTCCTCAAAATAAATTAGTCCCTCTTGATTTGTATTTTCCAGAACACAAGTCATCTCCAGTACTGTGTCACTGGCAAATGAAGTTCTTACAAATTAACATTCTGTTAAGTGCATACATTTCTATGTATCATTTTATTGTCCATCTCAGCTCCCTCATTCATGACTTATCACTGTCCTTGTTCCCATTAACAATTCCATGTTCTTTAAGCAACTTTTGAAGCTCTCCTCTTTCGCACATTTCTTGTAAAGTTGATCCTCCTCCAATATAACTGTGATTTATAAATACACTGGGTACTGTTGATACCCCCGTCATCTCACTAAGAATATCCTGCAAAGATATGGAAATAACATTTTAAACGAGACTGAACAAGACTGTTACTAGAAATAATCATGGGTAGCATTTAAAGAACATTAGAAATTCCTCCAAACAGTGTGCATATCAGACCCCAGGTACAGGCATTGCTAAATAGTAAGTTTGCAATACAGGGTGACCCAGAATGATTTATACGGGGAAAGGTGCATTTATTAAGGCATTGTTATCGATTAAATTGCTTATGATTTTAACATCTACATGTATATATTTAGCTTTCTGAGGAATTTTGTAAAAATAGTTCTGCCAGTCGGGGGAAACTACTGTCAGTCGGGTGCAGTGCCGTCTCTAGATGGTTTGTGTGTGGTGGGATGTAACCCAAATAGTCAAATAGTAGGAAAATTTGAACATATAGTCTACAAATCTATGCAGCAGTGGGCTAAATAAAGGAGAATGTTATAGAGAAAAATGATGAAAACCCTGAGGATTAGCCATTAGTTGTTGACAGTGCTGATTTTGGACTGTGCGATTTCTTTTTGACCGTGCACATTTTTTTGACCTCACCCCCCCCCCCCCCCCCCACACCACTTATTACGTGAAATTCATGAGGTGACTGCATTTATGAACATTTTTTTGCACTTCAATCAACTTTAACATGTGATTCATTTTGTAATAGTGTCTTACCTGAATATGAATTGCATCATCTCTTTCTTCTATTTCCAATACTTTCATGTTCTTCACCCCTACATCCTTCAACACACCTTTGGCTAGCATACAGAATGGGCAATATGACTTGGAGAATACCATCACCTTGTTGGCATCAATAAGAGACTTCACTAGACTGCAAAATATATAAATTATAAACAGAAAATTAATATTAATATGCATTTTGTCCGTAGGATTGGAGTCAGGCTAAATCCAAAAACATTTGTGTAGGTCTAATATTTTTTTTGAGAGGTGGGGGTCAGAATTAGGTGCATGGTTTAATGGACGCATGTCACTTGAGGTTGAGCTCGCGTAAAGTAGGCGAGCTCAACCTCATTTCAATACGGTGCAACGGTCATCCGTGGTGCGCACTACGTAATCTCGACCTCATGGCTCTGATTGGCATTGAAAAATGGTGAATGTTACAATCTAAGTGCAGATAGGTTTGCGCTAGAAATTGGCAGCACCCTAGTTGATGCGACCTGATTCTGATGATTCACCAGCAGCGAAATTACAGCGCTTTGAGCCATTTGGAAAAGGCGCTATATAAATACTGATTATTATTATATAAGCACCGTTTATTATTATTGGTTAGTGCTCAAACGTGAGAACTGAAAACTTGTGAATAAACATGAGCTTATTCACGCACCATCACGCCCCACTGTGTCGTAGGTTACGGTGCAGTGGGACCACTGCGTTGGTGGTTACGACGCAGCGTGACGATCGTTAAAAAAAAAAAATCAGTTTAAATTTGACCAATCGGGTGCTTTTGTGAGTTTTCAAGCATGCGTGCGCAGCCTGATCGAAGTGAGCCCACGTATGTTGAACTGTGGCAAGGAGATTATGTGCCGTAGATCCATTGCAATTATTGCAACTTGGAAGACTATGGAGTATTGATGCTCATTAATGTCCCTTTTTTCAACAATAATTTTACGGTACCGTACTTAAAGTTAGTCATACATTACAGAAGATCTGCCATTTCTAACAAAAGTTGGGTGTTTTTAATTTGATTCATCGCTGTCAAGTAGGTTGCACTGGTGTTTTGCCAATGAAGGCTGATTAGTTGTTGAAATCTTTCCTCTTCATAAATACTAATCAACAAATACAATATGACCTTGAGGTTCTCTATTTGAATCAATAGAATCCACAACACTTTCAAAATGAAGTTAAAATTATTTATTCCTAACATATGTGCTTTAAAACATAATGAAAACAATGATATTCAATTACACAATTTGGCAGCCCTGGTCTCTTTTCATGCATTGTTCTCCACTTATTAACTACTTTTAATGAGCCTTGTATATGTTATTAATTGACCTTTTTTCTCTCTTCATAATACAATAACTGATCTTTTCAATAAAGTATCTGTAAGAGGTTTCAAAGTAAAATCATTTTTAACAAAGGTTTCCTATTAATTTTAGGCAATTTCCCAAGACCTATAATTTAACATTTTAATAACATGTATGGCATCCATGTAGTTAGCTTAAAAGTTACAGTTACCCTACAGTTTTTACACAATGACATTACAATACATCATCATCATTTTTGAACAGGGACTCTGCCAAAGGACTGGAAAAAAGCCTTGGTAACTGTTATACAAAAAGGGCTCAAAATCAAACCCTGCAAACTACCGCCCAGTCAGCCTGACATGTATTGCATGTAAAGTCATGGAACACATGAACAAGTCTCATACAGCAAAACACCTAGCTGTAAACAACATAATAATTAACGAGCAACATGAATTCTGTAAAACTAGAACACAAAATTGATGTGTTTCAAAGAACTCTACTAAGACGGACTCTGAATATCACGAAACTTGACAAAGTGACAAATGTCGATCTATATACAAAAACAAATAGTGAACCATGGAGCAAAACTATCAAACGAAGACGCCTAAATTGGTTGGGACATTTATATAGATTGCCACAGGAAACTCCAGCACGCCAAGCTTTAAAAGAATACAACCGAGCAACGAAGAGACCAGTCGGACGTCCAAAGCCTACCTGGGTTGCAAATGTAAACAAAGAAATTAAACCGGAACTCTTGACACAGACCAATGATCGTATGACCTGGCGAGCAATAGTTGCGCGCGCAATGGCAACATAGCCGGAAAGCGTAGACGATGATGATGATGATGATGAATTCTGTGAAAAGCTATCATGCGAAACTCAACTAATCCAAGCTACTCAGGACTGGGCAAAGATCCTTGACGAAAGAGGCCAAACAGATGTCTTGCAGCTGGACTTCATCAAAGCTTTTGATAAGGTCCCACACACGAGGCTACAAACTAAACTTGATACGCCATTAGGGGCAAAACCCTCAATTGGATTCAGGACTTTTTGGCTGACCGCAAGTGTTGTAGTAAACAGCACCAAATCTCCAAATGCAAAGGCCCAGTCAAGGTTTCTGCTTATATCTACTCCCAGGTATGGTTGGTGGTCAACAGTCTGGAGGATGCAAGCATTCATGCTGTAGTCAAAAGTGAGGGGCTTGGTTTTGTGTGTGACATGCATGGAGTAACACTTGGTCGAGTTAAACGCCATTTGCCAGGTCTTTTCCCATTAGCAGCTCGCGAGTCAATATCGTCATCTTGGTGACATATTTCTTTGTATAATATGCAGTCATCTGCAAAAAGCCTTACTTTGGATGACACGGTATCAGGCAAATCGTTGATATAAAGTAGGAGTAGCAAAGGCCTAACACAGTCCCCTGAGGTACACCTGATGTTACTGGCGAGGATGCTCCCTCAAGCTGAACTTGCTGATGTCTTGATGTGAGGAAGTGATCAATCCAGTCCAGCAGGTTGGTATTTATGCAGACATTCTTGAGTTTTTGTAGAAGCCTCTGGTGGGGGACTGTGTACAGGTTTTAACAGACCCGGGATGATTCCCTACTCTTAAAGGGGCACTAAGAGATGTGTTGGAGGCTGCGCCCTCAATTATGATAAAAACTGAGATTAGTACTGTATATTTTTATAATTGTATTACATGTATGAACTTACACCTACAAGGATTAAGAAAAATCAGCTCTCTTTGTACAAGAAAACATTGATTCAAAAATGCTCGTACAGCCGCGAGGAGCATTTTACGTCCGACAGTATCCCCATGCAGTACGTGTGATACATAACGCGAACCATATTTGCATGGAGGGCGTTTTTCAATAAATAGCGATGATATTGTTTTTAATCAAGTTTTGCTGTGTTTTTGTTAGTAGAAACAACAATAATCGCAATTCTTAATGTTCATCTTGAATTCTGAAGTAAATGTTTAAACATTTAAAATTTTCAACACCACTTAATGTTCCTTTAACGATGTCGATGAGTACGTCTGCAACTATTTAACGTGTTCAGGAATCAGGGTGAGCGTTAGACCCAATAGTGGCTATACTATCGTTCATGCTTCACTATACTATAGCCACAACACCCTCTATAGACACACGACGTCGTGAAAATCACATTTTTAATTCAAGATTTTCACATCAACTATAATTTAAATCAATCAAAATTCACTCACATGTTGTTCCTAGAACTCTTAGTAATACATTGAATTAATTAATTTTGATCAACCATCCTCATTTTGGGGAAAATATTGAGGTGAAAAATCGGCAGTGCTGACTCTCAATATGAATTTCGCGACGTGAACAGTCAATAGGGAGTTTTGTGACCCTACATGTAGGTAGCCGGCTACCTAGGACAGGTCACTATACTATTGGGACTAGGTGAGCGTCTGAATACACGGAACCAACGGCTTTACGTGACTCTTCAAACCACGGCGCAACTGACATTCACTGTATAGACCTGCACGTTATACACAGCGAATGGGGTAGAGGAGAAATTCTACAATTAAATCGATCATCAGCTAACCACGGAAAGAAGATCCGATAAACTAAAACCCACCCAGCTCATGAGCTTGTTCATATGTTCATTTGTTACTTGCATCATTTGTATATAATATCTACGAATATTTTTGGCTATATCTTCTTGCCTCACGTACCTGACTCAAGACTATGGTAATTGGTATACTTGGCTCAATTTTAGCCCTAAATGCCTAAAATGTTAAAAACATATGTTAAATACATATGTTAAATGTTAAATACATTCCAGCCAAATTAGGCTGGAAGTCGCTGGAGGAACGAAGAGCTGCTTCCAGA
Source organism: Ophiura sarsii (assembly GCA_035610835.1). NCBI lineage: Eukaryota > Metazoa > Echinodermata > Ophiuroidea > Amphilepidida > Ophiuridae > Ophiura > Ophiura sarsii. The sequence continues at coordinate 61,713,449 of CM069450.1, forward strand.
CTCACCCTACTGTACAAATCCGTAAACCACAAAGTCGCCATAAATACAGACCAGCTCCAAACTAAACCACAAGGGGGTATATCTACACGCAAATCAGCATCAATCTCATTCAATCACCAGACTTCAAAGAAAGACTGTCTAAAATTCTCCTTCCTGCCAAGAACCACAGTGGAGTGGAATCTTCTGCCCGCCAACACTAGGGAATCCACATCTGTTGAAGCCTTCAAATCCAAACTTAATAATATGCAGATGTCATCTTTCATAAGGGGGGCCCACCATTAACCACGTCAGCTAGCCGCGTCTGCAACTATAAATATCCCGCAGTGGAGTTTGTTGCAGTATTGGACAGATACAGATACAGATAAACCTAAACCCAGATTTTCATATGTTCATTTGTTACTTGCACCATTTGTAATAATATCTACGAATATTTTTGGCTATATCTTGCCTCATGTACCTGACTCAAGACTATGGTATACTTGGCTCAATTTTAGCCCTAAATGCCTAAAATGTTAAAACTCGATTCTCACCTTCGTACAGCTGTGGGCGCTGACATCTTGGATTTGTAATGCACTGTGGGTAAATTAAAGAAATCCCTGTACATATTGTTTTTAATTTTTTAGTCATTTTATAACTCATCAAGTAATCTTTTATTTATTCAAAATGCATTTGAAATCAAATTCCATTATCCAATTTCCTTTACGCTTTTATAGCAGAGATAGATAACACTTTTTTTTTATATTACCTGTATGTTTGATTATTTCTAGAAACAACTTTTGTCCCAACTTGACTTGACCTTTGACATTAGTTTAGATATCCCTGATGAAACGCACGTCTTTGCGTCCAGTCCAGTAAAAAACGATTCAGGAAATTGTTGTTTTCTGTTGAAAGGATTCAAAGCTTTAATCTCAATTTAAGCGGCTAAGCATTATCATGCATGATATCCTGTACATGCTGTATATGTTGAATAATTTGTAAGTTCATGTTTTGGTGTTTTTTTGGTGCTCAGCCTCAGTCTCAGACTCAGTTCTATTCTATTCTAATTCTAGCAGGTGGCCAAATTGTCCCACCGAGTAAGTGGGCAAATATGGCCACCAAGACAAAATGCGTAATAAATTCACTATTTTTCATGTTTGAAACCCAAAATAATTGTTCCAATGGAGTTAGTCTCGATAGATACCAAAATTATCTATGATTTGGGTATCGGCTCAATGCATAATGTTGAATTGAAGGGAACCGTTTTAGACTAAAATGTTAGTCCTCTGAAAATCCTCCGTTTTTATGTCCCACTCACCTCTTTGGAGAATCAAAGTTGTCCTTGAATGTTCACTATTTAGTCATGGCATTGCTATGAAATTAAGAGCTAGCAAAAGTGTTCAGAAAAGTCGCATTGGATTTTTTTTTAATAGGACTAGCAAGTGGTCAGGTTTTTTAAGTTGGGCACCCAAAAAAGGTGGAATATGCACATTTTCAGTAACATTTGACATTTGTTTTCTAAATAAAGTACTGTTATAAGCATAGCAGATATGCAAATTTGGGCTTATATGAAAGCCTAATTATCCCTCTGTCAGTATCAAGAAAAATAATATCAAATATGCATACCAATTAATTACTACAGCTAATTAAACACAATTAGTCAGGGGTGGAAGGGGTGGTTGTTGCGTGTGTGTGTATTTCCAATGGAGATAGCATTTGTAATAGATTCTAAAAGATTAAAATGCTTGTATCTCTGGTTTAATACAACATGGAATTGCAAGTTTGGTCTTATTTTACAGATAATTTAATGCTCTAATCATACAAATTAGGTAAAACATTTAAATGAAGCTTAATCAATTTATGTAACTCGTTAAACATAATTAGTCGGCATGGTGGAGGTGGGGATGATAAGGTTGCAAATGATATTCAAATGAGCTTTTAGTATTATTATTATAAGGATTTATATAGCGCATTTCCAAAAGACCAATGCGCTGTACAATATGTATACATTAGATAAAAATATGTTGAACAATAACCAGCAGTAAAATAAGAATTACACATACGGCCAATTCCATGAAATAGTGGACATGGCAGTCAAAATTTTAAATTCATCTGAGCCATACAAATTTGGTCTCAAATGAAAGCTGAAAGTCTATATTTAGTGAATTTTTACTTGAAATAAAAAAATACGTCGTTTGGTATGTTAAATTTTGGATTATGCAAATGAGTTATTTTTTCCTAAAAATGGGGTAAATTATCTGAAAAATGAATACACCCTGTATGTAAAAAGCAAATGTAAAACATCCTCTTTTTTATGTGTTTGTAACATTTAGACTGTATGAAACAAGTGCAAAATGGTTTTTTTCGTAATTGCGGCATTTGTTACACTTCAGCGGCTTCTGGCATTTTGCCTTCAAATCTGTCCTTCCGTTACCATAAAAGTAGCTAAAGTTAGTATATTTTTAAAAATTGAGGAGATATTAAAAAAAAAAAAATTATGCACAGCAAGTTTAGGTACATGTAGGCCTACAATATAAAACTATTCAATTCAGTTTTGGTCTTTCCCCTTATTAATTACAACTAATTAATACTTGTCCTTCCGTTACCAAACTATGGTAACGGAAGGACAAAATATGGTAACGGAAGGACAAAAAGGCTGTCATTTTTTGTGTGTACTGCCACTTATAATCAAATTATCTTACCAATTTGTGATGTTGGTGTATTATATGATGTTGCTAAGTGTTATAGATGATTGCACAACTCTATTTTTAAGTGGCTTTGTTCTGTAATGATCCTTGCCATTGCCTATATCATAGTCTGACGCATATTAAGCTTGTTTCATATTATTATGCTAATGGGCGAAGTTCCTCTTCAGGCCCTATTATCATCTTGTGTGCAATCAAGAGTCATTCCATGCCAATTGGGACAGGCACCTCACCATAGGTCATGCATTTTGCTCATATTTCACTCAAAGGTACTTTAGGTGGTTCTATAGAGGAGGTCGAAAGAAAAAAATTCAAATTCCATTCCGTTCGGTCGGGTCGCTATGGTCTTACAAAGTTCGACGACCTTTGCTAAGAATGGGCTATTTCAATGTTCCACAGTTTAAAGTACCTACTTTGAAGGAGTTTTCCTCAGCAACTAAAGAACTTGTGAGCTTTGTTGTGGGTTTTGGTACTGTCCAGCCTGCTCAATACTGAAAAATGTGAAAAAATTAGGTTTTGCGCTGTGCGCTTCGTACAGCGCTTCGTTTCAATTTTGGGGGGCGGTCAAAAATGGCCGTCAGGCTTTCGGACATGACTTTATCAAATGTTTGTGGGTGAATGGTGCAGCCTCTATAACATTAGGGACTTTATTAGTCTTGTTAATGTACTCACTGGTGCCCAATATTAACAAAAATACCAAAAAAGACCGAATCACATGCCCCCTAGAAAATGGACCCCCCCCCCCCTCAAAAGTGGTCCAGCAACAAAAACGTTGTAAAGCGGTCCAAATTCAAGGTGAAATAACTCGATGCGACCACCTTATATGAATTTCTAGTCTTTTGCATGCAAAAGAGTATGTTTAAATGTTATTAGAAATGTATGTTTCGTTATGTATTCTGATGTTAATACTATGAACGAGACGACACAAAATTGGTTGAAAAGTTCGGAATCTGGCAAAAATTATGAGTTTGGGCTCAAATGATGATTTCCAGGGGGCATTTTCTCAAGAACTAGATCAATTGAGACCATTTAATAAGGTCTGAGTGCTGTCCAGCCAACCAATAACTGGAATATGTAGAGATAATCAGGGTCACAAACTCTATTTAGGATTTTAAGAGGGGGGTCAAAATGGCTTCTCGTCATTATTGGTCTTTTGGTGTATGGGATTTTCAAGTTTTCAGTTTTATCATTAGGCCCCAATAATGTTAAGTGGAACTATTTAAAACTTAAATTACTTGCTTTTGTTAATTGATTTAAATTATATTAATTAGCAATCATGATATTAAGCTATTTTAGACTAGATAAGGTACCTTGCACATTATAGTTAGGCTCCCTGGTTTACTCTGTTTGACATCTAATGCCTGACTATAAATGGCAATTTTTCACCACTTTTTGATATGGAGACCTACAGTCAAACAGTCTGGATAATAACTTATTATGTGGCATTGTTTTAAATGCCCAAACTGTTATAATTAATAGATATTTGGTCGATTGTTTGCTTGCCTTTATTAGATTATAAATCTATATAAAATTTGGAATAAAAAACAACAACATGAAAATGCGCCCGGATTCATGTGTATTTATGTAGAATGTATTTCACAAATCCTTAATTAGTCGTACTGTTTGATTGGTGATTTTAATTAGTTCAATTACCAATTAGAATACATGTACTAACTACTAATATTGTATTAGTATTCAGTCATGTGATTTAACAGTGTTTTTTGCACATTCCAGCTTCTTGTATCAACCGTAATTTGTATTATCACTATGTAGTTGACTTTTAGTACTAAATGTATAGGGAATTTCACACGTCCTTCCGTTACCGTCCTTCCGTTACCGAATCATTAATTACGTTTGGCTATGTTTTAAGTAAACGCAATGAAAAATTTCCAAATGACCAGTGTCAAAGTATTGCCAAAACCAGAGGGATCTCATAAAATAACATTAAAATAACATTGACTCACACACTTCAGAGCGTTTTCGCAATATATGGTGGCAGTGAAAAACCTGTGTCCATTTCACCGTCCTTCCGTTACCGCCCTCATTAATATGCATAAGTCGTAAACGAAAGACAATTTTGATGAATTTTTTAATGGATAATAAATGTTTTAGCTACACTTATATGATTAAGGTATAACATTGACTTCAACAAATAAAGTTTTTCTGAAACAAGTGTTTGCAAGCTGAAAATTGTGTCTGATTTGTCCTTCCGTTACCGTGGAATTGGCCATACATATTACATGATAAAATACACAAAAACAGCACTGAGAGAAACACACAGCCCGACGCCACACCCCCTCAAACACACCCACCCCAACTCACCCCCACACCACATACACACTACCCCCTCTCCCTCCCCAAAAGATATTGCACATAAAACATGATACATTTACGTGATCACCTGACTGACACCATACATACCCTACACACCCCACCCACACACCCCCACCATACACCCCCCTCCCTCCCCAAAATATATTGCACACAAAATATGGTACATTTACGTGACCACCTGATGACTGACACCATACCCCCCCCCCCCACCCGCACCCCCACCCACACACACACCCCCCTACATACAGCTGTAGCAGCACTCGCAATACCCATGAACAAACCAAACAACAGCACAGAACCCGTAATTTAAATTGTTATTTAGCTGCAGACATACATATATACCTAACATTGCATACATCAACAATACTTAAAAATGCATTTAAAAAAAGTAATACAAAATGTAAACCACTAAAAAGACTAATATATATATACAATAATTGTGTAAACAACCAGGCTGAAATTATTCCACAGGGAATAGATGAGTTTTTAAAAGCTTTTTAAAACATTTCACATTTGGGGCGGTACGCACAGAACTGGGTAGGATATTCCACATTCTTGGTCCTAAAGCTGAAAATGATTTGTCCCCAAAGGATCTGTTAGTTTTGGGAATGGCAAGAAGTGTAGAATCCTGAGATGACCTAAGCCCTTCACGGCCTGAGTTGTAAACGTTAAGTAAAGCCTGTAAATAAATTGGTGACGAACCATTCATACAATTGTACACATGCACCAAGATCTTGAATTCAATCCTCTGCTGGATAGGCAACCAATGCAATTCCCGGAGCAATGGTTTCGCGCTAGTTCGTCTGCCAACATGGTAAATAAGACGCGCAGCGCGATTTTGCAGTCTTTGTAAACGCTTAGTCTCGGTCGCAGACAAACCGCCAAGCAATGAGTTGCCATAGTCCAAACGGGAAAGAATCAAAGATCTCACTAATTCTACAATTAAATCGATCATCAGCTAACCACGGAAAGAAGATCCGATAAACTAAAACCCACCCAGCTCATGAGCTTGTTCATATGTTCATTTGTTACTTACATCATTTGTATATAATATCTACGAATATTTTTGGCTATATCTTGCCTCACGTACCTGACTCAAGACTATGGTAATTGGTATACTTGGCTCAATTTTAGCCCTAAATGCCTAAAACGTTAAAAACTCGATTCTCACCTTCGTACAGCTGTGGGCGCTGACATCTTGGATTTGTAATGCACTGTGGGTAAATTAAAGAAATCCCTGTACATATTGTTTTTAATTTTTTAGTCATTTTATAACTCATCAAGTAATCTTTTATTTATTCAAAATGCATTTGAAATCAAATTCCATTATCCAATTTCCTTTACGCTTTTATAGCAGAGATAGATAACACTTTTTTTTAATATTACCTGTATGTTTGATTATTTCTAGAAACAACTTTTGTCCCAACTTGACCTGACCTTTGACATTAGTTTAGATCCCTAATGAAACACACGTCTTTTGCATCCAGGCAAGTCCAGTAGAAAACGATTCAGGAAATTGTTGTAAGGATCAAGTGGATTCAAAGCTTTAATCTCAATATAAGCGGCTAAGCATTATCATGCATGATATCCTGTACATGCTGTATGTGTTGAATAATTTGTAAGTTCATGTTTTTTTGGGTTTTTTATGGAGGTGCTAAGCCACACAGTTCTAGCAGGTGGCCAAAATGTCCCACCGAGACTTTTTTAGGCATGTTCATAAATTTTGAAAATAAAAATATCTCTTTGAAAATGGAATACATGGAAACGAAGTACTTTACAATAAAAAAAACACCTGGTGGTTCAACCATGTCAGCAGGGTGAATAATCACAAAGTTATATTATAACCAAAAAGTAGTTTGCCTTATATTGCAAGCCTAAAACTGGTCAAGTCATGCAAATTTTAAACTATTTTAGCTTGTAAGGGCTTTAAAATCATGATGTCCGGTTGCTTGTGTGTGGCTAGTAAGACATCAGTGAATACATCATGACATCCCAGCTTGTGTCTTCCTTTTTCGCTGGATTTAAATGAGGTAAACATGAAGTTTTCTACATATTTTGGCAACAAATTTTCAAAAAAAGGTCGCCCTCTGTAGTCAAAGATATGAACATCCCTAACCGAGTAACTTAAGTCACATAAGTGGGCAAATATGGCCACCAAGACAAAATGCGTAATAAATTCACTATTTTTCATATTTGAAACCCAAAATAATTGTTCCAATGGAGTAAAAATTTGCTGGGGAAATGTTAAGTTTGATTTCCTGTTTGAATTAAGCAAATTCTGATACTTGTTGAAGTCTGAAGAGATGAGAACATTTTGTGATTTTATTTTGGGTTTGAGACTGAGAGGCTTGATATCTCCCATCACTATATCTGGGTGGATCCACTAGCCTTAATGAGTAGGCTACTTGTGGCCAATGAAATACAAGGGGTAGTGATGTCAGCCAGAATTTAGATATTGGTGCCAGACATATCAAGTTACCCCTCATTTGCTGCGTATGCTAATTAGCCCTAATAAAATATTCATACTTTGCAAACAATTCTGTAAACATTGATTTTTGGTAATTAAAGGTAAAATTTAAAGTAAAATTAAAAAAATTGAGTCTCTTTGCAGATTATATTGTAAGATAACCTAATCTTGGACATCTATACCTAACTTAAAATTGTTATAATGCTTAATTACCAAGTTATTGTAATAATTAATGGTATTGCGCAATACAAAATTCGTCATGACCATTTAAAAAAAATACATAATTCGCCTAAAACAATTAAAAATTGACCCAATTTCAGAAAAAAACATAACTAAAATATAATTTATGAGTCCCTAAATAAATTTTTTTTTAAATGTAATCGCCCCAATATACAAATTAACTACAATATTCCATTTCCCTAGAACTGAAGTTAACCCACATTTTATGTCCATAGGAATCAATGGTATAATCTGTCCAATTTGCACTAAATTTGCCTGATTTTGTATGTCATCAGGTCTCAAACTTCTCCTGGTGCTAAAAAGCGCTATGCTCTAGTGTTAAAAGTTTGGTATCATTGCAAGAAGACAAGTCTAAACTATCCAAAAAACATAATCACAAAGAGTCATCAAAGGGGGTGGACCACCAAATCTGCATTGAAACACAATAAATATCTGATAAATGCCGAAAACTTTAACAAAATATGCCCACATTTTGGCATTTTTAAAGCATTTTCTTCCATGTTTTTTGATATTTTGATTTAAAAATTCCTTCTAAGCCTATTTACGCTACTTTAATACCCAGAATGCACTGCGGTAACCCAGCAATCAATCAATCTCTGCATGGTGTGTAAACAGACAAAATGGCGATTTTCGCTAATTTTTCGTTGTTTTTTTTAATTTTTTTTACTACTTTTGGGATTTTTTTTCTTCAAATATGATACTATGACATACTGTAGTAAAATATAGTTTTATTTTACATTTGGTGTAGTTTGATGTTAATTTGTCAATCCTGAACCGAGATAGAGAGATTTTCATATGCCCGGTTACCCCCATGTTACAGAATAGGAGCGCTGTAAATACATGGCTGGCTGACAACACTACAAGGGGTGTGTCAGAAACATCCATTCAGTAGGATTCTAAGATTATAGCGACGGTGGTGGCGCACTTCATTGGCGACTCGTGACAATGAGTAATTGCGTGCGCGGGACGCCATCTTGGATTTTTTCTCTCATAGGGTAGCGGTTTGATATTTTATTTGTGTAAATGTGATAAAGTCTGCGCATCACGTCAGCACTATTTTGGTTGATCACATGTTCAATTTCATTCATAAAAAAAATGGTCCCGTACGTCATGTTTTGACAAATTGCGGAAATTACGCTCGCTGAAACTGGATATAGATGTTCAACTTTGGCCGTCATTTTCTGGATTTTGAATAAAGATGGGTTTTTTTTTTAAATGATGTCCAAATACATCCGTTGTGAGATAAATTCGTGAAGAGTTTTTAACCATAGCTTGTGGGATTCTCGAAATAGGCATAGGGGATTTTCATAAGGTGAATTGAGAATCGGGAAAATCTGCCAAATTCGGCACTCTTTTTCATGTTGTTATTGCTGTGGTGGGAAAACCCTGGCGATGCTCAGCCCAACTGTACTATTCATGTTTATTCTTTTATTGTAGTGATCTTATTATTTAATTTATGGTTACTAGCGGCTACGCTCGGGTCCCCGCTAGATGGTTATGCCACATTACCTACCTCTGAAACCACATAACACCCCACCCCCAAACCAGGTTGATTTATAACCATATCCCTTCTAAAGGCATTGTAAATGCACTACAACCCCCCCCCCCCCCCCCCCCCACCCCCAATCAGGTTGATTTATAACCATGTCCCTCCTAAACCATTTACCGTGGCTACTTTATTAACCCCTATCTCTCAACCGCATCAAGGTAACCCTCGGTACTTTTAAAACCACATACACCCCCTACAACCGCCCCCTCCCCTCCCCCCTCCCCACACTGCAACTACACCAACCAGGTGGATTTATAGTCATAACCCTCCTAACTATTTCCCTCGGCTACTTCATCCGCTAGATGGTTATGCCACATTACCTACCTCTAAAACCACATAAACTCCCTACAACACCCCAAAACCAGGTTGATTTATAACCATCCCTTCTAAAGGCATTATAAACCCCCCTACAACCACCCCCACCCCAATTAGGTGGATTTATAATCATAACCCTTCTAACCATTTCCCGTGGCTACTTCATTAACTCTTAACCATATCAAACAAACACACAAACAAACAAACACACACCGTTTCCAGATTTATAGTAGGATATTTTTGTTATTAAAAACAGATGGGGGGGGGGGGGGGGCGGTAGGTGAGATTATTATTTGATTGACATGATTTGATGATTAATTCAATTTTTAAATATAATGTTATTCAATTGGGAATAGTGATTTATAAATGTAACAACCAGCTTTGACATCCTCTCATCAATATACCCCTCCCCTCAACTGAGCCCTCCCCCCCCCCCCCCCCCCCCCCCTGTGAAAAAATAATAATGTGACATTTTGAGACTAATATTAATTTTGTTCTTGTTTGTTTGTGTGACTTGTGCTTGTTTTACAACCATGTAATCCCATTTTATTGGCAAAGTAGCTTAACTTCATGTATGGGGGGGGGGGGGGGGGGGGGGGGGGGGGGGTGCATACAATTGTTGTTTTTATTTTTTCAACCAAACCAGGAGCAATACATATATGTATCTGAATTTGTAATATCTGGTTCATTTGTTATTTTCCCCTTAGAATTAGAAACATCACACGGGTCATTCCACCCAACTCAACAAATGGATTACACCATCAAAAATAGATTTTGTTCATATTGCATATCCTGGTAGATATTGATGAGATATGAAAAACCTGAAATTTTGAGGTCCTAATTCCGTTTCGTTTTCTCGTAGCGGCAATTTGAAATTTAGGGGGGTCGCCAAAATTCCGCAAAAAACATGCGTCGCAAAATGAATGTCCATGTTGAGCAGCCATTATCTCAAGAAGTAAACCCCCTAGAATATTGTGATTTGGTTTCTAGACTATAACTAACTTTTTATGCTGATTTCAAAACTTTAATCAAATCTTTAATATAATAGATTGGCGCAGTACCATGAAGACATAAATTTATAAGTAAAAAGTTATATCACTAATTTGTTTACGATATGTGATAGGCAACCAGTGCATGATAGATTGGTATGTGATCATGCTTGCAAGAAAGAGTGATTAATCTACTGAGTTTTGCATCAGAGTTTTGAATTCTTTGAAGCTTGATTATTTATGAATCTGAAAGGCTGTGTAAAAGTCAGTTACATTGATTGGTGACATGTGATAAAAGTGTGTACAAGCATTCCGGTTAATTTTCTGTAACTAAACTTTCTGATCTGGCGAATAAGATAAAGAGCAAATGAAGCAGAATGGCAAATATTGTTTACAAAGATGTCCATTTTCAAATCATTCTGAAAAATGATTCCTAAATTACAAGTGTTTACTCTTTACTATTTTTTTCTTTCCTTAATATGTGTTCCAGTATCATGTCAGTAATATAAGTTTTCTATTGTTTGCTGTTACAGGTAGATAGCAAAAGGTCAAGGGAGGAGACCAGCCTTGTTTGCTCAAGAATAACAGGGCTTGTAGTACATCTTGTGTGAGATTTTCTGACATTTACTTATGATGGAAGTGAGCAATACATGTATTAGAACCAACATACACCTCGGGACTGAATAAAGTCAGTGTAAAATAGTGAACAATAATGAGTCAACAGAAGATGACATCAATTCTGCTGGTCAGGATGTTGCTTTTTAAGAAGACTGTTCTAAGAAATCAGGAAATATGCAATGCTTTAAATCGTGCGCCCTTAAGTTGTAGTGCACTCACAAACACTTATGCAAAAACAAGAACTAAAACTTGCAGTTTAGCTGGACAAAATCATAGCCAAAATATGAAAGTGCGACAACAACTGAACTCATCCCAACTGATTACAAGACATTATACCAATGTATGCACAAGGCATTCTTTGGATGCTTTCAATAGAAACATTACTTTCTTGAAGCCAGCACAACAGAGGGTCGATGGTCTGGAGAGACATATGAGCTTCAAACCAACAGTAGCCATTGTTGAGGCAGCTCCACAGAAGATCCAGCCTTATCTTAAACTTATCAGATTTGACAAGCCAATAGGTAAGTTTTCAGAGTAAATCTGGATTCTGACAGGGGTAATAAACAGTGGGACTCTTGACACCAAGACAGTTCTTGATATGTAACAAATCACAAAATACCATGATTATGAGAACAGATGACTAGATTTACAATGCAAAACTGTAAATCTTTACCACTGTTGAGTGTGTTCAGTGGGCTGGAAAATTGTATTTGGGTGGTAACTGGTCCAATATAGTGTTAACAATTGTGTCTACAATTCAGTATTGTAAAAGTACAACAAAGGCTTAATCCCCCCATTGATACAGCTCCTCCAATGGTAGACATTTTGTCCAATGGTAGACCTTTGAGTTTACAGTGTGAGTGGGTGTAGACATAGAAGAAAGCACTTATTATGTAACTTTCACTAACTTTTGGTAATTCCTTTATTGTTGTTTATATCATGTGCAGTCATGTATTGAACTATTAATTTTTTGTGCTGCATTTCTCATTCTACACTTTGCAATTGAAGAGTGTGGATGGGGAGTTTCCATCCATACAAAACAAGCTTGTCTTATAATGTAGTGTAATCCAATTTCACTTGTATAATAACTTATTCTGCTCCTACATGTATTGTAGTTGAGCACTTTATCTAGTGATGGTTTTGCCTAAAGTTATATTGACACTGATTTTTATATTCCAGGAACCTGGTTGTTATTCTGGCCATGCACATGGAGCATAGCCCTAGCAGCTGATCCCGGTCATTTTCCTGATATGTACTTGCTGGCTTTGTTTGGCATGGGAGCCCTCGTGATGAGGGGAGCCGGTTGTACTATCAATGATATGTGGGATAGAGACTTTGATAAAGCTGTAAGTAAGTATGTTTACGGCACTAAACTGCTCAAAAGAAGTTTGGAAATTTTTTTCAATTACAATTTGTTCAAATATCGCGGGATATGTTCATTGAGTTTTATATCCATAAAGCTGATGATGTGTTCATCTTTACAATGATACCAAATTTGAAGCAATCCCTTGCTCTGGTGCTCAGCTACTTGCTTGAGAACATGGGGAGGTCACAATCTGAATGTGCCAAAATCAACACTATTTCGTGCTCAAAAGAACATCTTTGTCGTCTGTTCAATGAAGTGTAACATATAGACCAGTCATGCTCACCACCACTACAGTGTAGTGTGATGATTTATTGATTTTTAAGCACAAAATAGTGTTGATTTTGGCACTTTCAGATTCCGACCTCATGTTCTCAAGCATGTGGCTGTGTACTGGAACAATGGATTCAGGGGCGTAACAGAGGTTGGTTGTCAGGGGGGGCACCTTCATAATTTTTGTTAATTGTTTACCTGAAGCTGTAGATGGATGTAAGACTGTAATGTATGCTGATGATACTTCATTAATGTATAAAGCTAACAATGTGTGTGATCTTCAAATTCAATTAGAATCATGCTTAAATAAAGTAGCTGACTGGTTCAAAGCTAATAAACTTACTCTGAATGTTGACAAGACTAAGTTCATGATATTTGGTACTAACAAAATGCTCGAGAGGTTCCAAGATGTTAAACTAACTTACAATAATTTAAATATTGAAAGAGTAGATGAATTTAAGTACCTGGGTGTAAAGTTAGACAGCAACCTGTCTTGGTCGGCTCATGTTGATTATTTATGTAAAAATGTCAGTAAAAGAACTGGTATCATCAAACGTATGAAACATTTTCTTCCATATCAGACTATTGTAATGCTATCAAATGCTCTTGTTATTCCTCACTTTGATTATGGAAGCACTGTTTGGTCAAACTTTTCTGCTGAGTTTCATAACAAATTACAGGTACTTCATAATAACTTAACTAGGATAATTCTATCAGCTGATATTAGAACACCAACAAATGATATGATGGATATACTTAAATGGGTAAAACTTGATAAAAGATGGCATAATCATCTAACTCTTATTGTGTATAAATGTTTGAGAAATTTAAGTCCATCATACATATCTGCCCAATTTGAATTTGTTCATAACAGCCATTCACATCTTACAAGAAATCACACCAGTAATACATTGGCTGTGCCAAAATTTAAATCCAATTCAGGCTTGCGCACATTTCATGTTAGGGCAGCATATGCCTGGAATAGCCTACCAGCAGCAGTCAGAATTGAACTGGAGAACATGACCGTGCACCAATTTAAGTCTAAGATTAACGGACTCTAATCGTGTGCAAAGTACTTCTTAATTATATTATTTTGCTATTTCTGTTTGATTCATGTATTATGTGTAAATATTTGAACATTTCTTTGTAAATACTGTATTATTTTCTGTATGATGAGGGCCTGCTTGGAAAGCAGTGCTTGACACTGAAGCTGTTTACCCTCAATAAAGAAAGATTAAACAACAAACAAACAAACAAACAACAGCCAAAAAAAATCCTGGTTAGAATAATTCCGTCCCGGAATTTTTCGTAAAAGGTTGCCCCAATTTTTTTCCCAGTCAGTCACCTCGTGAATTTCACGTAAGTGGGGGGGGGGGGGGGGGGTAGGGTCAAAAAATGTGCACGGTCAAAAAAATTCGCACGGTCACACAATTTCGCACGGTCACAAAATCACAAAACAATTTGTTGACTGTTGTGCTTTTTGTACTGTGAAATTGTCTTTCCCTTTTTTATTTTCTTTCTTTCCCCTTATTTTCTCCTTTTCCTTTTTCTTTTTCCTCCCTTTTTCCTTTCTCTCTCTCTTTTCTTTCCCTTTTCCCCTTCTTTTCCTTTTTTCCCTTCCCCCATTTTTCCTGGTGGGTAGGTTTGAATTTCCTGCTGAGCACCCTCCCCCCCCCGGCTGTTACGCCACTGAATGGATTGCTTCAAATTGGATATCATTGTAAAGATGAACACATCAGCTTTTACATGATATTACACTAAATGAACATATCCCGAGATATTTGAACAAATTGTGATTGAAAAAAATGTCCAAACTTTTTTTGAGCAGTTTATATGAATGAATAAGGTTGTTGGGAAGGAGGGTATTCGAATTTGGTTTGGTCAGGGTGTGCAGCTGGAGATTCAAACCCCCACCCATTTCTAACTATGTTTTTGGAAAAACGGTACCCATTTCTAAGGATTTTGCTTCATTATATTTGTAGACCCAATTTTCACAAATGATTGGGAAAATTAGCCAAATTTTTGCAAAAATATACCACATTTTCGTGAAAAATAGACCCATTTCTAAAAGTTGACCCCATTATTAGGGCTTTTCCAGAACAAAATCATACACTATGTTTAGGGATTTTTTGCAAAAAAGCGACCCATTAGAGTGGCACATCCCCGTATACGTATTAGAATCACATGCGCCATTTTATAACATGTGATACAATTCAGCTTGTTGGTCTCCGGAATAACACAAACTTTGCAATAAGATCATAATAATAAAGACTGTCTGTTCAGTCTAAGGGTGGGAATTTCGGGTAATTCTATACCCGGGTACCCGAAATATTTTTCGGGCGGGTACCCGGGTACCCGAAATTCAAAAAAAAAAAAAAAAAAAAAAAAACTTTTTTTAAATTCTTTTTTTTAAAAAGTAAAACACAGGAGTTGACTTGACTCGTATTTGTATTCTTATCAAGAGTATGATGGAATTTCAAAATGTGCTCCCCCAAGAAAAAAAGAATAAAACGGACCTTTTCCAATTCGTTTTTTATTTTTTTGATGACATATTCATACTATCATTTATCAATACAAAGGTCAATAAATTATTCATTTCACCATTTTGGCGCCCGTTGTTTTCCTAGCCTGTTTAGCGGTGCATGTAACTCTTGTACCGTTTCATATAGATTTCGGCTCCTTGTTGACATCTATATTCTGTCCATTTCTATTACAAAAGGCTGACCTCTCTGGTATCTACAAAGAATAAAACGGACCTTTTCCAATTCGTTTTTTATTTTTTTGATGACATTTTCATACTGTCATTTATCAATACAAAGGTCAATAAATTATTCATTTCACCATTTTGGCGCCCATTGTTTTCCTAGCCTGTTTAGCGGTACATGTAGGCCTAACTCTTGTACCGTTTCATATAGATTTCAGCTCCTTGTTGACATATTCTGTCCATTACAAAAGGCTGACCTCTCTGGTATCTACAAAGAATAAAACGGACCTTTTACAATTCTGTTATAAAAAAAATTATGACATTTTCATTAATGTAGATTTGCCATTCCTGGTTCACCCTGTAATACATGAACAACTAAATCTGTATAAGTATAATGTACACTTTCATTTTCCTGCATCTCCAATTAAGATATTGTTGATTTTGAAATAAATTGTATTTTTACATAGAAAACAGTTTTGAAAAAATCATACTTTTGATAAGAATGAATTAAATAATTTAGTATAAGATCTTAGGTAAGGAGTTATTGTCCCTCATGGTGTGGGTCAAGGGGTTTTATGTGGGTTCTTTAGGGTCAAATACGAGTCAACTAAGGTCATGTGTTTTACTTGGGGAAAAAAAAAATGTAAAAAAAAAAAAATTAAAAAAGTTTTTTTGTTTTTTTTGTTTTGAATTTCGGGTATCCGGGTACCAAATTTGGCACCCGGGACTGGAAATTTCGGGCGGGACTCGATTACCCGGGACTCGCTCCCAACCTTACTGTTCACCAACTTCCATTGCATGTGACTAATTGAGCATGTAAATTGTATGCCAGCACAAGACATGGCATTTTAAAAGCAATCTTTCATTCATATGAACAATAGCCATGTTTGAGAGCAGTGCTTGGCAATTTACAAGACAATTATTTTGTATGATAGGACTGAAGCTGGCATAACAGCAGGTGAAATCACCAAGCCATTTATATCGGTTTGCCTAGTTAATCTGGCACAAACAACATAAGTTGATAGGACTAGTAGGCAACTAACAATAACGATAATATGAATTATTTTACAAACCTTATTTAGTTAAATTTCATTTTATGTTGGGCACTTTTTAGTCTTTTTAGGGCAGTTGCCAAGCAAGCAACAGATCCTGGGTTCGACTCCCGGGCGAGATCATTTTCCTATTATTGTCTCTTTTCTACCCACGACGGCGAACCTGTTTAAAATATTTATAATTTGTTTAATACCCGTCGTATATGCCTATTATTTCTATCTATAAACTTTTTAGTCTTCATAATGTTTTGGACAACATTTAATCAAAGTTCCGCTGAATCACACTGTATCTTGAGATAAACTTTGTTATGCCTGGAAAATCACTTCCTTGTCAAGCAGCATCTTGCCTATTTGGAATTTGTAGGTATACACTGAGCCAAAAAAGAAACTTATAACATTTTAACAGATCACCAAATAAAAGTATGTGCATGAAAATGTACCAAATTTGGATACAATATTACTGCAATGTATTGCTTCAAATGGCAGTCAATAACCAATTGTTTGCTTCAATGACATAAGAGAAATGTGCACTGACTCAGACAACGTCTTGCATCATAGGTCACAGCAAGCAATTTCAGCAACATAAAGTCAAAAACATTTCAGATAGTCAAAACAAACTCATATCCAAACAAACAATGAAGTCATTAATAACGGGTATGTCCACCTCCAGCTTGCAGGCAAGCTGTGCATCTCCTTCTCATGCTTCCAATCAAGTACCTGATGGTAGCCGGGGGTACATTGTTCCATTCTTCCTGTAGTGCTGCAATAAGTGTTTGTCTATTGACAGGTGGATTGTCTCTTCTTGATACACGTCATCCAAGCTCATCACAGGCTACCATCAGGAACTTGATTGGAAGCATGAGAAGGAGATGCAGTTTGTTTTGACTCTCTGAAATGTTTCTCTTGTGTCATTGAAGCAAACAATTGGTTATTGACTGCCATTTGAAGCAATACATTGCAGTAATATTGTATCCAAATTTGGTACATTTTCATGCACAGAGTTTTATTTTGTGATCTGTTAAAATGTTATAAGTTTCTTTTTTGGCTCAGTGTACAATACATTTGTAAACCATTTTGTCTGAAGCTTGACACTCTTAGTCTTGGGTCAATAGTTAGAAGCCGATGCTAACTAGTATAAGCTGCTGTAGTGCTCTCACCACTTGTTTCCAAATCTTAGTAGTCAGTCCTATATAGTTCAATCAGTTCCAAATTGGTTAAAATTGTGAGGCTAAAATTTATCCAGGGTCCAAATGGAATGCCAAGTTGCACACCGCTCATGATACCTGCTTATGATGGCCAAACACACACTTTTATCACCAAAAAAGGTACGCAACGACATGGATTCTTTTTGCGCGCAGACAAATACAAGCCTCACAATTTGGAACTATTATTACAATTAGGTGTAAACTCATTGTTTACCCATTTTTGTCTCCATGTTTCATACTATTTAGGTTGATAGGACAAGAAGTCGCCCATTAGCTGCTGGTGACATCACACGTTTCCAAGCCTTAGTATTCTTAGGTGCACAACTCAGTGTAGGATTGAGTATACTACTCTCTTTGAACAACTATAGGTAGGTGAAATCTATTTAACGAGTATAGTATTATAAACAAGCTATATTCGTAATTTATAAATAAATAAATGTTAGTTTTTTTATAGCGCTAGATAAAATTAATTATGCTCAAAGCGCTTTAGATTTATTCCGCTGCTCAGATAGATACATCAGAATCAATTCGCTTCACTTAGGTTATTGCTGCATATCTTACAAATTCTGATAATGGCGCATATTCCTATCAGACACTTACAATGTAGATTGTGATTATCCCCAAACAGCTACCCTTTTTAAACCTTTGTGGAGATAAGTAATTGCGGTAAAGTGCCTTACTCAAGAGTACAACATGTTGACCACAGCGGGACCCACAACCTTTTGATTATGAATATATTGCTCTATCCGCCGCGCCACACATGCCCATGGGCCTGACTACATGGACAAAGAATCAAATAAGATGTTATGAGGAAGGCTTTTCCAAATATTGATTGATTGATTGATTGATTGATTGATTGATTGATGGTGAGGTTTGGATGGAGATCGTTATGGGGAGTAATATGTGATGTGATCAAGCAAAATGAGTCTGAACTCGTATATATTGATTTTAAGATACAGCCAAACAAATGAGAGAAGGTCTTTTGTTTCCTATTGTTTTTGCAACCCTTCAACCGCTCATATCTTTGGAACCAATTGACCAATTTAAATGGCATTTTCTGCAAAATGTAGCTTGTCAAATGATATGTGCAATCAAGTACAAAAATAAAATTTGATCTGACCGACTTCAGGCTCATTTTGCTTGATCACACCACATATAGTTTTACCAAGTCACAAATTGCAAGTCTTAGACGTATGCAACTTGAATGAAATCAAGTAAATCTAGTAGTTCAAAGGTCAATTAAGTCACTGATTTTGTTGAAGTTGTATCAAGGCCATACTGAATATTATGTAACTACTAGCTCTAATGGTATTTACTGTGTTCAGGTCACAAGAATTAGGTAGGCCTGTTAGTATTTATTTTAGCAACAGGTTATCCTAAAACTCAATTGAGTACCAAGTAATTAACATACATGTAGTACAAGCTAGGTCAGATCTAGTAAAAAATACATTTTTCTGGATAGTGTGTGTTTCAGGGATTCATTATGACAAAAATTAGCATCTCTGAATTGATTGTAATAACCTGTGTTCTGATTCTTTCCACACAGTATTGTATTAGGTGCTGCTTCTGTACTGCCTGTTGTGATGTATCCATTAATGAAAAGAATCACATACTGGCCACAAGCTGTACTAGGTAAGTAAAGATGCTACTAAACTAGCCATAACTCATTCATTGCAGATATGTTATCAGTTAGATTGTCATACTATGAAAAGAAAGCCCTGCTTGCCATTTATCATAGGCACATTCCAAAGACCAATTCCTCACAGGTTTGCTCAATGACATAGAGGTGCAGTAGTTTTATTGGGTTTTTTAAGCCAAAAAAAAAGAGATCATTGCTCAGCCAGGCAACACTTTGGAATGTTTGTTATGTCTTCTTAGGTAGGATTCTACAAGGTCTACCTTAATATGATTCATTGCCAACTGGCCCAACCCAAAGTGATTACATGGAAATAAAGTTGGAGACCTTTGCTTTGAAAGATTAGGGCATGTCGAGGGTTTAACAAAGGGCTGTCTGCATTTTTTGCCAAAATGAGATTTGGGTATCAAAATGATCCGCACAAGATCAGGAACCTAATTATGAGAAAATAGTAAATTCACCTAATCAAAAAGGTTTGAATAGCGTTTCTTTTAACTTGTCAAAACCAATAAGTGACAATGATGGGTACAAATCTTTAATTCACTTTTCTCAAAATGACCAAAATGCAGATAGCCCTTTGTTGACTAAACCCTCGATGTGTATGTCAGCAAAATCATTTTGCTGAATATCTATAGAAACGCATGGTCAAGCTGCTGTATTTATTCATACAAGATACTGACATTGCCACACCCTTCAAAATTCCCCATAATTTCCAGGCATGCCCTTCAATGGTTGATAACAGACCTGTGCCAATTTAATAAGGAACATAGTCCAACATTCCTCAAAAGTGAAACAGACTGGTAACATTTAGCATTTGAAAGATATGGCAACATTATATATATTCATATTGATTATAATGGTGTGATTGTTCCACATAAGTTTTACTGACTGTTTTATATCTTTATTGTTCCAGGTTTGACGTTCAATTGGGGTGCTTTGTTGGGTTGGGCCGCTGTGAAAGGTTCGTGTGATTGGAGTGTTGTACTACCTCTATATGCAGCAGGTGTATCATGGACTATGGTGTATGATACTATATATGGACATCAGGTAAAATATAATAATGGGAATATAGAAAACAGCATGCCTAATTAATACCAGTGTATGTGAGAGAGACACAATCAGCATTCATGATAATCGGTGTCGCATCGCGAAATGCTCGCACTTTTGAAGTATTGCTATTCAATTGCACAAATGTGTAGCTAAAAGTGCGATGCAAGAAGATTCCCTACTTGATATTTGATCACGTTCCATCAAAGCCAAACCTATTACTAGAAAAAAGTGCTATACAAAATTTGTGAATTGCTACACAAAACTAATAGTGCATCGCACTTTTTGCTACACAAAAAAAATGCTGGAAATTGAACGCTGGACACAATGAGTATAGGGAACTGAAGAAGAAACTATCTGCTGTACAAGTTAGAATATTGATATTGAGTATGTAAAAAGATTTTATACTAAACACAATACAATAAGGTGTGCATTAATTGTATAATGATTGGGGGAAAACTGCAGAAAGTATTGATAGAGTTCGCTAACGGATCAACTCCATGCAGAGGTGCACCAACTCTTGCTAATATTTCAAATGCGGTTAAACAAGATTCATTCAAAAATAACTTTCTGGCATCTATGATCTGTTACACCAAAAAATGGCACATTGTGTCACAAAATGTGCTCTAGTTAAGATTTAGCTATCGCAAATACCCCAAACTAAAACAGTCCGAAAGTGACAATTGATTTGCTTTGGTACTCGCATGCTTTCCCAGCTGTGCAATCATTATTACCTGGCATTGATGTGTGTTTTTTTCAGGATAAGAAAGATGACCTGACTCTTGGTTTGAAATCTACCTCTATCTTCATGGGTGACAACACACGCTATTGGCTAACAGGATTTGCTGCAACCATGGTTACGGGGCTTAGCATTACTGGAGTAATGTGTGAACAAACATTGGCGTATTATCTTGCAGTAGGTCTTACAGCTGCTCACCTAGGAAACCAGGTGGGTTACTATTTGTACAGTTACGTCTACCAGGAATTCATTTAAGATCAAGGATCCTAGACCTGCCCCCTATAATGCACTCAAGAATGGATGCTCCCACATAGATTTAACTTGCATCCTTCTGACAGGTTTTCCAACTAGGTCTCTATAAATAAAAAACTTCACACCGACAGTATAAATATGTGAACCATCACGGCTAAAGGTTGCAGTTGTCTCCCAGAGAAAAAGTTGAGATTTTATTACCAGCTGAAGGAGATTTTTAAATGCTTCAAAATTATACCTTTGTAGTCAAGATTGGACGCAGCTTTCCGACTTTATGAAGACAAATTGTCTTTGTGTTCCCATGCCTAATTCTATCGATATCTCAAAATGCATTCTAACGTCTACAGCATCATTTTAGCACGGCAGTATGGGCTTTCTATGAATAATTATGAAATTTTCTCGGTGAAATATTTATTGGGCATATGGAATCATTATGAGCCTTCTCAAGTCCAGTCAATATATTTTAATTTCTAGTATGTAGTCAGAAAATATTGAATGCTGAAATGATATTCATGATTGTTTACTGTTATTCCATTTTATTTATGTTTTTCTATTTCAGGTATGGAGCGTTGATATCAACAAACCTGAAGACTGCTGGAATAAATTCCGCTCCAATCATAGACTTGGTGCTATCATATTTGTTGGTATAGTAGCTGGAACACTGGCCAAAACAACAACGAAGAAGAGGAAAGAAGATAATGGTGATGAAATTGAATGAATACTCAATCAATGTATTTTTATATTATGTATGAAATCAAATGTATTATTTCTAAAGACTTCACAAAAAGTAAGTCATAAATCGAGGGTTGAGCGCCAGAAGGCCGTAACTCAATTTTGGGGGGAAATTGTTATTTTGGTACAAAAATAATCCATATAACCTAGATTTTCAAAACCATAAAGAGATAACCCATAAACTCTCTTAAAATTAGAGTTATAAGTTGGGTACTACAGTGTATTGTAATGAGTCCCAAATATTTGAAAGTTGATTATCTCAAAATAGAATTTTTGAGTTAGGCCTTCGATAACCCATAAACTCTCTTAATTTGACTAAAATTAGAGTTATAAGTTGGGTGCTACAGTGTATTGTAATGAGTCCCAAATATTTGAAAGTTGATTATCTCAAAATAGCATTTTTGAGTTAGGCCTTCCGGCGCTCAACCCTCGAAATGCACTGGTAATCTTATAAACTGATAAATAATTAGGAGAATCCTGATATTTAATTTTGACACCTCATTTAAAAATTTACAAATGCCCTGATTTAGCCGAAAACCTGAGTTGTGTGGTCTCCAAAAGGCACCCTGTCCCGCATATTTTGATATCCACGCATATGCTGAGCAGGCAGTTACATGCGCTGAAGTACTGTTTGTAATGTCCGCTGCAAGTTTGAAGTTCTGTAATGCTGAAAGCAACAGCCTGGATCTGTTCGGTTGTCGTGCTCAAAACATTTGGGAGGTTTGCTTACAAATCTTGTTTTGGACTATTATTGATGCATATTATTTGTCTTGGATATATCTCATTTGTTCTACCTGGATCACACACAACTGCTTAATGTTGTCTTTGGAAATACTGTCGACACATTAATCATAGACAAAAGTTTAATTGATGTCTCTGAATAACATGCATATTTTCTAGTATTTGCAAACACGGTTGATCCTCTCGCTTGATACCTTGTTTTTTGACAGGCACATAGGATGAACTTTCTATCTGAGGTATATTGGGTATTGAATGTAAATTGAATGAACTTGAACAGAACAGCTTGAATAGAACTTGAAAGTTGAAAAATACACTTCCCTACCCTATTTTAACAGGGCTTGTATGGCAGTATCCATGCCGTAGGCTAATAAATATCGTAGTCGTATACCAATGGTTGTGGAACAGTATTTGAAGAAATTGAATTACTGGGAGATGCACCCTCACCAATTGAATGGAATCGTCCCTCTGACGAGAATTTCACACCCTCCTCAAATGTCCTGCCTTGTTGCAGTAGTTGCAAACAGTAGAAATATGTTGACAGTGGTTTGCCAGGTGTGAAGAATTCCCACACCTGAAACACACTCTTGTTGAATAATTTGAAGAAAAATGTGGTGTACCACCACCACTGACAATACCAGTAGGTTTAGGAGTAACACGCCTATGTCCCCCTAGAATCCTAGATGGTTAACTGCTGAAGGATGAAGTTGAAGATTTTGCAGTAACTCGGCATTTTCTTGTGCCGCCTCCAATGCCATGGCAATGCCTTATTGAATGTAAGTTTGGCTTCTGAAAGAAGTCGACGTTGAATAATATCATTGTTGACACCAACACCAACCTGTCTTGTAGATGTTTGTCAATGGTGTCACCAAAATTGCAGTGTTTTGCCAATGCCCTCAACTCACTCACATAGGTTGCTATGGATTTGTGGGATAGGCGCTGCCTCGTATGGAACTTGAAGCACTGCATGACTTCTGATGGAATTGGACTATGATGAGCCGTCATTTTCTCCACCAAATCATCATATGATTCTTCGCCTGGCGATTTTGGTGAAACCAAGTTCGTCAAAGTCTGGCAGGCAGATGGCCCGATCACCGTCAAAATCACATATAATTTCTGTTTGGCATCGGTATGCCCATTTGCACCGAAGTAGTGTTTCAGTCTCTCATCGTACTGTGTCCAGGACTCCACAGCTAGATTTAATTTATCCGGCCAATGAAACTCCTGGCCGCAGTAGGATTGTTTGGTGGAGCCATCCTATCCTTGTCGCCACTGAGGTATATTGGGTATTGAATGTAAATTGAATGAGCTTGAATAGAACTTGAACAGAACGAACTTAGAAGTTGTAGTAACATTGGAATACTGTCGACATTAATCATAGACAAAAGTTTAATTGATGTCTTTGAATAACGTGCATATTTTCTAGTATTTGCAAACACGGTTGATCCTTGAATGAACTTTAACAGTACAGCTTGAATAGAAGTCGAACAGAACTTTAACAGTACAGCTTGAATAGAACTCGAACAGAATAACTTGAACAGAACAAACTTAGAAGTAGTAGTCAGCATTTATTGGTGCATCTCATTTAGAACTTGAAGTAACACTGAATTAACAAGCATAGTAACGAAGAGAGGAAATGGTCACACATTATTAAAGTTTCAATACATCAAATATGATTATAATCATATCATTCAGTATACCACACTATCTTTGTCAGGGAGGCAAAGGCACTTGATAAGGAAGTATGGTAATCAGAGCCTCCAACCTGTTTTGCACATGGGGCAGAATTTAGCCCGCCTTGGTCGCTGGGCATGGTCTGCTACCGAGGACACCTTTTTTTCTTCTTCTTTTTTCTATTGATTTTTATTTATTAAACGGAGGGCACCTTAGCGGGAAAACTATTGTGAACAAGGTACAGTAGTATGTATATAGGTTATCGCTTGTTGCAGCCTTCGCATTTATAATGAATACCTATGTTGTGCAATCTTGTGACATGTGCTATTTGTTAACGGTGTGTCATCAAGTATGATTATTGAAAACAACCGCCCTGATGGGTACTATCGGCGCACACAAGCCATATTCAGATCATAGTAGGTATACGATGTAAATGAAGTAGAATGTTTTTTGGCAAGACCAATATCAGATTTATTAAAAAACTAAGGTACTTTGCTGGCTGACAGTTTCGCTGGTCATCGACCAGCTTTCTCAAAGCTACTGATCGGCTGTTGTTGATTTGCCGGGAAACTGACCGGAAGTGGTCAGTTTTGTGACGCCCTTGGTGGTGGAGGGTGTAATCAGTGGATCATACATGTGACTGAGATTGTAGACCCCCTCGTCTCTGTTCATGATCTCTGTGCCTCGCCTCCTTATCCAGATGGATTCCCGTATCCAACGTGCCTTTCTATTCTCCCCTCTACCCAAAATTGAGGCCCCCTCCCAGTCAATAACATGATTTGCCCTTGCCACGTGATCTGTGATGGCTGATTTATTAAGTTCCGTTAGTGATTCTTTACGTTTAGATCTGGTGAAACTTGCTTGACCGGCTTTTTCTGCTTCGCGTTTGTGTTCGCCGAGTCTGACGCCAAATATTTGATTTTCCATTATTGATCTGTTTGGCATCAACACTTGCTTGCAATGCCGTCTACACATTCCCAGTCAACTTCATCTGATGACATTAATTTCATCATTTTGTTCATCACAAACTGCCCTGCCGACACCTGCGGGTTTTTACTAAGTTCCTTAGCCAGCTGCTGCTTATTTGCTTTGACAGCTTTTGCAACACATGTGTGTTCTCCAATGTACATCACTACTACTTCTCCTTTCTCAAATTCCCATACCTTTCGACTGGTGCAAGGGGTGATTTCAACCTGCTGTTTACAAATCCTGCAAACTGATACCCCTTTAATCTTTTGTATCTGCCCTCGGTGGACTTTTCCATTTAGTTTGCACTGTTTGTTGAAGCAAGTGGCCGTTCCTTTACATTTAGCAACTCTTCTTACCTACCCCCTTGAAACCCTTACGGGAGCTGCTCTGCCACGTGTCCCATTGGCGACCATCCTGTGATACTTTCATCATTGTGTCCCTGGTGCAGGGTAGTCTAAACTTCCTCAATCCATTAACATCATGTGGTATGTCCACCTCTTCTTGGCACTCATTCCAATTTGACGGATGCAGCTCTATCCGCACCCTCAGCCACTATCTTCACTTGAGTTGTCTTCACTACAGGATCTTCTTCTTTTGCGCTGGCATCACTTATAATCATGACCTGTTCAACTTCAAATTTGGTACCTTTGTCCACGCCAATGAAAAATTCCCCAGTTCTCCCCTGGCATAGGATTTGTCCTTATCAGGACTAATTACCTTCCCGATAACTATATTTTCTGGGCGCACCTGGTTGTGAATAGATATTGGATGTTGCCTTGTTGTTATGATGTTCCACTTAGGTACACTTGTGGGGATTTTAAATATTTTGCACATCTTAGGACGATCATTTGGCTTGTCTGCCAGACAACCATGTGCAATAGATAAGAGGCAATCATGGAATGAAAGATTGACAGACAATTGAATAATTGTTTGTCCAAACGCATATATGTCGCTGGCCTTACTAGGTGGGGAGGTTCCATTGGCAACCTCTGGAGCAAAATAAGAAACGCCCACCGTAGATGAGCAAGCTGTCCCAGCTGCAACTTGATCCTTTGTCAAAATGCGGCTGTATTCTACTTTACATGTCAATGAAAAATTCCCCAGTTCTGCCCTGGTATAGCATTTGTCCAGAATATTTTCTGGGCGCACCTGGTTGTGAATAAAGCCACGGTTGTGCATGCCTAGCAGTGCCTCAGAAATGTCGGTAAATATCTGTGTCCATGGTTCAGGCCGCTTGTGAAAATCAGCAGCCATGGAGACATTGCGTGGGGTGTACAGAACATTGGTGACAAACGGCCTAAACAATGACTTTGTGACAATACATTGACTGTATGCTGTGTAATCCTGCATGAGTACACCTAATGGTTTGGGTACATGTTTAACACCATTGATCGAATACAAAACCTTATACTCTATGCTTGCTTTAGTGACCCTTCCAATATAATCAGTGATATGTATAGGTCCCTGAGGCCAGGGTTTATCTATCATGTAAGAAACTGACCTACCATTCTCCAGAACTTTGCATGCATCGCCAAGAGGGAGGTCCTTCTGGGTCAATTGAACCAGCGGGACACTCTCCAGATCTTGTTGATGGAAACAAGATCTGCAGCACTCTTTGACCCTGCAGGCACCATTCTCTCATGGGTGTATTGCGCATGTCTTGAGTGAGTGGATAAAAACTCTGAAGTGACGTGGTACAGTTTCTTTTCAAGAAATGCACTATGTTTTCGTTCTTTGATAAGTTGCATCTCAGTTACAGTGGGGACTGGGGTGACTCCTGAGTAGGAGTACAAACTTAAATTTACATTTAACATAAATTTAGAAGTTGACACAGTTAAACTCAGCCTCTAGATGACATTTCAAAATAAATTGTAGTAAATGACCTTATCATCAAAAAAATATTATAAGAAAGGTTCCCATTTCTTAACATGAGACCCATATGTTCTTCTCTGATCTGCATCCCTCTTTGACACTGCAGGCACCAATATCCTCTCATGGGTGCATTGCGCATGTCTTGAGTGAGTCGATAAAAACTCTGAAGTGACGTGGTACAGTTTTCTTTTCAAAAAATGCACTATGTTTTCGTTCTTTGATAAGTTGCATCTCAGTTACAGTGGGGACTGGTGGTGACTCCTGAGTAGGCTTAGCCCCATGGTTTCGAAACAAAGGTCTGCCAGGCTGTTGAAATACAGCGACTTTCAATGGAGGCAAAGAATCGCTGCAAGCCTTATCAAGAATTTTAAATATTTTGCACATCTTAGGATGATCATTTGGCTTGTCTGCCAGGGAGCAGTGGTGGTGTTGTCCTGGGATGAAGAGGTAGTTCTCGTTATGGCAGGGTGGTTGTGGCATCTTCCATGATGGTGATTGTGGCTTTCTGCAGAATGGGGGTGGTGGCATTCTCAACAATGGGGGTATGTCCTGTGAAGTGGTGTGATCACTTGTTATGGTAGCGTCGGTGGTGGGGGCCGTGAAGTTCTGTTGTTTGCATTGTTGGTGAGTGGATGCCGTCTTTCTCCGACGTACCAACAGCTGCTATAAATGACAATAGAATAAACAAAAATGTTAAAAATGTTAAAAATGTATATGACTTACAAAATCTAGCTCAACGAATGGCAATCTGGCAGTCTGAATTTGAATACATAAACACATAGACTAATTTTGGGTTGATTTTGATTTGTTGGCTTATTTTCTCCTCGGTCATTCCATGTCAAATCAATCAATGGTGGTACGGGTCAACTCAGATTTGGCTGAAATTAAAATCTTATATACATATATAGGTATAATGAATGTATGCCAAATATAAAATTCCAAATCCAAGTCGTTTGAATCTCCCATGATCCTGTTACCATGTCGTCTGCCATGGAAGATACAGGGTGTCCCAAAAGTCTATGCACGACTTTGAAGCTTTGTATCTCACAAAATATAAGTCGTATTGAAAATATGAATACATATTTAGAAAGAGGAGATATGGGAAATAGTTTTGATACCAAACATTGGAGTAACATCTGTTTGTAATGCCACCCTAGAAGTAAAATATGTATTACTGCAAAAATGTAATTGTAAACTTCGGAGGAATAAAGTTCATAAATCCATACCTATTGAGATTAACAAAAAAGATGGGTAGAGTTGGTTACACGGAAAGTGATCCGTCAATTGTAATATTTACAATTTTACATAACAGTGATCCCATCATAATAACAAAACTATATCACACACAGTTTTCGTTTCTGTTGTGAACTCTAGTTTAAATGTTTTCCATTTATACAGAGACGTGTGCTAATGCAAAAGCAGACCTAAAAATGAATAACGTAACAGAAAAGTGAACACACACATCACACAGCTAATAGATCTCATTGGACTTTTGGCTACTGCATGTCTTATGACATCAATGTGACTTGTTGATCTACCAGTCTTTTTTCTACCACATCGAGACAAATCATGCACAGTTCCTGTGTTCAAAAATGTATCCACCAACTTAAGAATGGATATTCTTCCTGGTGCCCATTTCACTTAAAATGTTTTCTGAACTTTTGATGAGTAAGTTGAACTGAATTTGTTTCAGCGCAGAACTATACAATTTGTATTCGCTTATCTATGCTGTAAACCATCTGAATGAAGACTTTTGCTGTGCAATGTTGTCTACTACGTCTATTTATGTTGTGAGTAACCGATTTTGGTAATAACATTGATGTTGCAAGGTAAGCAGTGAACTGTGACTAATGCGCAACGTTTGCTGCTTTCATACCGTTAATTTATGCGCACCTGTTTTAGCAACAATGTGTGGTATTTGGTCTCACACGGCCAAAAACTTTCAACCAGTTTAATAATGTTGTGGGTTCGCCAATAGGGCTGGGTTTGGTATCAAATTAATTTCCCAAATCTCGTCCATCAAAATATGGTTAAATTGATACCATATGATTTATATTTTATGAGATATAACTCTTCAAAAACATGCATAGACTTTTGGGACACCCTGTACCTTTGAAAGTGTGCTTTGCACTCTGCACAACAAGATCCAAATTGTTTCGCCTAATACCCATGCGGAAATTGACAATAGCTTGGGCATACACTGTTACTTGATCAAACATATACGAATAGTTTGGGATGTGCCGCATATTTTCAGCAAAGGAAAAAAATCCTTTAGGCGTTGGATCGCTGTGATCAAGAAGACACTCCCTCACATAAGGCAGGACAAGCTCCTTCATTGCTGCTAGGTAAAATGATAGCACTATTGACCATGTCTTATGTGTGTCATCGCAGCGCTTAGCAGATGCCTGAGCTAGTGGTGAAGCAAAACTTAGAGTACGGCACACATCTGACATGAAAGCTGTCCAATTAAGTTCCATGAATGATTTGAACATGTTCATCTCGTAATGACCATCCCCTATGCGCAGAAGAACCCAATCAAATTCTCTGTAGAATGGTTTAGAAGTATCACAGTTCTTCTGATGTGCTTTGATGTTCCAAAGACCCATAGTGGAAAACCCACAAGACCCGCACACAAATGTCTGGTCTATCAACTTCATACAAAGTGAGTAAGGCAACCCATCACAGCAGAGAATGGTCGAGTAACGCAAAGTACCCCCATATCGATAAATGCCAACATCTTTCCCAATTTTCCTCATCACTTTCGTTAAATTCTCGAAACTGTTTGGATTTACACAAATTGGGTCTGCTAACACGATCGTAGATGGGACTGAGGGGTGATTGGATGGAACATGTTGGTATCGTTCTCGCTGCGATGCCTGTTCTTGTTCCGTTGCAGACAGATCTTCTTAAGTAAGGATGTTGGTCAGGCTGATCACTGGTTGAGGCAGATGCCACCTTTTTCGACTCTTGAAGGGAGATACCACCACAATCAACTGTTGGACATTTGCGCTTCGCCCGTTCAACAGTTGCCCCGCATGACAAGCACTTGACAAATTTGCGTGATAATTTTGCTTCCGCAATTCTCTTGTCAATCTTGTCCTCACCAGTGGCTGGGTCTAGTTCCGCCTTTACTTCCTTCAGAGCTACATCAACAAAGTAGGTTAACTGTTGTTTATGGGAATATCTAAAGGACTGATATGGCTCTGACTTCGGATCTGATAACATCATGCCATGAACGACTTGAAGAAAAGCTTCGTTATTTGTCTCACCCAGCCACTTCCACGGAGCAATTTCTTCAGATTCTTGCAGTCTACCATCTGGTGCGAACTGGACCCAGGCACAGTTTGTGATAACTGACGCTTTTACTCTGTTATTTGGTTGTACAGTATATGTTTTGCCTACCACCTGGTCATTATCAAATCCTATAACTATATCACCCGTGGGACAAACAGGCTGGGAGGTACTTACTTGATCTTTCAACCACTTATTTACAGTTGAGTAACTCCCACCAGGTCCACTCGCTCCATTCAACGTTAACATACCTACTTTGTCCCTATTTACATAATACAATACATTGCGCATAAAAGACAAAGGAGCAATACAGGATCTATGACACATTTTGTAGAATAATTCCAATGTCAAAGCCATGAGAAATTTGTCAGAGTCAGAAAGATCAACTAGGGAGCAAGCACCGATCATACAAGCTAGTGTCACATCATTATTTTGAATAATACTTGAAATATTATATGCGCACAACTGATCCAACGATTTATAAACAGAACTGATCTGATGAGCATTATCAAGTAGTCTTTGACATTAGGCAAAAAAAAAAAAAAAGTTGTGTTGCCCTCACAAGCCTAAAATCGGGAGGGACGGCCGGCCGGATTTCTTTTTTCTTCTTTTCTTTTTTAATTTTAAATTTTACCAAATCAACGATTTTATACCTATTATTTCAGTCAACATGTGTGAAGATACTAAGGAAAACGCTTACTGGATGTATTTTCAACCCAATGGTGAATATTTTGGTTTCTTGCCCATCTCTTTTCACAGATTGGAAGATCTTGAGAAAAAAAATCTTGAAAAAAAATCGTAAAAAAAAAAAAAAAAAAAATATACCCGGCCCACATTCTCAGAATTTTGACCCGGCCGGATGAGGGCAACACAACTATTTTTTTTTTGGGCCTTAGCTTACACCAAGCAATTTGGCCATCATTGCTCTCTCGCTCTCTGATATACTAGATATTAATTTAGACAAAGAAATTGATTTATTTAAAGCAGTAAATTCTTTGAATTTCTCCACCCACTCTGTAGATGGGTCATTCTCCAGTTCCTCAGAGTCAGAAGCAGATGCTGAACGGCCAGGGAGAACAACCGTAACAGACCCATGTTCTGGTTTTTCGGTTTGAATCCTCTTCCTCTTTCTTCCTAGTTTCCTATCTGTTGGGTTCGGCTTGCATATTTCACAGTTGTCTGTGTGTGGTTTAAACTCATATGGTTTAGTGCTAGTTGAAGTTTCATATGAATTACCTTCTTTTTGTTTAGCTAAAAGTTTGTAACACCTAGTTGCATGTGTTGCACAAAGGGAAGGAGGATGAACCATAGGATTGTCTTCACTTATATCAATGTCGTACAGTAATTCAAGTTGTTTCTCAAACTTTTCTTTTTGGTTCAACTTTTTACCTATGGGTTGACCGCAGCATCGACACATAGATTGAAGCGCAATTTGGTGATCGCTAAGAGCAGCCATTCCTCGTACCCCAAGCTTAACTGAAATGAAACAAGAGAAACACAATAAATGTAGTATGATAAATGGCTGTAGCATAAAATAATGATTTTCCTCATTTAAGCAAATTTAACATAATTGTTAATCAAGGTACCTCACTTTCTATCAGAAGCTAAATTTCCTTGTACATTCTAGACTCACTACTATATGATAATGTGATATATATGACTGATTTTGTGTGGTCAATTAAACTTTGCAAATGTTTGGTGAAAATTGATTGCTGTGAAATTATTGAAGTATTGAAAAATTGACTTATTTGTAAATAGTAGGCGAGTCAATTCAATATGGAAAACCTTCCACACATGTGATGGGAGATAGGCTGGCTTGTGGTATAAAGTGGTTTTTGGTCGGGTTGGTATTAACAATATATTTTATCCCTGCTTCAATATATTCATCATGTTCTGGGATACTTGGTTTGACCTCTATCATATCTAAAATACATATTTAGATAAAGTGAACACATGCAAAAAAATCAAAAGTTTCAAATCTGTCAGTAGTAGAATATGGGGTCAAAGGTCACCAAGCAGGGGGCTATCTTCATGATTTTTGTATGCGGACACTTTTTTGGGTCCAACTATCTTGTAATGCCAGGGGTAGGATTTCGGCGCGAATCTGCAAATCGATTCGTGTGAGAGTGAAGATTCACGTAAAATCACTACCGCGTAAATCCAGGTGGATTCGCGCAAAAAACAAAACAAAAAAACACCCTTTTTTCTTCTCCTTTTTTAAAGTCCAAAACAGGACCTTGGATGACTGGTATTTGACCCTTGGTCAACAAAGATGCCGAATTTGGAAGTTGTGCAAACCATCCTATATAGATCGCGCTACAGCCACGTTCTCTACCCCGTGGTCACCTCTGACTCTATGGGGGATACCAAAATCCTGGCAACCCTTCTCGAAATATTCTAACACTTAGGCTGCTTTGTTTTTTGTTGCAACCTTAAGGTATGTTATACACCTGGAAGCTCCATCAATGCACCCATGTATGACAAGCCTCCATAATATCAATCATAAATCGTGCTACAGCCACATTCTCTACCCCATGGTCACCTCTGACTCTATGGGGGATACCAAAATCCTGACAACCCTTATGAAAGTACTCCAACACCTGTGCTGCTCTGTTATTTGTTGCAAAACTAGATGCAGTCAAAATAGATCAACTTCTTCAAGTTGGCTAAGCATGTTGTTTGCCTCCATGATGAAGAATGAATCCCTGTAATATCCTGTAACAACCCTGTTGGTTTCCCTCCACAAGCGCTCAAGCTGTCGGTTGTGGAAATATTCAATCCAACTACAGGGTGTCCCAAAAGTTTAGATATCTTTTTAAAGCTTTATATCTTCGGTAAAATGATTCGGTCATTTGTGTTTGGTGTAATGAGTGAAGTGGCTGCAGCTTTTACCCCCCTCTTTGCCTTGGTTTTAATTTTGCTTTCCCGCTGGTGGGTGGAGTAACTGCACCTAGGGCAGTAGCTCCTTGATGCTCCATGGCTGCTGTCTGCCTTTGAGACGGAAGTTTTCCTCTTAGGCATTTTGGTAGATTTTGTTATGGGTTGGTTCGTTTGGTCAGTTCTATTAGGATATCATCCTCATCATCTTCACAATTCTTTCCTCTCGGTTTCATGATCTTGTCAATTGTTGCTGCTTTTAAAGCGTACGGAACTGATGACATTGAGGGTTGTCGTTTGACCCTCCCTTCTGGCGGACAACAGAAAATAAATTCTCTAAACAGTGCTGGTTCAGTCGAGATGTGTACAAAAAATTGAAACCAAAATTGTTTTTCAAATCCTCCCAAAGCAAAATTGTACTTGTGAGAGTCAAAATCCACCCTTTGATCTTATTTGTTTGGAATCGATGAACCAGGACTGCATCCATTTGCGGGTATCTTTCCAGAACTGAACATGATTTGTGCGGTCGGAACAGGCATACATAAGAATTTTGTCTGGAGGGGCAGTAAGAGTGCGACCATTAAATTAAAAGCTGGTCCATATGTTCGCAGAACTCTGCCGTAAATGTGGCTTCAGCTGGTAAATCACCGACAGCTACATGTGTATTGATCCCAGCAGATACAGAGTGGCTCAAAACTTGTGCGGCCAGATTCACCCTCATTTTTAGTAAATCCTGGCAAATTTATGTGTTCATCTGTGAAGCACCTTTCGACCCTGTATTTCCCGTCTCTTTCTCCTTCAAATGAAATACCTTGATATATTTCCATTTCACTTCTTTCTCACCTATTGTAATTTTGTGTACAATCAAATTATTGCGAATGCTCTTAAAAAGGTGCGGTGGATCATACATGAAAAATATATTTTCTCATTATTCATCGTTTAAAACAGTGTTTCTGGTGTAATATTGAATAAACTTAAATAAACCTTGGTTGTGACTACCCTGATCGCCTATCAGTACCTTAACTGTCAAACCCATATGAAATAATTTGTTGAGGCATTCTTTAACTAAAACTTGTAAATTACCACACCTTGTGCCATCTTTGGCCAAAAAATATTACATAACGGTTGTTTCCAATTCTGCCGAAGCCCACGTACCATAAACACAAGACCCTGATTAGCAAAGTGTTTGGTTCTACCCAACAGCCCCCCAAAATCTTCCAACCCATCTACTTGATCTGTACTGAGATTATAGTGCAACCCTGATTTCAACCCTATCTCATCAATTAGTAAAGCACAGACCCTGTCCTCTGGCTTCATGTCCTTCACTCTATGCTCCAAAATATTTAAAAAATATCATTATCAAAACCAGGCTCAAATTCAACACCCTCCAACCATCTATTAATTGTACGCTTACTTGGTAAAATAAAAGCTTTCTGAAGAAATCTGTATGCCTTGGGTTATTGGCAGTACAATGAAATTGAAAATATTTGATCATTCTTGGTATACCCTAAACCTTTAGCTCGCCTGCGAGCCTGTTCAATCTGACCCTTGAAGAATTGTAGACATGTTCCTTTCAAATACCTACTAGCGTCACACAACTTTTTTGCCAGTCATCACCCTTTTCCTTAGTGAGCTTTTCCAATTGTGTCGCTAACTCCGTGATCTTTGCTTTCAGTATAGCTTCTCTTACAAACAGTTTTTCTTGTCTTCGAACTTTACGCCTTAGGTTTTCTACCTTTACATGCTAATGAAAAATTCACCAGTTCTGCCCTGGCATAGGATTTGACCTTATCAGGACTAATTACCTTCCCGATAAGTACATTTTCTGGGCGCACCAGGTTGTGAATAAAGCCACGGTTGTGCATACCTAGCAGAGTCTCAGAAATGTCGGTAAATATCTGTGTCCATCCATGGTACAGGCCGCTTGTGAAAATCAGCAGCCATGGAGACAATGCGTGGGGTGTACAGAACATTGGTGACAAACGGCCTAAACAATGACTGTGTAACAATTCTTGGGGAAGGAGACATTATTGGGGAAGGCGGGGTCAATTTCAGGTTCTTGCAGGGGGACTTGTATGATTCACTGTCCCCCGCGGCCCTCTTTACCCCTGTGATAACATAATATGTACATAAATATATATTGAAACACTAATTGTGATAACTTCCATGGGAGCGGTGGTGGTGTTGTCCTGGGATGAAGAGGTTGATACACTAATTGTGATACCTTCCATGGGAGCAGTGGTGGTGTTGTCCTGGGATGAAGAGGTAGTTCTCGTTATGGCAGGGGTGGTTGTGGCATCTTCCATGATGGGGATTGTGGCTTCCTCCAGAATGGGGGTGGTGGTGTTGTCTTGGGATGAAGAGGTTGATACACTAATTGCGATACCTTCCATGGGAGCAGTGGTGGTGTTGTCCTGGGATGAAGAGGTAGTTCTCGTTATGGCATGGGTGGTTGTGGCATCTTCCATGATGGGGATTGTGGCTTCCTCCAGAATGGGGTGGTGGCGTTCTCAACAATGGGGGTGATTTCCTGTGAAGTGGTGTGATCACTTGTTATAGTAGCGTCAGTGGTGGGGGCCGTGAAGTTCTGTTGTTTGCATTGGCGGTGAGTGGATGCCGTCTTTCTCCGACGTACCAACAGCTGCTATAAATGACAATAGAAATAAACAAAAATGTTAAAAATGTATATGACTTAGAAAATCTAGCTCAACGAATGGCAATCTGGCAGTCTGAATATGAATACAAACACATCGACCAATATTGGGTTGATTTTGATTTGTTGGCTTATTTTCTCCTCGGTCATT
The DNA here is from genome assembly GCA_035610835.1 of Ophiura sarsii. NCBI lineage: Eukaryota > Metazoa > Echinodermata > Ophiuroidea > Amphilepidida > Ophiuridae > Ophiura > Ophiura sarsii. Next base: position 61,749,870 of record CM069450.1, read on the forward strand.
CCATGTCAAATCAACCAATAGTGGTACGGGTCACCTCTCAGATTTGGCTGAAATTAAAATATCTGGCAGTCTGAATATGAATACAAACACATCGACCAATATTGGGTTGATTTTGATTTGTTGGCTTATTTTCTCCTCGGTCATTCCATGTCAAATCAACCAATAGTGGTACGGGTCACCTCTCAGATTTGGCTGAAATTAAAATCTTATATACATAATGGATGTATGCAAAATTGTGTTTGGGAATATAAATTCGGCATGAATACTGTGAATTGAAGTCGTCCAAACACAAAACACATCAATTTGATAGTATTGAACTCTTTTCATGAGTTTGTTAGAATTGTACTTTAATACTTAGCCCTAGGCCTACAACTGTTCAACCAGAGAGATGTTCATTACACTTAGTTCAACTAACCAAATGAACATGTTGTCATGTCGGTTGCCGCCATTTATTATGATTGAAAATTTGCAGAAAATGAAACAATGTAGTGTTGAAGTTATGTTAGAAATATATACGTGAAAGTACATGTGATACCAGTGAGATTTGTCCCAGTATTGAACGATACTGGTACATAATTATGTTCCAGTATCGGGCGATACTGGAACATTTTTTACATGTGCCAGTATCGGCTGATAGTGGAACACTGACTTTGTACCAGCATCTGACAATAGTGGGTGTTCTAATATACATGTAGGACGAGTACATTGCAGAATCTGGGACCTAAAGATCTGGGATCTAAAGTACACTTTTTCCACTTTTTCAATTTGAGACGATCAGCGTTAATGTATAGATAGATAGTTAATTCCATCCATACATCCAGATGTGCATCACATGGCCATCATGTTTCCTGTTCCATCCACACATCAGACAAATTTGAATCCCTTGGCATCATGGTCCCTGTGTCCCACTGAATGCAAGTCATTCATCTTCGTAAGATATCCAATGCTTGACAGTTATTCACATCGATAGTTAATTCCATCCATACATCCAGATGTGCATCACATGGCCATCATGTTTCCTGTTCCATCCACACATCAGACAAATTTGAATCCTTGGCATCATGGTCCCTGTGTCCCACTGAATGCAAGTCATTCATCTTCGTAAGATATCCAATGCTTGACAGTTATTCACATCGATAGTTAATTCCATCCATACATCCAGATGTGCATCACATGGCCATCATGTTTCCTGTTCCATCCACACATCAGACAAATTTGAATCCCTTGGCATCATGGTCCCTGTGTCCCACTGAATGCAAGTCATTCATCTTCGTAAGATATCCAATGCTTGACAGTTATTCACATCCATTTGGAGATTAGCTATTGATGAGCAACCTAAAGCAATATTATAAAAAGGAAGAAAATGTTTGGTTATTTTGAGTTCAAGGGCAAATCATCTTATGCCAAACAAAGAAGATAGATTATAATTTGTTAAGAGCGCCTCTGTCTCGCCCTGTTCTTTGTATTTTTAAACTTGAAACTCCTAATATGCATACACCCAAATGTTGAAGCGGTTTTTATTAATCATTATATTAATTGCAAATATAAATCATCCGAGGTGAACATCCAAAAACATTACTGTTAAACTAAAATCTTTTTAAATTTATTTTGTGTCATCTCAATTTGATAATTCCTTTAATATTACGGATATTTTATTTATTTTATTTTTCCATTTAAGCCGTAATTGATGGCGTGGGGTTGATCTTATGCTGGCGTGACTACCGCAGTGTCTTTGTGGTCTCCAGGACCACCTGGTCTAATGATAGACCCGCCAGCAACATACATAATCATTTCTTGATTCTTGCTTTGTCTACGCTGCTCTCCTTGCTTTCCGGCTCCTCTTCCTTCTCTGTCTGTGTCCCCTGGTTGCAAAATAAGATTTCACAGAAGTCCTGTGTCCTGTGAAGCCACAATGTATCTGCTGATATAATTTGCAATTGTTCCAAGAAGTTCGCATCTCTTAGGTCATTGACTAGTTTCCTCACTACCTCTTCAACGTCTTCCACTCTTACAAATGATGTATCGTCCCTGCACAATTGGTAAATGTTCCACATTTATATTGGAATTCCATTTGACGGAGTTCTTCTTTAAGTCTAATTTCCGTCATAAAGACATCCTGACCGATTTCTGTGCGCAATGTCCGTCGAATCATCCTCCAAGCTGTTTGTGTCATCACAGCTCGCAATGCCGAAACAGTGTCTTTATTAAAGCGAGCAATTAGTTTGAGGCCAGCCTCTTTTGCTGCCTTTTTTACATTTACATTGACTAGCTGCAGAATTAGTTTGGTGCTCTTCCCTCCTGTGTCAGCAGACACGTGCAGTCACAATGTATCTGGTGATATACTGGTGATATATGCAATCGTTCCAAGAAGTTTGCATCTCTTAGGTTATTGACTAATTTCTTTTGGTTGGTTGTGTTGGTGCCTGTTGACCTCTCGGTTGGTTGCATTGCCACAGAGAGGCCTCTATCTACCTGGTCAGGCTACCATATAGGACAGTATGTTCTTCGTTTGATGGCCACTTTCAATTTAGTCACTTATCCTGTCCCATTCATGGCGGGGGCGAACACATTGGATCTTTCTTCAAGCTTTTTCAGAACTGATCTGGCGATATATCTGGTCCCCAAACAAAAGGAAGATCGCTTATGGTTGGTGCAGCAGGTAAGGAACTACTGGTAGCTTGGGTGGTTGCACAGGTTGCATATACAGCATTACTTTCAGGATGACGGACTTGATCTGGAATAGCAAGGCGAAACAGAATTCTAGCCATGCATGAAGTTTTACCGTAAAAAGTATACATTGAACCAAGTAACAAAGTCATTTGATATTGTTTACCTTTTTTTTACTGATATCTCAAAGAGACACATTTGTAATTCAACATTTTCTATCAACAGTGTTATAAATAAGCTGAAGGCCTAACCCTTCCTAACACTATAAATAACTAGGTTTATCTCGTAGCGTGATCAGAAGGGTTAGGTTTTCAGGCTGGCACAAGGCAGAGTAGGGCTCTATCTCTGTTGCTACACTCTGGATCTGCCGTAGGTCATAATAGATAATTGGATTTATGCGCTTATGACTGCGTCACAGACGTAATGTTTTATGTTTAAAAATGGGGCTTCAGTTGGAGTGCCATGCGTCCATACTTTACTTCTTTGGTTGACACCTTCAGTAGTAAAGTCCTGGCCAAAGAGGTGCCAATTCAAGCTCATAAAGGACACATGAACACACTCCATTTTTCAGACTGAAAATCTCAGATACGCCATTAATACAATATCTCATTTGTCTTTTACAATAACATACCTTCAACATGGTTGTTGGTGCGGTTGTGCATGTTTCTATTGTAGACGTTCCACATAGGAGGACGGAACACAGCGCCGTTAATATAGATGTTGTCAATGAAGTCAATGAACACTTGTAGAACTGGATACCTGCGTACTAGCCGCAATGTTCTTGCACTTGTTGAATGTGTACTGCATAACAGAAAATAAATAACAAGACAAAAATAAAAGTCTAGGTCTTCTCGTTTCTCCATGTCACCCTTAATGGAGGTACAGACTGAATACAGTCTCCATGAAGGATTGCACAACAGGTGGTTGACTAGCACACTACACCGACTCTGGTAGCTCTATTTCCTGATATAAAGGGTGGTTCCTTGCATGGAAGATGGGCCCGTTCACACTCCATTTTTCAGACTGAAAATCCTAGATAGGCCATTGATATATCTCATATCTTTTACAATAACATACCTTCAACATGGTTGTTGGTGCGGGTGTGTGTGTTCCTATTGTAGACGTTCCACATAGGAGGACGGAACACAGCGCCGTTTATATAGATGTTGTCAATGTAGTCAATGAACACTTGTAGAACTGGATACCTGCGTACTAGCCGCAATGTTCTTGCACTTGTTGAATGTGTACTGCATAACAGAAAATAAATAACAAGACAAAAATAAAAGTCTAGGTCTTCTCGTTTCTCCATGTCACCCTTAATGGAGGTACAGACTGAGTACTCTCCATAAAGGATTGCACAACAGGTGGTTGACTAGCACACCACACAGACTCTCACAGCTCTATTTCCTGATAGAAAGGGTGGTTCCTTGCATGGAAGATGGGCTCATACATCCACCGTGCTGCATCAACATATTCAGCATTATTCCTTCGCAAACCACTTCGGAGTAGCTGTTTAGACACTGCAAAACGAAACACTGCAAAAACATAATTAATGCCTTTCACCACCTAGTAGTGAAGGCATAAAATGTATCAAGCTTTAAGATATTGTAATACATACCTTTTCAAGTTTTTGCATGACATCGACGTCTGTTATGTCTGTTACATGTAATCTCCCTGGCTCTTCTCCAACCATCAGTTTCCACATTTCTTTGTTAAGGTATGGGTATCCTGGTCCTCCATGGAGGATGCTCCAAGCCATCATCTCCCCTACTTTGCCATACACATTTTTCTTCAGGAGGTTTATATCATGGGTCAAATATAGTGGGGGGCGCACCATCTCTGACCAGATGGTGCGCCCAAGTGCAAAGCTGTGGTCTTCACAAGAGCTTGCCAAGTGCATCCTCTATCAGGCGCCTGACACTCTATTGTTCGAATCGCCGAAAGCATAGACGGACATGAATATACAATGAATAATCATATCAATGAATATACGTCATTTGTGACGTCGAAAATGAAAAGTACCAGACCATAGTGGACACGAACGGCCGTAATCTTTGAATCTCCGTTGATTTCAATGTTATGTCGGAGTGTTTTACCTAATTTCATACTGACACGACCTGAGTGATAATCAAACGATGCCCTGGCGCTGTTGAAGTCAGAAATATCATCGTTCCCTACAGGCCGAGCGTTCCCACATCGAATTTCACCTAGAATATTCGTCACACGAACCTATGTCCGCCATCGTCTGAATATCGAAAAGGCCCTCTGGAGAGTCAAGGGGACGACATTTTTTTCTACGCATGCGTCCGATCGCTTTGGATTTGTCCACTAAAATGTTGGACAAATGCCTAATGAGTATGTGCTGCATGGCAAGTGACACAACTTCTTGTAATGCGCTAATCAACCGTAGATCTAACCCCCCCCCCCCCCCCCCCGGGCTCCGGCCAGTTTGGGGTGGAAAAGCCCAATCAGGAAAAGTTCGGAAAAGATTCAGGCGTTGACGGTTCAATGGTATATCACAGATAGGCAAAGTGGGTATAACCAGTGACAGTTGTATATCCCCTTGGTATATAATATTTAATTTTGACTAAAGCAGCCGACAATGCATTGATTGATGATAACATCCAGAAGTGGTTTGATGTGATAATAATGCCGCCATGAGGATCGAGCCGTGTAGCGAGGGGCCACGCCGAACTATGATCGAGAGTGACCAATAACGCGCCGCAATGCGGACCACTGGCGCGCGGCGGGCCGGCACATCCAACATGCGCGAATCAGGGGCATAGTCAGCTTTAAACAGGGCCATATGGAGGGGAGGGGTGGACTTATCAGACAGTAAAAAGTCCGAGTTGTATACCGACGAAAGGCATGATGTACAGTCAATAAAACTATGTGGTAGTGCCAGTGGCGTAGCCAAGGGGGGGCAAGGGGGGGGGGGCAGCTGCCCCCCCTGTGGGGTTCTCTGCCCCCCCTGTTGCCCCCCCTGTGGGAAATGTCAGTTGAAATAATTTGGGACTAACCTATTCACAACACAAGGAAATTCAATCCTCAATTTGGTTGTTGCCCCCCCACCAAAACTCCCGGCCCCCCCTTTGCCCCCCCACTGAGAAAAACCTGGCTACGCCACTGGGTAGTGCCCACATGTTGTGGCGAATATAGGGCCTACACTTACTTGCAACAGAGTGACGTGGAATCCGGGGGCCGACTATACGACCGTAACAGAGCGACAGTAGAATCCGGTGTTTAATTTTTTTTAAATTGAGTGTATTGTTAATAGTCCCGGTTCTGAGCACTTCTCTAGCCCGCCCGGCCTGTGGGCCTAAATGAGACACCGTGCACTTTGCGCCGTGCATATGCTATAACCATTTAATGATTGGAAGCGGTAGCAGCATAAAGTATTATGAGAAAATGTGTACATATCTCCTAAGATTAGATTCGGAGTCTACCATCGGACCGGGCTTTCAGTTGACCTACGCATAGGAGCATCGTCGAAGTGAGAATGTCCCCTGTAACCTTTTTCAAGATCTTTGGCACTGAAATTAAAATTTTGGTTCATTATAGAGGGAATCCACTTTACTCATACGTGCCCGTAATCACCCTTCAAAGGTACAAGACTTAATCGCGTCTATCAATAGTTGTCTGATTGCCTTTCCACATATACGGTATTTCGACATGAATATTGCGTCTCCCAATTCGTTTATTAAAGCTAGCTAAATTTGGTACAAGAACTAACTTTCTTGAAATGAAGTTGTACCCACTACCAAAGATTTTCTAGAAATTCATCGGTTGTACAGATTTAAAAAAATGGTAATCATGGTAGATTTAACATTGGTATAAACGGTCCCCTTTCTCATGTTGTACGATTGGCTATGGCCTGTTTTGGAAATGTGTTTGCTTTGTGTATATCCAAATAGCTTACAGTTGTATATATTAGCCTAGCTATAACAAGCTATAAAAATGACATCTCTGAATGTATTTTAAACAAAGTGTGCAAAGGAGAAATGGTTGGGCACACTGGTAAAATGGTTTTACAACAAGTGTTGCTATCATTATCAAAGTGAACTCAACTTCAATCACTTATCATCGAGCAATAATATATTGTTTTACGCATTTAAATGTGTTTAGATTATAAAGTTAAATAAATCCAGAGATAAATGATAGATAGAAAAATAGATTAAAAAAAGAATAGAAAAAAACTATAAAAGCATTGGCGGCCTTTATAAATTATAAAAATTGACATAAAAATGATGTTACATACATCCACAATCAAGTTTAATTTGTTTTTTTAAAAAACAAAAAAATAGAAAACAACAACGAACACACGGAGATTCGAACCCGTGATTGCCGATTGCAAACGATATGGCCAACGTATGCACGCCACAGAGATCGACGAGTGTAATTGTGTCAGTTTTATCATTTAACCATTGATTCTTTTATTTATAACGAACGGATTTTTATCGTGCCATTTTGGACATTTTAAACCATATTTATATGTTACTCTCGCACAAAATGTGTTTGTAATATGATTATACTCCTTATTTTGGAAAGAATGGTAAAAACGTTGACATTTCGAACACAATAAATGGCATCTTGTATACTGTTTATACGGTCGCTCGACTGAACGTTGTGTGACCTGTTGCATTGCATTATTCATGTTACGATCTGTTTATGTATGCTTTTGTTATACTTCTCAATCGCTCATCGCCAACTCTGTACAAGAAACTTCATGCGCTGTCCCAACGCTGTCATTAGAGAACAATAGAAAAGTCCCTTCGACTCTCCAGAGGGCGTTATCTGCGACCTTTGACTGGGTTCACGGGGTTAATCATATTAATGAGCAAATATGCAAATGAGCTAAGTGTCCCCTCCTATTATATATCCTTCTTGCCTCTATCTCTTTCCTTTTAGAGTTTGTTAGCCGATTGAAGCACTTGTCATACTTCCTCCTATTAATTTCTTTATAGCTGTCATCCCTCTTAGTAATTAGTTTCACAAATACTTAAAGTTTTTATATATTTTTAAAGATGTAAAGTCCAAAATTGGCTGAAATATTTTGTAATATTGATTTAGAAGTCAGGAATTATTAAAATGTTACATATCACCTTCTCATACTTATGAATTCAACTCTGAAATTAAGTTTTTTTGTCAATAAAGTGGTGTAAGAACCCTCTTGTTACGAGGGGTTCGTCCAGCAAACACACAAGATACACCGAGATACGGAGATATTACACAAAAACAGAGATTACTTTAGATGATGATATATTTATTCACTAGCGTCATGGAGTCATTTAGAGACAGTAGTCATTTGGAGACAGTAAAACTGACGCTCTCTCTATCGAAACATGGGTCTTTATTGGGCCTATCGGGTGCCACCCTAGGATTGAACCGCCTCTTTTTGTAGAACAACACTCCCAGGGGTATCAGATAGGCCTTAAGGCCATCCCCCTGGTATAGCCATGAGTATTGATTGGTTCCATCCCAATTGCGTAACACCTGAGCAGCCCTCAACGACCCACATCTCGACAGGGTGAGCCAAAAGTAATATGACAAGGACATCTTCGATGACCTTCTTACACACTTACGTAAACAATTCCCTCTTTGGGCCTCACAAATCCGCACCATCTTCTCCGGAAAACTGCATCACTGGCTTATCTAAAAAGTTTTCAGCCTGTCAGTCTTTAAGAATATATGTTGTATCCTTATAGTTTCCGTCTTCGAATAAGTACATCTGTAGTTCCGTGTACGGCCATTTGAAACTTTGTTACAATGCGATCTCTGATGGGAAACCAGTGCAAACTGCGAGTTACTCTTGCATACGAGTTACTCTTGCATACGAGTTACTCTTGCATACAAGTTACTCTTGCATACGCTACAAAGTCCCATGATTCTTGGCTACGGTTTGGTGACTGATAACGAATGTATTCTGGCACAGTTGCCCCCCCCCCCCCCCCATGGAATGCCTACTTATGTCTAACGGTGTCTGACCGTTTGATGGTATACCTATACCTAAGGTTACACCCCCCCCCCAGTGAATGCCTACTTATGTCTAACTGTGTCTGACCGTTTGATGGTATACCTATACCTGATGTTACCCCCCCCCCCCCCCCCCCCGGGAATGCCTACTACTTATATCTAACGGTGTCTGACCGTTTGATGGTATACCTATACCTAAGGTTCCCCCCCCCCCCGGAGGGAATGCCTACATATGTCTAACGGTGTCTGACCGTTTGATGCCTACTACTTATATCTAACAGTGTCTGACCGTTTGATGGTATACCTATACCTAAGGTTACCCCCCCCCAGGGAATGCCTACTTATGTCTAATGGTATCTGACCTATACCTAATGTTACCCCCCCCCCCCCCCCCCCCGGGAATGCCTACTACTTATATCTAACGGTGTCTGACCGTTTGATGGTATACCTATACCTAATGTTACCCCCCCCCCCCCCCCCCGGGAATGCCTACTACTTATATCTAACGGTGTCTGACCGTTTGATGGTATACCTATACCTAAGGTTCCCCCCCCCCCCCCGGAGGGAATGCCTACATATGTCTAACGGTGTCTGACCGTTTGATGCCTACTACTTATATCTAACAGTGTCTGACCGTTTGATGGTATACCTATACCTAAGGTTACCCCCCCCCCCCCCCCAGGGTATGCCTACTTATGTCTAATGGTATCTGACCGTTTGATGGTATACCTATACCTAATAATACCCCCCCCCCCCAGGGAAGGCCTACATATGTCTAACGGTGTCTGACCGTTTGATGGTATACTTGTACCTATACCTAATGTTACCCCCCCCCCCCCCAGGGAATGCCTACTTATGTCTAATGGTATCTGACCGTTTGATGGTATACCTATACCTAATGTTACCCCCCCCCCCCCCCAGGGAAGGCCTACATATGTCTAACAGTGTCTGACCGTTTGATGGTATACCTATACCTAAGGTTACTCCCCCCCAGGCAATGCCTACTTATGTCTATGCCTACTTATGTCTATGCCTACTTATGTCTATGCCTACTTATGTCTATGCCTACTTATGTCTATGCCTACTTATGTCTATGCCTACTTATGTCTATGCCTACTTATGTCTATGCCTACTTATGTCGTCCCCCCCCCCCCCCCCGGGAATGCCTACTACTTATATCTAACGGTGTCTGACCATTTGATGGTATACCTATACCTAAGGTTACCCCAGCCCCCCGGGAATGCCTACTTATGTCTAACAGTGTCTGACCGTTTGATGGTATACCTATACCTAAGGTTACCCCCCCCCCCCCCCCAGAGAATGCCCACTTATGTCTAACGGTGTCTGACCGTTTGATGGTATACCTATACCTAAGGTTGTTCTGAGGGCCCAAGAGCATGATGATGAGGGTAATTCAAGTGTATTATAAAAAGTTCCTTTGATTTTTGATGGTATACCTATACCCAAGGTTACCCCCTCCCCCGGGAATGCCTACTTATGTCTAACAGTGTCTGACCGTATACCTATTCCTAAGGTTTTTTTAGCTTGTGCTTTGTTTTGTTCTTGTTTTTTTCTTACCTAAGAGTTTGTATCAAACCAAAGATCTGGTCTATTGTCTTGTCATGAGTCATTTTCTTGTACTTTAACAAAACCGCAAATCTGTCTTTGGACAGTGTTTTCTGGAATTCTATAGGTATATGTTAACTAAAATTAATAGCGACATTTTAATTTCTCATAAGATGGATCTGGAAATAAATCACTAAGATTTTCTGCTGCCTCTGCAAGAATTTCCATCCTTTTTTCCCCTCAAAATGCTGAGGTGAACAAAAGCCATAATAATGTATGACCAGGTCAAGCTTGGGTATAGGCATCAAAGCAATTGTGTTATTCTTACAGGCCAGTCAGTGGTTTACGATGAAAGTTAGACAACTAATGATGCATTTGGCTATTGAAGGACTGAATGCCATCATCATTTATCTCTCCAATTAAAATACTATGAAAGCAGTATGTGAATGAACGTTCTGTCAGTGGAAAGGGTTCTTGAGACTTGATCCCTCAGTGCATGACTTGGTACAGATAAGCTGATTGCAAGTTACTTGTCTCATTTCTAAAAACATAACAAAACAAGAAATTTGATGGTATGAGCTCAACTCTTTTTTGTGAATGCCATCATCATTTATCTCTCCAACTACAATACTATGAAAGCAGTATGTGAATGAACCAGTGTTGTCACTAGCCAAAAGGGGTTCTTGAGACTGGATCCCTCAGTGCATGACTTGGTACAGATAAGCTGATTGCGAGTTACTTGTCTCATTTCTAAAATCATAACAAAACAAGAAATTTGATGGAATGAGCTCAACTCTTTTTTGTGAATGCCATCATCATTTATCGCTCCAACTACAATACTATGAAAGCAGTATGAACAGGGCCGTCAGACACTTTTGCCCAAGGGGGGTGCGTTTTCACGATTTCTAAAATTTTCGTAAAAGGTTGCCCTAAAAATTTTCCAAGTCAGTCACCTCGTGAATTTCACGTAAGTGGGGGGGGGGGGGGTCAAAAAAATGTGTACGTCAAAAAATTTCGCAGTCCAAAAAGCACTGTAGTCAATGTTTTATGATCATTGAAATTTGAAACTAAGAAAAACACAATTTTTACCCTAAAAAAAAAAGAAGAAAAAGAAGAGATTTTCAAGGGGGGTGCGTCCACACCCAAAGCACACCCCCCCCCCCCCCCCCATCTGACGGCCCTGATGAATGAACCAGTGTTGTCACTAGCCAAAATTGTCATTACTCATTACCCTTTGTTGGAATGAGCTCAACTCTTTTTTTGCGGCCATTTTAATGGCTGGATGCCCTTAATTTATGATGTAAATTTAAAAATGTTCAATATATCCCATTGGGAACATTGGTCAAATAAAAAAAATGAATACTTGTGAAATTGATCGAGTAGCTTTTAAGCCTCTAATCCTATGATAAATTAGCATTTGATACTTCTTCTGCCCACAAACTATAAAAAAAAGGTAAGCCTGCAATGGTAACATTTTACACGATACGGATTCGTCAGAGTTTAGCCAAAGTTAACCATGTAAATAGCCACGTATCATGTGCACACGCCCGTTAGAAGCAGGTTTTAACGTAAATGTTTGAATATCATTAGACTTTCAGGTCATAATAAGATTCTACACATTTTCGGGAGGTCAGTCATTACTTTTTACGTTTCTAATGTTTATACGCCGAAAGTAGCACAATTCTTTTTCTTGAACTTTGTCCTCTATTTTGTCAAAGGTGATGCAAGATATCATTTTTTTGTGTGTGTGTTTCCAAATAAATAATTTGTTTTCTCCTTTTCACTGAAAGGACTTGAGAATTATAGTAGGATTTTGACAAACATTTTAAGCGATACGGCATTTTCAACACCGAAAAACGTTCATGACACTCTTGCTTCTACAGCGCTTATTCGGTATATGCGTCAATGTAAGTGATGTTCCTGCATGTTTATGTGTGCGACTCCTTTTCAGAATTCAGACAAAATTAATCAAAATTGTGCTGGAACATAGCAACATAGTGTGCACGTTCTGAATTTGGTTACGTAAAATTAAGACTTTTCATTTTTCTTGTACTTTAATTGTAAATATCAGGTCAGAATAAGATTTCATACATTCCGGGGATATGTCGGTCATCACTGAGAGAGAACAATCACCGTATGGGTCTCCGTGCTATATCCATATTCATACTGCCAATTGATTTGACGCAGGGTTTCCACAGTTTTTCCTTGTCGGCGGAAGCACACGGCACTAATCCAAATACCATCTCCTTGATAGCAGCTAGTCGAAAGACGCATAAACAACGCTTGTTCAACATACCACGGCAGTTGCTGGTACATCTTTCATTCATGATAAAAACATGGCGTACGAGGACGCGACACATATTCTCTCTGCCGTTTTCAATTACAGCCTCTTGGTGAATATTGTCGGTAAAACAAGTCGTTCAACTCTGCCCTCCTCATCATACTCTCTGCTATGCTGGTTCCCTGCATCAATCGGCTCCACATAACTTATCCATAGATGCAGGTACGCGCCGATTTCCACTCAAAGCTGATTTGCTGGCATAAAAGTCATGCATATTCATGATTGACGAAAAATAGATCCACAAATAAATTCGATCAAGCCAGCTTCATGCTTAGAATGACAACAAATTTGCTGATTGGCACAAAATACACGCGTATCTGCGTTCACCACCGCGCTGGACTTCACACGCATGCCATAGCGCGTTCCCCACCGCGCTGTAGCTATGGCAGCGCGACAATGCATTCAGCGTTCAATGTGGTATCTCTGCTACAGTGTGTTGATCATTATTTACCTTATGCCATAACAGAGCGACAATGTAATGTGTTAAGCTTACGGTTACGTTAGGCCGGGGATCCAGGGTGCAGGGAACCAGCATGACTCTCTGCGTGCTATATGCTCTTTGATTGCTTGGTTTAATTTGTTAACACCCGCGATGAAAGGTTGAAATGAAACCTGTTACTGTGGTAGTTGTTGATCTGGTTGTCGTTGTGCTACTTCCTCTTCATCTACTGCTCTCTGCCTTTCTTCTCGCTGCCGCTGTCGTTGTCGGTGATGTTCTTCTTGCTGTCGGTGATCTTCTTCGATATCGTTTACCCATTTTTCAGTTCGTCTATGGTTGTTTCTAACCTTTCTACCCTATCTCCTAAGACAGCGCAACCTGGACAGATTTCAAAACTCTGAAACATCAAATGAATCACTGTTGTTGTCGATGATGTTCTTCTTGCTGTCGGTGATCTTCCATATCGTTTACCCGTTTTTCAGTTCGTCTATGGTTGTTTCTAACCTTTCTACCCTATCTCCTAAGACAGCGCAACCTGGACAGATTTCAAAACTCTGAAACATCAAATGAATCGCTATGGTTGTCGATGATGTTCTTCTTGCTGTGGGTGATCTTCCATACCGTTTACCTGTTTTTCAGTTCGTCTATGGTTGTTTCTAACCTTTCTACCCTATCTCCTAAGACAGCGCAACCTGGACAGATTTCAAAACTCTGAAACATCAAATGAATTGCTGTGGTTGTCGATGATGTTCTTCTTGCTGTCGGTGATCTTCCATACCGTTTACCTGTTTTTCAGTTCGTCTATGGTTGTTTCTAACCTTTCTACCCCATCTCCTAAGACAGCGCAACCTGGACAGATTTCAAAACTCTGAAACATCAAATGAATCACTGTTGTTGTCGATGATGTTCTTCTTGCTGTCGGTGATCTTCCATACCGTTTACCTGTTTTTCAGTTCGTCTATGGTTGTTTCTAACCTTTCTACCCTATCTCCTAAGACAGCGCAACCTGGACAGATTTCAAAACTCTGAAACATCAAATGAATAGGATATAGGTATGATACCACTATATAACTTTGCTACTCTTGTTCCACATTAATGATAAAACAATTAAGCTGTCATCGATATACATAAATGACTGGATGCCGCGAGCACCCCAATGATATACCAATGGCCTTACAAAGCTTGGTAAAAATGTAACAAGCGCTACTTTACCCAAATGGGAGAACTGTGAAAGTGCAATATCTAGTAATACAATCATGATGAAGCCAAGAAAACCCCAAATACTTCTGGTGGGGAGGGAAAATGACTTAAGGTCGTACGTACTTAAAATAAAATTGATCACGGTCTAGAACTTGAGCAATGAGCTTTAAATTGTCATCGTCAATTTGACGCTACTCGTGTCTTTTTAGGATGATCTTTGTGCGGTCTTCTTTTGACTTGCTTGCCAAGTATGCGGGAACTTTGTTGAGTTTAAATTGCGTTTTGTTGATTGATTTTGTGATGGATGCTGATCGCGCTTTATTCATTCGGGAATCAACGCGTGCAAAACCCTCTCGCCAGAAATGTTGTTACTAGAGCATGACTTTGCCTATTGGATTAGGGTCTGATCAGGGTTGTGGTACACTCCTCCTGGAAGATGGTCAACTAGCTATCGACGCATCACCTCTGTCGTCTCATGCAGTAACCCTCCAAGGATGATCAGGGTTGTGGTACACTTCTCCTGGAAGATGGTCAACTAGCTGTCGACGCATCACCTCTGCTGTCTCATGTAGTAACCCTCCAAGGATTTTGGCTGTCTCATCATCCTCCTTGGTTGATGTCGTTAAGGACGTATACATCATCCTGTTTCGGCTCATCACCAAAAGCTGTCGTTGTGAACCCATTGACAAGCGTGATTAGATTCACCACATCTAAGGTGTTCAGCACATTTGTGAACACCTTGCTGGTCTCCAGGATGCCTTGTCTCGTTCCTTGCCAACGCATCTATGGTTTCGTGACGTATTTGCTCACGATACCAAGTGCCCGTAAGATGGGTCTTAGAGTACCTGGTAACGACATGTTGTATATGGCATGGTGCAAATTATTTCTGGGCTTGATAAAATTGGTCTGAAATTCCTGAATTGGACCATCATACATATAATATAACCCCGCATTGACAAAATAAATATTAAAACGATTTCCCACCCACCTTGGATACAGTACTGTGTTTTCCCCACCCTTAATTCCCCTCGACTTCAAATAATGTGGCAAACCACAACTACTGTCATGAAATAACTTATCAACACAACAAAGGGTGGCCTGTGTTTGCTTTCGCCACCCTTCTAATCCCTCCTTCTTGAAACTCCAGTGTAAGTTCATGGGCTTTCACAAATTCATTACATGACTTGTGAATTGTGTCTAGTGGATGCGTTGCACACCTGAATGAGTTCACTTTTCCTCCTTTTACTTCCCCAAGCCCTCTGTCAACTGCGTTATTTGTGACACACCTGTCCGTCATTGTATTGGATACCTTCTTCAACATGTTTGAGTCCACATCATATGCCACGTCCACTAAACATTCTACATAATCTTTCGCTTTCCCACCCGGAACTTCCCTCCCCCTGCAAAGTATGTTTTGTCTTCCGTTTCAACTTCCACGATATGGTGCCCATGTTTTGATGTTGCGTCATACTTTAGTGTTACATCCGTTTCATCGCGTAATTCTTCTCACATGTGGATTAGTGATATGGCATGCATTTCCGATGCGAGTCTTTGTTGGGTTGACCTGGAGGGCATTGCACCATCCAATTTCGATTCAGTCATGGTGGAGATTACCGTCACTATAGTAGGGCAACCTCATTCTCTGCCACTCCTATACCCTGGAGAATCATTGATGCGTGCTTCAACGAAGGGTTTATTTTTGCGGGGATAGTCAGGATCCCGCGTCTGTATTGTGTCAATATTCTGAGCCTTGTCTTCGGCGGTATTTGTCTTGGATGAACTCGATATGGTTATTTTTAGTATGAATAATATCAACGGCACTGACCAGAGATGTTTGTAACAAGACTATGTCCACTGTTGGTGTTTTCTAGACAGCTTTACATTTTATTGTCCTGCACTTTTTGTTTGCCTTTTGAGTTTGAAGTTTTGTCAGTGCCCCTGTCTTGGCTTTACACCTCTTATCAACATGTTGCAATTTGCATGCAATTTTCCACCACTCTTCAACCTTCTGCTTCCAATGCTTCACCTGTGTGTCTTTTCTTTTCATGCTTTGTGTAAGTTGCTTGGGTTTGCCAAACTTTTCCATCACCTTGTATGTATTCTTTAGTTTAGTCTTGTGAGTTGGCAAGTGTTTTCTCCAGGGCAGCAGCATACCGTTGTTTGAGTTTCTCTAAGTCACTTTGTAATTGCTGAAGATTTTCTCTTTGTCTCTATATTATGATTTTCATGTCCGAGTTTTCTTTACCAAGCTCTTTCGAAACGTGCTCGGAAAGATCCATCAATCGTACACACTTAGGTTCTGGTGTTCTTTCTGTGTTTATCACTTCTGATTGCGTAAAGAACTTTCTCTTTCCTCGTGGCGCAGGAACTGAATATGTTGTGCTAAGAAAGCCGCCAATTTGTCCGCATCCTGAGATTGCTTTTTTAGCTTGATCTTCATCTTATTTACAGTGTACACCGGTAAAACTGATGTGCACTGTTGTTGTTGCAAGTTGCTCTTTGCAGATATGCAACAGAAGAGTAGCCACATCTACCCATGGTATTGTAGCTTCTGCTCGAGTGACAGCTTGATGAATCTCGCAGATAGCACCATTGGTTAAATCATCTACCGTCAGAGTGGAAAAAGACCCTACGGATGTCTGGATCTGAAACGAAAATATGACAATAAATTAAAATTGAATTTGAATTTTTTATGTTGTTTTGTAATTGCATAAAGCAATCACATTGTTATGGTATCTATATTGTCAACATGTCTATTTTCAGAGTCAACAAACAGTACACATTTTTTTAATTTTAAATTGTTGATAGCTCCGCCGTCTTTTTTAGGCCAAATAAAAAAATATAGTAGTTTCTCGTCCCCGCGCGCATCCGTTTTGGCTGCCGCATCCCAATTTTTTTTATTTTTTTTAAAGTTTTTTTAATTTTTTTTTTTAATTTTTTTAATTTTTTTTTTTTTTTTTTTAATTTCAAGATCACACTGATGTTGTTAATGGAGAACGTGTCAATATTTTAAAAAAACCTGTGTTACAATCAAAAAACAACACAACAGGCGAAATGTACTCATTTTAAGGTTATAAAGCTAGTCTTAGAAAAGTGGCGGCCATTTTGAAGCAAAAACATTTCCACCATGTTGGAAAAAGCGAAACCAGTTTTGGAAAAAGGGGCATCCGCCATCTTGGATCCGCCATTTTGGAAAAAAAAAAAAAAAAAAAAAACTGCCCTCATCCTCCATTTTTCAAAAAGTTGGGACGAGAAACTAGTTTTTTTTTTATTTGGCCTTATATGAAAGGTCAGCTGAAAATGACCGAGTCAACATGTCCATTGAAAATATTTTTCTAAATTAAATTTCAATAATAGAAACACCAAATATAAACTAGTTAAACAAAGAAATAACCACTAATCTATTCAAATGTAATAATTTGCTTTATTAAAACCTGAAGCTTACAGCTTTACCCCCATAAGTATCCTATAGTATAATGGTATTGCCCAACTACGTATAAACATGCGTGCTTTATTTGGGACATACCATTTTACAATGGGTATTATAATTTAAATGCCCAAATCAATGAGTTGTAAATATAAAAATATTCTGTCCAAAAATGAGAAAATATTTATACAGATTGCAAGTAAAATACAAGTCAATATAACATTACTATGAAAATATGAAGCCTAGTTCGTACCTCATTTACTGGGCGTCATGTTTCAGGAGGTCGAACTTCTGTGATCTCATCGTCTATACCAGGCATTTTCGGGACTCAATAATTCACCGTGGATCAAAATTAATTTATCAGAAGTAAAGTTTTCTAGGTTATCAGACAATGATGTTTCTCTTTCTTGCAGTTTTAAGCTGCGTTGAGAATGTTTAATACCTTCAATCTGTGGTCAAAGTCCCGCGTGGAATATCGGGAAAAGCAGGGGGGAAATATGGCGATATACGAGGAATTTAGCGATCAAAGTCAGTGGAATTTGGTGTTGTTTGGTAGAATATTTTGTAAGAAATATCAAGATGGAGTTCAATCCGGGACATTAGCCTCCTCACTCACTCAAAAAGCCGTTTCAATCCGCCTACCCACAGTAACGGTAGAAACTATTTTTTCGGTAGCTTCCGTGATGTCCCGGATGTGAATTTGCCGGTCACACCCGGAAGAGAAATTTTGCATATCGCGAAGCCCGTCCTCTCTTAATAGATCGACAAATAATGCTAGTTGTGTTATGCTTGTGGTGTTCATTTATGGAGGAACTAGTGTGACCATTATGTCTTGTTTTGAATGTATTTTCTGATATTCCGACATAGGTTTCTTCAGTTTTGTTGATGTTTTTAGTTACTGTTGCTTGGTAAACAATGCCTGCAGTTATATTAGGCATTTACCGGTCAGCGGACAGTCGGTTTTGGATCGGCAGTTGCATTCACGCGTTTTAACCTCAGTGTTTTGTATGTCAGCTTCCTTTTTCAGTAAACACTTGTTGTGTGATGAAATAGTGTTCTGGACATTAGGCATGCAACAGTAGCTAATTGTAATGGTGTTCCTATTGAAAATTTGCCGTAGCTAATTGCCATGTGGGAAGCACCGTTCAACAAGTTTCAAAAAATTCTGGCCTATGTTGGTGTCGACATTAGAGCTATATGGTGGGTTGTACCAGATGATATTTCTTCGCCGATTCTTGTTGGTTCTCACTTTAGGTGTAGCGTAGGGTTGAATTTTAGTTGGTGGTTATAGCCGCTGTTCTTGAGTGCTTGATATGGAATCAGTGAACGATTTCTCGTCTGATGTGATGTTTGACAGCTTAGGCCTGTTGTTAATTGCTTCGGGGATATTGAGTAGAATGGATGGCGGGTGGTTGCTTTTGCTGTGGACATACAAGGGTTCATTGTTGGGTTTCATGAATGGTTTGAACTTCATTACTTACCGACACTAAATCGGCTTCAATGATGCCAAAAAGGCACCAGTGAAATAGAAATGTATCTTTTCTTTTTTAAATTAAATTACCAAGAGGGTCCTTCTTTCATGAAAATGGAAAACATTTGAAAAGGCCTTCTCATTCTTTCCTTTGATTGTTGGCTATGGTTCTTAGTTTTACCTCACCTGCACTTCATCCCTGGATAAGAGTATGATAGCATCTTTGGGCACCAGTATAGCAAGACACTGTGGAATGATTCCACAGAACTGGTCTGTTTGCCGGGGGAGATCTTCTTGAGGTCATTAAGAAACCTAGTCTTGGTGAGCAGTTCTGATAACTTCTCAAACACCTTCGTGCCTACATGATAGAATTGATACAGAATGTGGGATGGTATTTTATTATGAAAAAAGAAACAAGTTCTTGGCTGAAAATAAAGTACTTTTTTGTTGTTGTTATTGTCAGTGTTTGATTGTACCCACAGCCAGAGATGGCACGGAAATAAACCATGGTGTGTATTTATCCAGCTCCGACTGTGAGATGTAATAATGTGATTTGCGCAGGAAATCTACATAGCATGGTCAGCACATCCACTTGGTGAAGTAAAAGCTTACAATCTGTCTGTCTGAATAACATGTATTATTCTGGCAAATTGTCAGTTGCTTTTACCCACCTTGTTTCATCCATTCCTGCCGTGGGTAGTCATCTGAGTGTGCACATGCCGGGTATATTTCGTCATGGCCTTCATGAATATTTCTCATGTGGTTCAATACCGACTTGAATTTGGCTACGATCACTTCTCCATTTCCATCTAGTGTGGAAGCAGCACACCAGTATATGTGGTTTACGATGGACCGCTTCCATTCTCCGGCCAGCTCACAATCCTTCAGCTTGGCAATGGCCTTAACTTTACCCTTTACTCCTAGTGATGGGGAGAGAAAGGGGGAGGAAGAGCGAAAGAGAGAGATGGTAGAATATATATAATGCCCACCTAGACACATGTTTGCTATTGATGTCCATTTTAGTGTTTGATTGTACCCACAACCAAAGGGCACGGAAATAAACCATGGTGTGTACTATCCAGCTCCGACTGTGAGATGTAATAATGTGATTTGCGCAGGAAATCTACATAGCATGGTCAGCACATCCACTTGGTGAAGTAAAAGCTTACAATCTGTCTCTCTGAATAACATGAATTATTCTGGCAAATTGTCAGTTGCTTTTACCCACCTTGTTTCATCCATTCCTGCCGTGGGTAGTCATCTGAGTGTGCGCATGCTGGGTATATTTTGTCATGGCCTTCATGAATATTTCTCATGTGGTTCAATACCGACTTGAATTTGGCTACGATCACTTCTCCATTTCCATCTAGTGTGGAAGCAGCACACCAGTATATGTGGTTTACGATGGACCGCTTCCATTCTCCGGCCAGCTCACAATCCTTCAGCTTGGCAATGTCCTTAACTTTACCCTTTACTCCTAGTGATGGGGAGAGAAAGGGGGAGGAAGAGCGAAAGAGAGAGACGATAGAATATATATAATGCCCACCTAGACACATGTTTGCTATTGATGTCCATTTTAGTTGTTCCCAAGAGTGTTTCTGAATTGATGCAACAACTGCTCAAATGTGAATGGGTCTGATTCGTTCTTCATCACAATCAGAAGGTTGTAAGAGATTGGACTCAGAGATGTGATCCTTCATGTGCCTCTTTATGGCAAGCTTCCACGCACGGTCAATGTGCCAGGCGCACCAAAGACGGTCCAAAGACAGACGTCCAGGCGTTGTAATACTTTTCGGTGTCATCAGTCATCAAAACCGAGCCACTGATATTACCAACATTATCCTTGATGAATCCAAAGGCCATTGTCAGCATCTGCATGTCTTCCCGGTTGGTGATGACAAACGGGTAAGCCTTCTCCAAGTTCGTTGAGGTAAAAGTTTTAGGCATTTGTCCCATGCGTGGAATCGATGCATATCTTGCCGTTGTTGCCGAGCATTGTCATCAGCTGTGCCATGGACATTTCGTTGTATGATGACGAGAAAATCATTCTCCTTGAGACCCATGTCAACAACTCCCTGGGGCTTGTAAGTTGTAGGCAAGAAATGGGTTGTCAGCCGTGTTCTCTGCCTCATCCACCATGAAATGTACACTCTGGGCGACGTTCTTGTGTCGCTGGTCTGTCTTGAGGCCAAAATCATGGACTATGTTCCTGATATCTTGCTTACTGATCAGATGAACTGGTCGTGCCGTCGTCGAATTCATCTCGGATGCCATCAATGACCTTTTGACGTATAACGGCTAAAATGAGCCGCCCAGCGATCTCCTCGCGGTCACTTCAGGGAATATGCAGCGTGAGACTTGTGAATGCACGCCTTAACAGAGTCATCAGTGACGCCATCCAGTGTAGCTGTACAGCTGCTGCTTACTTTCCAAGACGTGGAACGTTTTCCATTTCCCTTTGGTATGTAGGGGAGCCAGGGGCAGATCGATGACAGACAGAATACAAGGTCCTTCTTTGACCGTGCAGACTCCTTGGTTTAAGACGAATTTCATACTGTTCTTAGACTCATATTCCAGTCGTTATTGAACATTTCCTGTATGATAGGACTGCTATTACAGGCATGTTCTACTACCGTGTTTTCCCTATGCGCCGGACACAGGATATATGGAATGTGCCGATCCAGCTTCTTAAACATCAAAGCCAGGGCTCTCATGCTGCAATGGATGGTGGCTCTACTGCTGTAATGGATAGGGAGTCATATGACTGAAATCCCAAGTTACTGGTGTGGATTGACTTTATAATGTCAGTTGCGTAGTAAGCTTACACATCATGGTATTATTAATATTATTTTTACAATGTATGGATGTCGGCTATCATACCTGAAATATGAGTTGCATTCATCTAAATCTATCGGTTCAAACCCCGGGGGGGGATACTCGGATTTGGTTTGGTCGGGGGTGTGCCGCTGGAGATTCAAAACCCATACCCATTTCTAAGGGTGATTTTTCGCGAAAATATACCTAATTTTGGCAAATTTTCGCGAAAAATGACCAAATTTTCGCGAAAATCGCGAAAACAGGACCCATGTCTAAGGATTTTTCACTGAAAAGCCTACCCATGGCTAAGGATGTCTCATGAAAAAGCGACCCACTGGAGCGGCACATCCCCGTATACCTGACATACGTGAGTATCCCCCCCCCCCCCCCCCCCCCCCCCCCCCCCCCCGGGGTTCAAACTCTTCATGTCGAAAATCGACATTTGTTGGTTTATTAATGTTGTAGAGTAAAGAAAATTCGCCCTCATCAATTACGTCGCAACAGTAACTGGCAACCAGTACGTCTCTTAACATGTGAAGGTTACCGGTCGCCATTTTGGTGTGACGAACAGATCTTTATATCACGTGACAATCATAAGATCCAGCCCAAGTTCGTTGTAGAACTAGAACTGTAGCATAAAGTTGTCAGATCACATCTTCAAAACGTTTAATGATTCTGCTGCCTGCCATGGGCCCAGTGGAGTAGCACTTTTCATAAATGTATCTGTTTATATCTGATGGCTTGATCTTGAGTTGGTTGACACTGACAGCACATACTGCGAGAAAAGAACCGTACAAAGGGTTAGGAAAATGGTGAAAACTACACAATGTTTCATGTTTGAAAAAACAAATCATCATCATGTGCAAAGATTTTAGAGCAAGACTTCATTTACTTGCGTTGAACACTATACGTTTAATTGCAAGTGTCAAAATTGAGTAATATAATTAAGTCCATGCTATGTTTTCTAGGTGTTTTGACTGATTGCTGAATTGTGTGAAAACAACACAGACAAGTAATACAAAAGATAGCCCTGAAAAATCCCACTGAACTCCTGCTTTTGATAACCGTTAATGTACCACATTATTATCAGTCTTATGAAGACCATTTCAAATTACTGACCATGGATGACTGGGAAATTCTGCTAGGTCTATTTTTCCTGTCAACAAATCCATAGCTGAATGACGATATCCGATTATTCAACTCTTCCAGAGTAAAACACCCCTCATCAATAAGAGTTCCCCAAAGTCATGCATGGTGTCTGGGGCATAATTTCTAGTCACATGAAAACTAGGTATTTTATCTAATATATAGTCACGTTGGATTCCAGTTAGTGGAATATGTCTACTGTAAGGTCTTCAGCAAAGTTGTCTTCATCTCTCAAAAGTGACAGGTCTTCTATCAGCTGTTCACGTGCTAACTGCCTGTCAGATCTGCAGAATTGACATGGAAAATTTGCAGTGAAACCCCCCCCCCCCCTGCAAACCCCAGTAATTGGTGCAGACCCAGGTTATCACCTATTACCTGGAAAAGAACAGGCCTAACAATGCCTCTATTGCATGAAATTTGAAGACCAACTCTCTCTAGTCTTCTCAAGTCTGTTACAATATCGTAGAGAATACTATCCATTCCATGCCTGGAAATAAGAGAACTTTTACAGCAAGCAGCTAATATTATATTTGCCAATTTTGCTTGGAATTGTGCTGGTAAGGATAAGAGCCTTATAGAAGCCAAGCCTTATAGAAGCCACTTATCTTGCTGACTCCTTTCCTAGAACCCAATGGATTTCCGACTTCATAATCATCATTGTATAACAAAATCGGAATTATCATTTCATTGGGCTGGTGAAATCTTGTCTTAAAATAAGTACCATCACGGTACGTTTTCAATACATCATCATTCCCAGAGTTTTGATGGTCAATTATTGCCGTCATTATTCCTGGACGTTCAAGGTGTTTCTGGATTGTCTGTTCAATTGGAACATGTTGGTAGGTGTCTTCCTGCAGAACTTGCTTAACTCTACCAGTTACACTGTCAGTTTGAGAAATAAATGTCCTACCAACGACCTTATTTTTAGGACTAATAAATACTCCCTTTTCTTTGAAGTATGTTTCTTGTTGACGATGACTTTTCAAATCCTTCAATGGGTTATTTAAGTCTGTAAATGACTGCAGTACTTCATCACATGCATTTGCATCAGGAATATTGCCTAATTGAATATTTTCTACAAGTTGTAGAACCTTTATTGTTATGCAGGTGACCAACAATTTTCTGGATCAGTTCCTCGGATTCATTAAGAACATTCTGGATAAATAGATGGGGAACATATGCCTTTATGTTGGCTATACACATAGCAACATCATTGTGGATGTCCTCTACACAGTCTCATGAGTTTCATCATTTGTGCGCACATCTAATGCTTGCGTGTGGAATTTTAAACGCACACGCTTACCAGCGCTTAACCTGAAAACAGCTATGCAGAGGTCATGCGTGCCCTCCCCCCCCCCCCCCCCCCCACGCCTCACTTTTAAATCCAAGATGGCTACGGCATGAAATGGACGTATAAATAGTCCATATTATATAATACATAAAAATATTTATATGATTCTATTGGTGGAGAATAGATCACATGACATGAACTATTCAGTATATTTCCCTGTCGTATATTGTGACGTACGGGGTGAACATACGTATTATATATGGCGACATACTTTGATTCCATATTTTACCATTTTAATTTCAAATGATAAATATTTTTATGCATTATTTAAAACAAATATTGACTGCTCTTTATTCGGGGAATGGTGAAACAATTGCCCCCTTGGTGATCTCGAGACTGTGTAGGCCTACAGTCTCGAGATCACCAAGGGGCAATTGTTTTCACCATTCCCCTCCTGAGCAGTCAATATGTGTACATATGTACAAGTATACATGTACTTATAGTTATTATACTAAGTCTAGACCGGTACAATTTACTAAAGAAGCGTTATTCTAATAATATCATTGTTGGTTGATTAAACATGCCTGCATTGACATGTAAACAGATGTATAAAGTTTATACCAAAATCTTTCATGGGACCAAATACAACTGAATTCTCCAAACATTGCCAGATATTTGTAATGATTATAATACACTGTACTCACCTATGAACGTCTGTTCCAATCTTTCCATTCCCCAAGCTCTTGAGAAGATCCATCACGGACGCCATTAGAATCGAGGATCTAAGCAACAGTTGATCAATAAAAACCACATTAGTAAATCTTAACATAAGTTGCGTGATTGCCTGAGACAAATACCCAACAGTTGCCCAATTGAAACAATTAACGCAATATTTTAGCAACAAAATGAGTTTTGACCGGGAGTTTCCCCAACTTGTTACTAATTGTTTTGCTCAACGTTGGTTAGTACTTACCTTTTTTATACAACACCTAGATTTCTACATGTTGAATAAAATGTAATCAACCCTGCAGATGATTAAACGCAATTAAGCAACATATTTTGCTCAACATTTTAGCAGTGTATAAAGGTGTACAGTCAATAGTTGGTCACCCAAGCCCTATATGAAAGCTATGAAGATTGTTAAACAAGGTCAGTCGTCACAAACATGCACAAACACAATAGCCAAACGACCTTGCTTTTGTCAACACTCCCTACACAGAGGACTGCAGTGCAAATCTCTACGATTTTCGCTATGTAATCTCTATGGCGGATTTCATTCCGTTGTATGAAGCTACGATGTTTGCGTGGTCTTCGCTATCTCCAAGCAGATAGAGCAATACGTACATGGACTTTTTTGTAGACGAGGGTTCATTTCATGATGTGGTGAGGTTTAGAGGGAGTTAGGATTCCACAGATTTTCAAAAACGAGAATTTTCCAACATTTTACGACATAAATTTGGTCACAAAACGTGTTTAATACTATACATTTTACCGTTCTGCAGATGCTAATGACCCTCCTCTAAAATTCTACATGATTTTTAACACGTTTCTCAGTTTTTGAGATGCCCAAATAGACCATTTTCCGAAGCTATTTATAGCAAATATTGCAGTCACTGATACTCCATTGTTTTCTTGCGTATAACAAAATCTGACACGCAGCGTGACCTCCCTGCTGGCTGTGTATGAATATATATATTTTTAAAAGCTATTTAAAGCTATTTAAAAGCTATTTTTAAATTGTGATAAGGACCATTCCATGTTAATTGCTATACATGTACATAATAAATAAAACTGATGGATTTTATGAAATACTTTCTGAAGAATGTATGTTTGTTTGTTTGTTTGTTTGCTTGTGTGTTGACCCTTAGAGAAATATACACCTAATACAAAAGGTTCTTGACCAGGCCCGGTGTTTTTATGTTAGCTAAATCAAAATCAATAATCTGTACTAAACAAATACAGGATGTTCCTAAAAAAGGGTGCATGTGTTCCACATCATTGTCCTCATTGATTACTCTATTTGGCTGTAATCTTTAGAAAAGGGTTCAATGAATCCAACCATGAACTTGAAATTGACCTATTTGGAGAAATTATCAAAAACACATTTTTTTACCCAATTAAAGTTTGCAAAGATAACGCGAAATTTATTTTGTCAACTTTTGTCGTTCTAGTTTTATTATAATCCTAATAAAATTCTCTAGGAATGGGGTTTTTTTTTGAATATCTGATTTATTTTTTGAATTATTGACCAAAAAGTGCCAAAATGTTCATGATTTTGGGAGGGGGAAAAAAAATCACATTTTTGGCACTTTTGGTCAATAATTCAAGAAATAAATCGGATATTAAGAAGGAAAAAAATCCTAGGGAATTATATTAGGATAATAATAAACTAGAACGACAAAATTTGACAAAATATATTTTGAGTTATCTTTGCAAAACCTAAAATGGGTCAAAAACCGTATTTTTTATAATTTTCTCCATAATGGTCAATTTTTCATGTTCATGGTTGGATTCATTTAACCCTTTTCTTCAAGAAAATGTATACTTTTATACAGACTAAATGAATAATGAAGAAGTTACGGCAGTGTAACAGTGGCTATACTTGCGGGTCAACCACACCCCCTTAACTGGATTTTCAACTGGTTTCCAGTTGAACTCAAAACCAGTTGAACTCAGTTGAAAGCTGAGACGAATATATTCGTCTCAGGTTGAAAGCAACCAGTTCAACTGGGCTTACTGGTATTTAGACCTGGGAGAGCATTCATAGGTTGACCAACTCTGTGAAATCTCCTATTCCAGAATGAAAGTTTATAGAGAGCATTCATAGGTTGACCAGCTCTGTGAAATCTCCTATTCCAGAATGAAAGTGTATAGAAAGCATTCATAGGTTGACCAACTCTGTAAAATCTCCTATTCCTGAATGAAAGTTTATAGAGAGCATTCCTAGGTTGACCAGCTCTGTGAAATCTCCTATTCCTGAATGAAAGTTTATAGAGAGCATTCATAGGTTGACCAGCTCTGTGAAATCTCCTATTCCTGAATGAAAGTTTATAGAGAGCATTCCTAGGTTGACCAGCTGTGTGAAATCTCCTATTCCTGAATGAAAGTTTATAGAGAGCATTCATATGTTGACCAGCTCTGTGAAATATCCTATTCCTGAATGAAAGTTTATAGAGAGCATTCATAGGTTGACCAGCTCTGTAAAATCTCCTATTCCTGAAAGAAAGCTTATATAGAGCATTCATAGGTTGACCAGCTCTGTGAAATCTCCTATTCCAGAATGAAAGGGGGGGGGGGGGTAAGGTCAAAAAATTTCGCAGTCCAAAAAAAATCGCACAGTCAACAAAAAATCGCACAGTAAATGTACTACATACAGGGTGTCTCAAAAATAACCGTGCATGTGTTTACCCAAGTTATTGACCATGAACTTCTAGAATTTGGTGTAACAATTGTATACATATTGATAGACCAAACACTTAGCTTTCATATGCCGTTCATTTTATCTAATTTAGTTTTGTCAATCCTGAGATATGATCAATTAACTAAAGCTACCTAAAATCGAAGTTGTGCCACTTTTACGGAAAGAATGCATTAAAACCCTCGTCCTCTTAAGGGAGGATGGTCGCTGATTGCGCTAGAACGCAAAGAACAGTGACCTAGGGCGTCTAGGTGATCGCTTTTACATATCCTGCGCTCATTTTGACGAAAACAAATTGAGGGTGCCACCCTACCCGGGGGTAGGGTAAGCCGTCAAAGTCCGATAGTAGGGGGTGGTTGCCACCTTACAATTGTTTTTTAAATCGCCATTTTGAAAAATATTTTTATTGGTATGTTCCTGAAATATTTTAGCATAGGCCTATGTTAGAAACACCATTTTCATCACTTATAAGCAAAAAACCGGGTGAAATTCCGATATTTAGAACTTTTTTGGCGAATATTTCTATGATATTTCACTGTCCAGCGAATACGGCGGGATTTTGAGGTCAGTCATGTTTGGTGACGTCATTATGACGTCATGCGTGGGATGTTTGTACTTGTTTTAGTATGTATGGATAGAGGGAACCTCTAGCTATAACATGGTACCCAAATAAGCATATTCTGCATTTCGGATTAGATTTTTTTAGGGGTGGTAACAACCCTCCTCTCCGGAGTAACCCTTTCTATTCATTACAAACCGTAAAGTGGCACAACGTTGACTTTAGGTAGCTTTAGTTAATTGGTCATATCTCAAGATTGATAAAACCAAATCAGATGAAATAAACGGAATATGAAAGCTAACCGTTATGGCTATCAAAATGTATACAATTGTTACACCACATTTTATAAGTTCACGGTTAATAAGCTGGGTAAACATGTGCACGGGTTTTTTTGAGACACCCTGTATACAGAATTTTGCCTTCGATTTCGCTAATAACCTTGGTTTTTTTTTCTCAATTTGTCTTCTATTTCCTTTTTTTTCACCACTTTTTCTTTTTTTAGGGGGTGGGGGCGGGGGCACAAATGGGGGTTTTTCGTCAGGGGGGGCATTTGCCCCCCCTGCCCCCCCCCCCCCCCCCCTGAGCTACGCCACTGGGCACAGTGCCCCCCCCCCCCCCTGAAGGTGCTCAGCAGGAAATTCAAACCTACCCACCAGGAAAAATGGGGGAAGGGAAAAGAGGAAAAGAAGGGGGAAAGGGAAAGAAAAGAGAGAGAGAAAGGAAAAAGGGAGGAAAAAGCAAAAGGAAAAGGTGAAAGGAAGAAAGGGAAAGAAAGAAAGAAAGAAAATTTCGCAGTACAAGAAGCACAACAGTCAACAAATTGTTGATTGTTGTGTTTTTTGTACTGCGAAATTTTGTGACCGTGCGAAATTTTGTGACCGTGCGGAAATTTGTGACCGTGCGGAAATTTGTGACCTTACGTAATTTTGTGTCCGTGTGAAATTTTATGACCGTGCGAATTGTTTTGACCCTACCCCCCCCCCCCCCCCCCCCAACCAACCTCTGTTACGCCCCTGTTGACCAGCTCTGTGAAATCTCGTATTCCTGAATGAAAGTTGATAGAGAGCATTCATAGGTTGACCAGCTTTTTGAAGGATTTCTTTGTCAGAATAAAGCAATCCAATCAATGACTATTGATTCTTTTACCGCATCAGAGGATATGAAGATTAAGAGCAGGCAATAATGGGTTGTAAAAAAGGATCCAAGTCAGAAGTTCTTCTTTGGAAAACAATAGTCTCAAGAAAAAAAGAGAAAAAAAGGTAAGAGATGTGGATGTTTTCCCCCTATAAGTGTAGCAGAAGCAAACAAATTAGGGGAGCCAACATTTGGTTTCATAATGTTGAAGAAATAATGCGTGTGAAGCGTGCAAAACGTTTGCAGTTTTGTTAACTAAAATCAGTGGCGTAGCTAGGTTTTCATATACGGAAATTCTAACCCTAATTATAACGCTATCCCTAACCCTAATTCTAACCCTAACCCTAATTGCCGGGCCTAATTGTTGGTCAAAACAAAAGGTCATAGAGAATGGTTTTCAGGTTACGGAAACACCCTAATTATGTACGAGCTGATATAGTCATCAATGCCAAATACTGAAACATTGATGAAAGTAATGGCGTGGAACAACCTTTTTTAATGGGACACCCTGTAAATAAGTATAGCTATCAACGCCAATTCATTAGCTCACTGATGCGTTTTTTTTGACATGATTGGTTGGGGGGGGGGGGGACTTCCTAAGAGGAGACTTCCTAAAGTTGGTGACTAAGATGTCGTGCTATGATGCTGCAGTTCCCCTTGGGGGGGGGGGGGGGGGGGGGGGGTCAAAAAAATTCGCACGGTCAAAAAAATTCGCACAATCAAAACATTTCGCAAAAAGCACAACAGTCAACAAATAATGGCAAATCCGCAATGTTTTAAGCAGTTTTTCCAAACAGGCGAAAATTGTCATTTTAAAATGGTTAAAACGCATATAAGCCCTATATCCGAAGAGTGGGGCGGGGGCACATAAAATTCTGTCAGGGGCGCAACTGCCCCCCCCCCCCCCCCCCCCCTGAGCTACGCCACTGTCACTCGCTTTCGGTTATAGGGGATCATATTTTCTTTATGGGGGGACGGGCTCCTACGACTGTCCGCCCCCGTATCCCTTTTATTTCCTTACGCAAAAGTCAACAACAAGGGCCCCCAACTCAACATAAAAGTTGGTAACTGCATGATCATTCTAAACAGGTCCTATCAAGGAATATTGGACAACAATCTGGACCGCGAAATCATGAATTTACAAAATCCGGAAAATGTTCATGTTTTGGAATCCTTCTACCATGTCTACTCCACCCCGGTATGGTTTTAATATATATAATTATTTGACCAGAACACGACCCAATCCACCATTTGGGGTACAACAATCAGCACTAAACACATGGTGGGTACACTGGGGGATTGGACACGGGGGAAGATGGGACAGTGATTTTCGGAAATACTTTTTATAGTCAAATGTTGCCCTTTTTTGTAACAAAAAAAGCTTTGATATCATGTCTATTTATATTTGCAACCAATTTTAATTATCATCCTTCATTAAACAGGACACTTCAGAGGATCGTAAGCCTTAGGCGTCGAAATTGTTGCGGCATTTCAATGCTACTAAGCATAGGTCACGACTTGACACTAAATATCTATGAATCAATGCCCCGGATTTTAGTTTCTAAAGTGGAAAATAACTTCTAAACAACTTTCTATCAAATAAGTCAAACATTTGCTACTGTTTCCTTCCAAGATTATCAAAAAGGTTGTTTTTTAAAAGGTTGTTTTTTCTTCAGAAATGTGCCTCATTGGGGTAAGATCTGACAACGTTACATTCATGTTAAAAGTCTTCCTGTGTCCCATCTTCCCTCGCGTCCCATCTTGCCCCAGCACTGTCAACACATAGTAAATCAATGGCATCCCATCTTGCCCCTGTAGGGGAAGATGGGACAACAAAAATTAAGAGACATTTTATCGCCTGGGGTAAGAATAGAAGGGACACCTTGATAAAATAATGAAGCCGGAGGCCGACGGGCACCATTTTTTGTGAAACTAAAGTCTTGTTAAGGCTCTGTGGTGATACCTTTTGCTTTGGTGGGGTCGCTTGTCGGATATTCGTAATTCGTATTACAGCCGAGTGAAGTCCCATATCTTACCCCTTAGGTGTCCCATCTTACCCCAGTCTCCCCTATGTTGGAGCAACATGTTTTTTATCTATTTTATGAGGCCTATGTAGGGACACCTCGTTTATAGTTGCTGAAAGGCGTTGACGAGTACCAGCATACATGTAGATGAACTTATGTAGATGTAGATGTAGATGTAGATGTAGATGTAGATGTAGATGTAGATGTAGATGTAGATGTAGATGTAGATGTAGATGTCGATGTAGATGTAGATGTAGATGTAGATGTAGATGTAGATGTAGATGTAGATGTAGATGTAGATGTAGATGTAGATGTAGATGTAGATGTAGATGTAGATGTAGATGTAGATGTAGATGTAGAAAGTGTCATTGAAAAGGGGTGGTTCCTTTTAGAACCAAAAAAGGTTCTAAAAGGGTTCTTTAGCCAAGAAAATGGTTCCTCAAGCTTCAAGAACCTTTTGGGAAAAAATTATGGAGAACCCTCAATGGTTCTTGGTAAAACGGTAAAAAATGTTTTTAGCCAAGAAGAAATGATTTTTAACAGTTGAAAAGGATTAAATTTGTTTACATTTCTCTTGAATTTGCATATTACATAAAAACAAAAAAGTAAATATACCTTAAAAACTTATTTAAAATTTGAAAGTTCTTCAAAGAACCATTCTAAGGTTCTTTTTAGAACCTTTTAGGCCAAAAGGTGCTCCCCGCGGGACAAAAAAGGGTTCTTAAACGAACCATTTTTTCTAAGAGTGTATATGCGCGCAGGCCACAACGGGCCCTCATCATGCCTATCATGGGATGTCTTTTATATAAATGGGAATGTTACAGGGACATGTATAAATATAAAGGGACGGTGTGAGCAAACATTTAACTCCAATAGCTTTAATTCTCGCGCGTGTTTTCCCGGTTTTTCCCAAGTTAAACTATGCATGCATGATCAGGATGAAAAGAGTCAAATGGGTGGGGTGGGGGGGGGGGGGGGGCTTCAGTCTGCATGCGCCATGAATCAAACCCAGACCTTGAGCGTACAAGTATGTACAGTGTTGTTAAAGTTTAAAACTACATGTATAACGATTCGGATAGGCCCCTAGGCCAATCATGGGATGTAAAGTATGTTATATAACTGGGAATGTTACATGGATATCGGGTTTCGAAAACATGTGTGATTTAAATACATATGATGTTTAGACATGCCTACGGAGGAATAATCAATGTCGACACACAGTTCTTGATATACTGGGCACAGACAGATCATGACGATCGACCCCTCCTCTCGCTGACTCTAAAACTAAAAGACCTCAGAACTTATAGACCCCAATATAAAACCCTAACCCTAGGCCTAATAACACATGTACTGAATACGTGGATGCACATGGGGTAGCCTACCTGGATTTAAGGGCACATGAGGTTCCTGTATTATGGGGATTTGGAATATTAACTGAATTTTAAGAGTATACACATCCCATAAACCCCCAACCCGAGAACCACCCAACCCACGAACCGCGAAATCTAGTTATTTATAGTTTCCACTGAAAAATTGATACTATTTGTGATAATGAATCAAAATGTGTGTATGGTGTAAAGGAATTGTTCAGCTTGAATGACTTATTCAATTAAGTCATTCAAGCTGAACATATACCGTCAGTCTCTTTAAAAAGTTTTGAAACCGTATAGTCTGTTATCAATCATTAAATTGAAAGTGAAAGTGACGTAGTGAACTTAAGTTGTCATTTGTCAATGCCGACCGGAACAGAGACGGATATCTTATATAGTTATAAACAAGTAGGAAACATGATATGTTCACCTTTTAACTGCCTGTGCAGAACTCTGTGTTATATCAAGGTGTGGGATTAGATTTAGATAAGGCGTAGGCCTACGCCTTGATTGGATAACTCTGAAGTTTATTTCCCGGGGTTTATTTTTCAAACACGGTATAAATCGTTCTGGACACCCTCAAAGGGACACCCTGTATAATCAATAAAAATACCAATTTGCCCATCACTAAATCATACTCATCGATCTGGAGATTTGTCACCAGCTTCGTAAAGATAATTACGTGGAAGAAATACAGTCGAAAGCATTATATTTATTGGATTTTTTTTCAGAATTCCATCATTTCAAGCAAGCCCATAATATAAATTGTTGATGAGCCAAGTAAGTGTACGTAAAAACGTAATTTAGGGGATAGTTATGCGGCTTTATCAAGTATTTGATTTTACTGCCAAGAGTTCAGGAAGTCGAATTCGGAAGCTTTACAATCAGATTATGGTCGCTGTCACAACCTATTGATTCGGCTTTGTCATAACTGAGACTAATATAACTAAATAGTCTCAGGTCATAAGGAATCGTCACTTTGGATGCAGT
This sequence comes from Ophiura sarsii, assembly GCA_035610835.1. NCBI lineage: Eukaryota > Metazoa > Echinodermata > Ophiuroidea > Amphilepidida > Ophiuridae > Ophiura > Ophiura sarsii. The sequence goes on from CM069450.1 coordinate 61,783,703, forward strand.
ATGTATGAAGCTGTGCATTATTGAGCCTAATGCTTGTACTGTTTTAGTTGTGTAAACTTATTATACTTAATAGCTGTTGCATGCCTTGCCCCTCAAAAGGAAAAGTCCGATACCATGATACGCTCATACTAGTCATAGTGATAGTCATAACGTCTGAAAAAAGTGAGTCTGAAAGTCAGCGTCATGTCTCATGACATTGCTATAATAATCAAAACAAAGAATTCTCGATCAAATCGTATACGAGTCCTCAGTTTCCCATGCGACTGGGGCGTGTCGTACTTGACCACGTCAATCGCGTTGGTAAGGGCGCAGTAAAACCGGAAGATGTGACATGCTTGTAAAAATAGGTAATTACTAATTGACCAATCGCGGCCCTACTATCTAATCAATAAGACCCCACGCTGCGTCATTGGACAATTATGTAAGTTTATCATGTTTATTCATGTCACATACGATTGCGTTGTGGCGTGGTTGTCAAGGGCTCATCACACTGCATTCAAAATTTGGATGAACGCTGGCGTGACTGGAATAAACGTTTTGATCAAGAATTCTTTGTTTTGATTAGGCCCCTTGCAATTAAATGTGAGTTTACTGTTGCGTTTTTGAAAAGCAGGACGAGGTGACTATCTAATATTAATATTGTAATATTTTGGGGTAAAGTCACCTGATTTAATATTGTAGGCATTGTTATCTATTATCCAAGGTACGAATACAATTCAAATGATGTTAATTATATCCTACCACCACCTACTGCCTTGGCTTTGCATTTTGTTTCTTTTATAAAGGAGTCTACTCATATTTGCATCCCTATTTTGAATATTAATGAGATACTCGATCGATGTTTGTAAAAAAAAATCGTTACGCTAGCTCGGAGAATTTTAAAGATTGCGATCGTAAACAAACCTGAAATATTACACAGAATGCACTAGAAAACTCAAAAAAAAGTTCGGCGGTTTTGATGTGACGTCATGCGCTGAAGCGATTGCGCAGTAATCAATTGCCGTGCCTACGAATATGCTTCAAATGCACACATTTCAATACAAAGAGACAATTGCAAGTTTCGTGCAGAGTTTGTTACTTCCCAGAAATGTTTTCCCAACCCGGAAGTATTGCAATGCGGCTCATCGGCTAATTTTATCATCAGAAAAGTGTTAAAAAGCTTATGAAAAAGCTGTAAACAATGAAATAATTAAATATTTTTGAAATATTACATATATCACGCGGGTGACTTTTGGACGCGCGCGGGCAACAGTAAACTCACATTTAATTGCAAGGGGCCTTATAGGTATCGTCATCGTCTTCTACGCTTTCCGGCCATGTTGCCATTGCGCGCGAAACTATTGCTTTCCAGGTCTAACGGTTAAGCCACCATCATGACCATTGGGGCTAGACTAAGGTCACGAATTTTCCGCGTTGCGGAATTGAGGTTAAATGCGGAAAACGACATTTTGATGAAAAGAAGAGAAAAAAATGCAAAAAACGTCCAAAACACAAAATGTATAAATAGTCTTGAATAAAACAATATAAATGTATTAAAAAACGATACGTAATAAAACAAAACAAACAATATTTAAATATAAAACTCCGCGCTGAACTACCGCTACAGTAATAAGATAAGCCTAAAAATCTATAATTATGTGTTTTTCTGTAAAGTGTGTTTATTTTGGTTTTATAGATCTTAAATTGTAAGCTTTCTTGGGGAAAATTACATCACAGAAAAATGCAAAATTTACAAAGCGGAAAAACGCGGAATTCGACAGTTACAAAGCAGAAAATTTGTGACCTTAGGCTAGACGTCCCACTGGTCTTTTTGTGGCTCGATTAAATTAGGCATGTTCATATAAATTTGAAAATAAAAGTATCACTTTGAAAATAGAATACATGAAAACAAAGTACTTTTCTATAAAAAAATTATGGTTCAACCATGTCTGCAGGCTGAATAATCACAAAGTTATTTGATTATTTATCCAAAAGTAGTTTGCCTCATATTGCTAAAAACTGGTCAAGTCATGCAAATTTTAAACCATTTTAGCTTAAATAAGATTTACTTTCATGATGTCCAGTTGTTTGTGTATGGTTATTTAGACATCAGTGAATACATCCCAGCCCGATTCGTACTTTTACTCCGTTGGATTTAAAAGAGATAAACATGGAGTTTCCACATTTTTGCTACCAAATTTTCAAACAAGGGGCGCCCTCTTTAGTCAATGATACAAGGTCTTAGCCAGAGACCCGTCCACCCGTCATCTGGACGGGCAGATTACTCCCAGGACGGGCAGATTTCAGGAATTTAACAGATGTGATCTTCTAAAAATAGTTGTTTTAAGAGTTAAGTGAACTTGAAACTAGTTCTGACTGACAAATCAAGGCTAAAACAGCACATATTTGAACCTTGTGACCCCATAGAGGTGGCAAACAGGTTGATTTATATTTTAGGGTCAAGTTCTGAACAGACTTTTCTGATAAATTGGACGGGCAGTTGCTGAACTCTGGCTAAAACCCTGCAATGATATGAACATCCCTAACATCGCAGTCCCCCCCCCCCCTTCCCCCCACCCCCCCTTCCCCCCACCCCGGGCAACCACAGGGATAACTTGTGAAAAAAGAAACCCTGTTGTACATAGAAACCTGTGTGCCGATCTCATTGTGGATAAATTCTGCTAATTCAGCGACACACAACACTCCGCTAACTACTGTGCCGGCGCAGGTACCTCATTACCCTGATTATTGATTTTTGATTAGCCAACATCAAATCGCCTGGTCCGGTACTTTTGTGTTAGGTGTACATAGTACTTGACGCTTGGTGAACCATGGTGCACATGTCAAAGTAAGCTAATTCTGCGCCAATCAACATTCTGATGACTGTTTCTAGATCATACATGAAGTTGAAAAGCATTTGCCAAAACTAAATTTGAAGAATGTCCCACATGTACCATTTGTATGAGAGTAAGTGCTAGCAGGGGATCAACATTCAAAATTACTCTCAAAAATTCTAAGCCTGTATGTCTGTTTGTTTTCACAGATAGGCAGCTAAGCTGATCATCATTGATTCGTTGCATATATTTCTACAGTCGGATTCTGATTTGGAATGAAGACTTCACAAGCAACCTAAAACTGCAGCATTGAATAAACATTACATACATAGTTGATACGTTTCCATTCGAATTCAATAGCCTCAGAACTAGATGGCACCTTTCAAGTCTGTACAGAGTTGGTGCCTGGTCTTGGTTATTTTGGGAACTGTAATAATAGCCACATCTGTGTTACCATCTAATGCTGCAGAATTGGAAGAAGAGAAGATTATTAAAGATTCAAAGGATGAGAAGGTAAAGCATTTCTATTATGGGTTATTTTCAGCTGTAATACCATGTTTGTTCATTTATTTCTGAAAGTCTTTTAACATTTCCACACGACTTTTAGTTTTACCATATTCAAAACAAAATTGTCAGAAACTTTTCCCAACTTTTAAAGTCTATCTCAAGAATTACTGAACCAATACTAAGCATGTTTGTACTTATTTTAATGCAATTCTCATGGTGATTCCAATAATGAAGAGTTTTTTTTGCAAAAGGGCCTACAGACCAACCCCACGTGTTACTCATTTTGCATTAGTGAATTTGCATTGACAAGTCCATGGAATTAATCAAATTATTGTATGGCTGTGTTCATAACTGCTTCTATGACTTGGATTAGTGCATCCATGCACGCTAATTGAGGCTCCAACAACAAGCCACATTCCACATTATGAATAGCCATCCATTCAATAATGCAAAATGAGTAACATGCAGAAGTAGATGTAAGCCCTTTTGCAAAACAGCTCTTCATATTCAATAATTTTAACATTTTTGAAACATTTTGTAAAATTTTGAAACTGTCGTCTGCAGATGCCTGCCGCGTGGAAAGTGTTGATATTGCCATTCAAAGGGTTTTAAGGGGGGGTGGACTCTCAGTACAGTCTCCGTAAAACTGCCGTAACTTCTTCAATATTCATTTAATCTTTATAAATGGATACAGTTTTTTGCAGTAAAGGGTTCAATGAATCCAACCATGATAATGAAATTGACCATTTTGGAAAAAATTATAAAAAACACGTTTTTTGACCCATTTTAGGTTTGGAAAAGATAACTCAAAATATATGTTGTTACATTTTGTCATACTAGTTTTATGATAAACCTGATAACATTCCCCAGGAGCGTTTTTTTGTTTTTATTGAATAATCAATTATTTTTTGAGTTATAGACCAAAAAGTGCCAAAAAACATGATTTTTTACCGCCAAAATCATGAAAATCACATTTTTGGGGAAAAAATCACATTTTTTGGCACTTTTTGGTCTATAACTCAAAAAATAATTGATTATTCAAAAAAAACAAAAAAACGCTCCTGGGGAATGTTATCAGGATTATCATAAAATTAGTATGATAACATTTAACAAAATATATTTTGAGTTATCTTTTCCAAACCTAAAATGGGTCAAAAAACGTGTTTTTTATAATTTTTTCTAAAATGGTCAATTTCATTATCATGGTTGGATTCATTGAACCCTTTTCTGCAAAAAACTGTGTAAGTTTATAAAGATTAAATGAATATTGAAGAAGTTACGGCAGTTTTACGGAGGCTGTACCTGAGAGTCCACAGCCCCCTTAAAGCATTACTTATAAAGTGATACAGTATTCACTATAGAAGTGCCATGTAATAGGATTTGTTGCCATCGCAATGTGTCTAAACAAATCACAGGGCTTACAGTTTGGGGAATTCAAACTTTACTGTGTATAGTAGGGACAGGGAAAATGCTCACAAGCGCAAAAGCACCAAAAAAAAGCACCTTTTGCCAAAAAAAAGCACTTTTTCATCACGCAGCAATTTGTTTCAAAGTTTTTCTAAATGTTTAACAAATAATGCCCATTTACCTAAAAATCAACAAGTTACATAACTGTGGCTGCACTTAGTATAGTTTGAATGTAGTTTTGAATGAAAAAATGATGGCTTTGACAACGAAAAAAGAAATATGTCAACATGGAAACATGCAATATAACCACGCTTTTGGATTTATTTTTAACGCATGGCATAATTTTGGTGAAAAAAGCACCTTTTAACTAAAAAAAGCACCTTTTGCTCCAAAAAGCACTTTTTCCAAAATCAAGCAGCACTTTTAGTGCTTTTAAAAAGCGCAAAATCCCTGTCCTTAGTGTATAGCGTGTGGACCTATTGCCGAGGCAATGAAGTATGTTATGCACTGTTACATCATACAGAGAATTGTCATTTGATAATCAGTGCATGTTGGTCGCAATCAGTGTACCTGGCTGTTTGACCAGAATTCTTTGAAATTAAAGCGTTTTCCTTCAAAAACTTGTAGTGGGTCGTTTAAATCATCTTTGAAGTTAAAAACCTTGTATTGAGAAATTGTAAATGGTGTCCTTTGTTTTTGAGCCTCTTTGTAAAACACTAACATAACCATTAATTCCATTTATTCTATTTTGTTTATTAGGTTATAGAAGACACTAACCACAAAGCTATAGATGACTTTGATGGAAGAGAAGATGATAATAATGATGATGTGGCCAATAAAGACATTTCTGCCGTTGGTGGTCTGGGATTCGTTCATGCCTTTGTAGCTTCACTATCCGTCATCATAGTCAGTGAGCTAGGGGATAAGACTTTCTTTATTGCGGCCATTATGGCAATGAGGCATGCAAGAATCACTATATTTTCTGCTGCATTGTTAGCTTTAGCCGTGATGACTGTGTTGTCAGGTAAATAAAAGGTTATTTCAATGTTATTTCACATGTGGGGAAGATAGACGATAGCCAAGCCGATTTTAGTTTATGTAACGTTTTTGTATTTTACACGATGGACAGTCATCAAAATGTCTGCTCTTTTTTGTGTGAATAGTAGAAAGAGAACTTATGGTTTTTGCTTGCACAAAAGGCAAAATAAGAATATTCTATAATCCCTATGAGTGTTTTTACAATAAAACTCTCTGGGGGATCAAACGGACCAGCTCTACTGGGGCCACCTGCATGGACGTCCAAGACGACATTAGAAAAGCCATGTAGTTGTGCTCTATTAAACTTTTATAAGGTTTTCATTACCATGACGTTCCATATCCCTGCAATTCAGCAGCTACCAGTGTTGAGTTGGAAGGTTACAATATCATAGAAGTGCATTCAACCATGAGTGTATTATTGATAAGAAATGACAAAGGCTTTGCATTCCTTTCTCCCTCCTCCCTCCATTCCAGCTGCTCTTGGATTTGCCACTACTATTATACCCAGATGGTTCACCTACTATGCCTCCACCTTACTGTTTGCTATATTTGGTCTTCGTATGCTAAGAGATGGGTGGTATATGTCTGCAGATGAAGGACAAGAAGAACTGGAAGAAGTACAGGCGGATCTCAAGAAGAGAGATGAAGAAGTAGGTCGTTGGTTCAGATCTTTCACTGATAAATATTCAAACATTGTAGAAGAAATTAGTATATATGCCCATTCCATAATCAAAGCAGCATCCAGAAACCTACAGGCCTCAACTCAACAAAAAATATTAGCCCTTTATTAAAGGCCAGTTTGTTTCCAGTAGTGCGCACGCATTTCACTGAGGTGCTTGATTCTTGTGCATTTAATTCTTTTGTCTAAATTGTGTACAACATGTTTCAAGGTGGCGATTGGCCACATACGGCAAACATGAAAGTGGAAATTTGCTGCGAATATCACATTTTAGCGAGCATAAGAGTAACAAAAATGCACAGATTTGACTAAATTAAACCATTTCAAGTCAATCCCCACTACGAATTTGAGCAAAAAAATTAAAATTAAAAAAAACGCATTTTGCATTTGACTTGTCAGGCTTGCTACTAGAAACAAACCTTTTTTTTGTGTTGCCTAATATTATTCTTTCAACAAGAAATAAATCGTAAATTATTGTATGGTGAAACTAATCACATTGATGTAGTTAATATGCACTAGCTTATATGTACTTTGACACTTTGTTTCTGATGGTGCAATTTGATATGATGGATTTAAAGCATTCAAATTTTATAATTCGTTTTGAAAATTTTAAGGTGAAAGTACAATGAGATCTATGTACTAGTCTTCGTTCGAAGTACTTGGAATCAATATTCTAAATACTCCTTAAGAAGTTTGGCATAATTCTGTTGTACCTTTTGCACCCATTTCACACTGTTGCACTTTAGTCTCTAAAAGACCATTGACTAAGTTTAAACAAATACTGTATTATTTTCTGTATGATGAGGGCCTGCTTGGAAAGCAGTGCTTGACACTGAAGCTGTTTACCCTCAATAACGAAAGATTAAACAAGGTCAATATACAATGAGATCTACAGTACTAGTCTTTGTTGTAAGTACTTGGAATCAATATTCCCAATATTCCTTAAGAAGTTTGGCATTATTCTGTTGTACCTTTTACACTGTTGCACTTTAGTCTCTAAAAGACCATTGACTAAAACGTACTGTGAAGGGTATTACAGAATCATTCCCAAAGTATTGACTGGAGCTTTTAGAGATTACTTTCTAAAAGAAATCGATAATAGTAAGTTAAGTAGATAAGTTTCTTGGACATTCATACCAACCGATCTCAGATTTCAATAAACGACGGTCATTTTTGTCTCAAGGTTAAATAACAAGGGCACAAAGTCCAGTAGTGCACTTTGAAAACTTTATCAGTTCTTCAGTCCAATGGACGCTGCAGATCATTGCAAAAGTGACCTTCGTAAAGTAGATTTGAGGCCTGTGAACACATTTTAAAACTAACAATTAACATTGGTGCTGATATTGAATGGAGTCATACTCAATTACTTACCAAAACCATTTTAGCTTAGTCATGGTAAATGTTGTCTGTTTGCTTTGTAGTTTGAGTTACCGTTAGCACTTATCATGTGTCCATGCTCAATATCCCGGAGTAAAGAGAGTAGTCCCCCTAAAGCTGCATGTAATGGAATTAAGCATGGGGATCATGATTCTGCAGATGATGACGATAATATTAACAACTTGGATAATTCACAACAAGTAGTGGTACTAATATTCCTTGTAAACTCAGCATTTCATCCCACTACTTCACATGATTTAATGTTATCAAAAGGGGCGCTATACTCTATTTGGCTTCCTCTGGACAGTGACGTAACTTAACAGACGCAGCTTTTACGCACATGTATATCTTTCTTCCGTCTTTCAACGCTTGTGTGTATACGCCAGCGCCTCGAGTAGGTGCGTGGGTTATGTGCTGCAATTAGTAGAATACGCAGTTACGTCACTGTCTTGTGATGGCCTACTAGACTATACCTTGTGTTTAGAGGTCTTTGAAACACTTTAAACCAAATCAACCAAATCAAATCCCTATATTGGAATAGGAGTCAAACCTTACTGCATCTATAAAACACAACTAAACTGACTGCTACTGATCAAACAATTCAGAAAAAGCTGGGAATTGATGCAATGCACAAAGAAATATATGTACCAGACTTAGAGGCTTGTTCATTTCACATAGTGTCTGACCCTAGCACCACCCCTTATATTTAGTAATGAAGCAATTCAGTTACATCAACATACTCACTGTGCAGTTATTTCCAAAGAACCACCACATCAACATCAGCATTTAGCACTGAAAATGTTTCCATGGAATTGAGACGGACATTAGGTTAAAAACTGTCTAAACAATACATATTCAAACTAATGTTGTTTCATGTGGTATGAGCAAAGAACTCAATCTCTTCTTTAGTGTCTATTGCAATAACTGGCATGTAAAGGAAGTCACATTGCTGATCTAATGTTTTGTAGCCCAATACTCCATATTTGCATAAATCAATTAAACATTTTAATATTATTTGAAATTTGGCACTAACCATTTTGTTAATAGTAAATGTGTGTCTTTCAGTAGGTGTAACCCTGTCCAGTATCTTATCTGTATCTAATGGTGTTAAAATACTGTATATAAACATGAATAAATAAAATAAAATAAATTGTACAGTAGTGGCAATATTAACATGAAATCTTTGTATTTACAAATGATTTCCATTAATATCTGTATGTAAACACAATCAGTGTTAATAAAGTTTAATGGACTTATGCCCTAGACAGAAGATAACCTTATTTCATTTTCCAAACATGAGTCCAGACGTGCTGGTCTTGGAGAATAATATATATAATACATGATAAATACACATTTGAACTTGCCAACTTCAGGGTTGGTTTTTACTTCATTTGGTGTGAAAACTACATAAATATTTTTGCATTAAGGATGATAATGATTAGTGTTCACGGTTTTAATATTTGCTGGATGTGTGGTACCATCAAACAGTTGTGCTTTGGTTTTATATCATTTTTAGCAGTTCATATAAAGGTTGGCAAATATTCATTGCCTCAATCCATAATTCAATCATAACAACATTTATCGACACAACAATCCTCACAAACCATCATAATTCAATGAATTTTACATTAAAAAAGAAATCTCCAGATTTTTAATACATTAATCATAACTAAATTATTTTCTTTATATAGAATAGACAATTGAAATTCAAAAATTGCACAATTTATAACTGATTCATCCACTTGGTTACAATAGAACTTTGTACAAAAAGGGCTAAACTTGTTGCATTAAACCAAATACTGCTATCATCACAATTGGTTTGTCCACAGTTTGAACATTTCCAGTTCTATTTCAAGGCAATGTGGATGAAACGAGTTCTTTAGCATTTGGTAGTCCTGCCGCATAGAATGTAATGATGTTGATGCCCTGGGTAATGGTCATATTGTATAAATATCCCTCATTTTTTCTTCTACATAAATCCTTGTGAACAACCATTGAACAGGGTTTCCCTTGATGTCATTTCCATCCACAGCATTTCTCATTGGACCATTAGTAATGTTGGATCATAGATAGACAGAGATGCTTATTTATATGAATATCATCCAATTTGTTGAGATCTCTTATTAAACTAAATATTTGACAATATGATACTCGAGACATATCACATATGTGTGGTGGTATGGGAAAACCCGTCGGAAGTCGCTAGTGTTAATATTGAGATATCTGGGTCATACCAAAATATTCCTAACAAATGAGTTCCAAGTCAATTTTCCAACTTTGGTCCCAAGATAGAGATTATACCTTGAACTTTAGTCTCCAGGAGTTTTTTATGCAAAATTCCAGATGTTAAGTTTATTTTAGTACTTTTCTGAACCTTGTTTATCATATTTTATGTGTAAAATGGTATGTTTACGCAAAATGACATTGTTGCCATGGTAACCACTTGTGAATTCCGACAATGCATTGTAAAGATTTTGAAAGTGAAGAACTTACAATTGTTAATAATATCGCAAAAAACTAGGTTCATATCAAAAGTCCTCTTTATATGACAAGCTATTCTGTGTGATATAACAATGTACACCTAGCACATAAAGTCCCTGCTCAGGTGCTTTGAGGTTGACTAATTCAAAATATATAATCGGTACCAAAAATCTGAGATATACATTAAATTTCTTCTCCGCAGTTTGATACCTCATTCAACAAAATCGAATGGATACTTTTAAAGTTATGTCGATTTCAATGACCGCGCATGCAACAGAAATGTTGCACTAGGTATAGGAAATCATTGATTTGTGTGTGATTTACCATAGACGGTAAAAATCAATGTTTTACCCGTCTATGGATTTACGCACTGAAAAACTCACAGCTTATCAGCTATTACTTGTATTCTTCACAGCCAGATACACCCTTTGTCCCGCACATTGCGGTTATCACTAAAGACCCATTCATCTGTCTCGTTCACAGTTATGACAGTAATCACACACAAATCAATGATTCCTATACCTAGTGCAACATTTCTGTTGCATGCGCGGTCATTGAAATCGTCATAACTTTAAAAGTATCCATTCGATTTTGTTGAATGAGGTATCAAACTGCGGAGAAGAAATTTGCTAATTTAATGTATATCTCAGATTTTTGGTACCGATTATATATTTTGAATTAGTCAACCTCAAAGCACCTGAGCAGGGACTTTATGTGCTAGGTGTAGTTTTATTGTTATTAGAGCATTTAAAAGATTTTGTGTACACCTTTGAATTGTCAGTTTCAATTTTTAGTGTTGCGTTTAAACTTGCCGACTTTAAAATACTATAACTGTAGTTCTAGATGGAATTTCTGAAAAATTTAAACAGTCCTATACTCAGTAGAGTATGAAGCTCTTTGCCAAAGAAAAAGCCAAGTTGATAGAAAATGACCATGTGAAGGGTTTTCCCATGCCACCACACATATATATAGCATTACAATACTACAAAACTTGTGAATTCATAGACCAAAGTACTGCGCAACCAAGGTATATGTAAACCTATAATTTTAGAAAGTAAATATATTGCAGTTTTTTATTGTTATCATTAATTAAAATAACAATGGCCCTCGTCTGGGCCTGGCATACCAACCAATATGTTTATGGAATGAAATTCGGCGCTGATGTATACCCTTTCATTTACATTTACATCTTATTTTTGTTTTCAGATGGAGAGAGAGACGATGTCCTCAGTTACACATGACCCTGAATCGGGGGTGATACGGGGAGGAAAACAAAAGAAAGTGTTGGGCCTCTTCTCACCAATATTTATTCAAGCTTTTATATTAACATTTTTAGCAGAATGGGGTGATAGATCTCAAATTACTACAATTATTTTAGCTGCAAGAGAGGTGAGTGTGATTGGTTGGGCTAAAAGAGAGTTTATCTCAACTTGTCATGTAAATTTGTTTTGTATGTTGTCACCATGAAGTTTAGATTTTAAGAATTAGTGTACAAAAAAAGAGAAGAGTGCTTCTTTTATTGATTCGTCATTCAGTGTGTAATTGAAATCAATTGTATCAATACCTACAGTACTAAATGATGATAAGTTAGTTGAATTTGAACAAACAAAAATATTTTCATCCATAATATCCCTGATATACCATAAAATATTTGATTTTTAGATGGTATTTTAAACAATACATTGACATCCTAATATCATCATCGGAATCACAAAGGCAGTTTTTTCAGTTGAAAGTCATTTTCTTGTTCATAAGCGGCCAAAGTGGGATTTGCACTCTTATTACTGAATTGTTCATGCCTCTGTAGTTAGGTGGTAATGAAATTCAATGGGATAAAGTGTATTTGATAGCTGACTAATAGGGCTTGCCAACATTCCGTTTCTTAAAACAAAAAGACACGAGATGTATTTTTAATCAATTTTCTAACTCATGGGACACTTGTTTTGACACACCTGTATACTATGACTACATTGGAGCTTAATTGGCATTTATATAAACTGCTCACAAAAAGTTAGGAAACTTTTTTTAATCAAGTATATTTTTATTATTTATTACCCTCTTTGTATATTTTATATATCAATGGAAAGCTGAAGTGTTCCTCTTTAAAATTATACATTATTTGCAATGATTACATGTTGCTGAACTTGGCCACATGAATGAGAATGAGGCAAAGTCACAAATCAAATGTGCCAAAATTACCGTAATCTGTGCTAAACAGTCAATAGGTAATGATCAATAATCAAACCGGTCATGCTTGAGAACTATGAATGGTTACACAAAGATTTGCACCAGTAAGCACAACACACACAAGCTAACCCTCATCTTTTTAGAAACCATTGTTTGGGTATTTGCAAGACTGGGTTAACAGGTGGAAGATCATGAAGGTAAGTGATGAAATGTTTATGTCTACAACTTGTTACTGAACTCAGTTCTTGTCTCAATAAAGTGGATTAATATCAGTAAGTTGTCTTGCTTGTTTCAATACAGTGTCAATTTGTTTGTTCACACAGTAACACAAAATTGCTAATTTTGGTAACACAAAATTGCTAATTTTGGTACATTTGATTTGTGACTTTGTCTCATTCTCATTAATGTGGCCAAGTCCAGCAACATGTCATCATTGCACATTTGGTATCATTTTAAAGAAGAACACTTTAGCTTTCCATTTATATGCACCATAATACAAGAGGGGAATAAATAATGAAAATATATTTGATTAAAAAAAGTGTCCTAACTTTTTGTGAGCAGTTTATTTCAAAAAACATGCCATCATGATAATGCTTCATGTCTAACACACAGTACAATACGTGATGACACGTATCAGTATTTATATAATATACGCTATCAAAAATGTGAGACTATCATACAGACATGATGATAATGCTTCATGTCTAACACACAGTACAATACGTGATGACACGTATCAGTATTTATATAATATACGCTATCAAAAATGTCAGACTATCATACAGACATGATGATAATGCTTCATGTCTAACACACAGTACAATACGTGATGACACGTATCAGTATTTATATCTTATATAATATACGCTGTCAGACTATCATACAGACATGATTCAACCTCAAGTAACCCTGTGTAACATACTGTAAAAGTGGAAATGTTCGCGCTACATTTATTTTTGCGCTTTTTGCGCTCAAATCAGCAAGCGCGAAAATTAAAACGCGCGAATATATTCATTTTGTATGTAGGTCTATGTATGGAAGCTCAAAATTGCGAAAATAAAAACAAGCAAAATTTATCAAAATGTGCAATGCGCGAACATTTACACTTGCGAACATTTACACTTTTACAGTATTTATCTTATCTGTGTTTGTTTATGTATTTTCAGAATGTATTTGGTGTTACAATAGGTGGTACATTAGGTCATGCATTGTGTACAGGTTTAGCGGTAATCGGAGGTAGATTAATAGCTCAAAGGATATCAGTTAGAACAGGTAAGATATGCAAATTCAATGTCCAAATATGGGGGAAGGGGCATTGCATCTTTTATTTTGGCTGGTATGTGCAGCAGGGATTTTTGAAAGTATTGAACAGGTGAACTTATTGGACTAGAGGTCTTAAAGAAAGGACAAAACCTGAATTTTGCTTGGAATTGGTGATCTTATGAAATGATTTGTCATGAAAACGTTTTTCAAAAAGCAAGGTGATTTTCAAACAAACTAATGAAAATCCTTGCATTGACAAAAGCTAACCCTTGACCTTAAAATGGTTTGAAGCCATGGAATAGATGAGATGTGAAAGGGTATCTTCCCGGTGATGGAATTTCAGAAGTTCAAATAATATTTTAGATCACCATGCATAACTGCGTCTTTCAATGGCAGTGTTCCCACAGGGCCCTTACATCATAGATGTCAAACTCCTGGTAAATTAACATTTTGTCATGTATTATGTACCAAAGAATTTATGAAAACACTGTAATTGTGTGGCTCGATATTGTGCAGCCTGTAGACTTGTAAGATATTGTGATGAAATTCAAGCTACATTTGCTCTACAATGACTTTGAAAAAGTCTCTCACATAATCACATTTCATGTGGTATTTTCAGTATTTTTAAAGCTTTAAACTTTCACAAAAATTATGACAAATATTCCAGTGGTTGAAGGGAATTTTTGTGTGCTGGAAACATGAAATGTATGTAAGTCACTCAAGTTGTGCTGAAAACATACTAAGGTCACTTTGCGATCCAGATTGCTCCTGATGACGTAATATGTGTCGTTTGTTTGTTGTTCGGTCGAATGCAATCAAGTCAGCAGCAACGTCACGTGACTTTCAAAAGTTGGACAGGTCGCTAGGCCCGGATCGCTGCAGTTGAATTAAATCCAACTCGTGTGCAACTGGTCGCCTCGATCGGTCCACTCGAGCGACCTAATATCGCCATAACCTGCGACCGGCTAGTATGTAATTAGCATTAGAGGACACATTTCACCAATTGGTAATAAGCACTATTTGATCAAACAGCATAATATTCCATAATTGATACCTATTGCTATAAAGCACATTTGTATAACAAAATAACTTTGCTATGAAATAATGGTTTGGTTGAACCACATAGTGATTCCTTACTCTGACCATGCCAGATTCAACACAATTTAACAGAAACATTGTGCTGGTGGCACCCACTCTTGTGCAATCATTGAAAGTAATATATTATAGACTCAGATAGGGTTATTGGAACTTCATGCCCTGTGGTGTGAGGCATGATCACCAGGACTTTCTTAGTGTAGCAGCCCGTGTTCAAGCACAAGGAGCATCGGACCACAATTTTTCTGTCATTTTGGAAGTTGTATTTTTACAAAAGACCCCGAGTGGTTAGAGTTAATGGATTTTCTTTTTTTTAACAAGCGACTTATTTTGAATCATGAACCAATCTGGCTTAATGAAGTATTATGTAAGTGTGTACATTTTTACGGTGTGTTTATTTATTCAGATGTAAATATAAAATAAATGTTGTTTTTCTTTCAGTGACATTGGTTGGTGGTGTAGTGTTCTTACTGTTTGCGTTGTCAGCATTATTCTTCAATGCAGAGGAGGAGACAGCATCATGAAATCAACATGTATAATACATCCACAATGGACAGTATGTAAATAATGTACTTCTACTACTACATGTAATGTCTGTGCATACAGGGTGTCCCAAAAAGAAAGGCAGTCACATGTTATGGGGTCATTAACCCTTACAGCCCCAGATCCCATGAAATCCCATTTCCCAGCATCCTGGTTCCGCGTGGCGCTGAGGTTTTTGTGTGAAATAATGGCCCCGGGCTATATAGCTGGGCGAATACACTCGCCCAGCACAGCTTCCCCCGTGGCGCAGTTGGTAGAGTGTCCGCCCGCCAACCGAGAGGTCGTGGGTTCAAACCCCGGGGCGTGGCACCTCTTGTTGTGTGTGCTTTTTTCGCTTGAAAAAGATTTCGTTGGAAAATCCACCGGGTGGGTTAGGGTTAAGGAACGATTTTTTTTCTTCTTTTTAATTTTCACTTTTTTTCTCTAATTTTACCCTGATTAACCCTTACAGCCCCAGATCCCATGAAATCCCATTTCCCAGCATCCTGGTTCCGCGTGGCGCTGAGGTTTTTGTGTGAAATAATGGCCCCGGGCTATATAGCTGGGCGAATACACTCGCCCAGCACAGCTTCCCCCGTGGCGCAGTTGGTAGAGTGTCCGCCCGCCAACCGATAGCCCGGGGCGAATACACTCGCCCAGCACAGCTTCCCCCGTGGCGCAGTTGGTAGAGTGTCCGCCCGCCAACTGAGAGGTCGTGGGTTCAAACCCCGGGGCGTGGCACCTCTTGTTGTGTGTGCTTTTTTCGCTTGAAAAAAATTTCGTTGGAAAATCCACCGGGTGGGTTAGGGTTAAAGAAACACTAAATCTTGTTAAATAAAACTGAATCAGTTATTTTTATCAACATGTTTAAAGTTTCTATAATGATTTCTCAACTAATTTAATAACATAACTAGAGTGACCCCTACTCTTGAGGCACCCTGTATAATGTAAGGTTGTCCCAATGCAATAATTGCGATGACAGTGTGTAGTCTAAGGCTATATTTAAAAAAATGGTCTCAAAGCTCCCGCGCGCGTTAGTTAATTGATGCGCGTCAGTAAAAAGAAGATTTTTTTTAATTTTTTTTATTTTATTTATTTTATTTTTTTATTTTAAATCCCAAAATTTCACAGATTTTTCAGATTTTGCATTGATCACATCATTTTAAATACAAAAGGTCACTTTAACAAGGATTTCAATATTTCATATTTTTTAATTTTTTTAAAAAAAGAAGCATTCCGCATTAGGTTTTGAAAAACTGAAGAGCTTTGAGACCAAATTTTTTTTTAATATAGCCTAATACAATGCAAAATACCAGCATTCTAAAAAATCACATGAATAGCTCCCATCAATCTTGAAACTGATTTGAAGTTTGATGTAAACATATGTGCATACAACAATTGTACTGTTCAGCAAGCATTGTCTGTAGTTAACAAAGTAACCATCCATTAGGCGACGAAAAAACCCAACCTGGTGTACGGACCTCGAGCTTTCAAAAATGTTGGGAATATTTAGAGATTTTTCACCATTTTTCGAAATTTTCAAAAAATCTCAAAATGTTTCAACAATTTCAATTTGTTTTAAAAAATATATACAAATTTTGCACAAAGAAAAAAAGGGGTCGGTCGGGCCCGTACAACAGGGTGATTTTTTCGTCGCTTTAGGGTCAATAGTGGGCAGGTTGAACTTGTTTAGCTATGAATTGTATTGCTTCTGGTGTTATTGCTTGTTTATTCTATTTCACTTCCGAGAGACAGTGTCGTAAGTGTGTCTTTTACAGATTGCAGTACATAAACATGTGTGCCTACTTGAGGCGCTAGCGTACACACATACTTGCTTAGAAAGACTAAAGATACATATGCAATATGCATGCATAAATGATGTGTCTGTATAGTTAGGTCACTGTCCAGAGGAATCGAAATAGACTATAATTCTAACTTACATATATAATACAGTTAACCTTTTTTAGATAAGATCTAAAGATTGGACATTTCTAATAGAGACTACAGAGTCTTTAGATTTAAAAATTGGACAGAGATGTGAGCTCAATTGTTTGGAATGATATGCTGACAGAGATGGCGCTTAAATTTAAAATAAAAAACATATTTCTTTTTTCAATTATATATCATGCCCTCAGGGGCAGGCCTCAAATTACAAATCTTTGAGGGCACTCATTTCAAGGCCAGTGCACAAGGGCACCATAGGCCACTATATGCTATCAATGCATTGAAATTGAGGGCACCAAGGCCAAGTCAAAGGGCATGGAGGCCATGGCCTTCCTGTAATTTGAGCCCTGCTCAGGGGAAGTGGTCACTTTTCTCAAATCTGGTGATCAAAACATGGCTATTAAATGCTATTTTATTGAATTTGCTCAACTTAATGCTGTAATATCAATGCTTCATGAGCCCTTTTAGCATTTCAAATTTGGGGGTCCAATTTCAAAATTTCAAAAAATGTACCCTTTTATTTTTTATAAGATTTGTATTTACCTTCACGTATTATATTTTTAACAGAATAGACAGAAAGGCTCCTATGGTGTTGATTTATTTAAAACCAAAACAAACCCAATAGTAGGTTAACAGTTTGTTATAGTTTTTGTTTTTATTATGTCTTAGATTCACAGCGAAATTTGATTTGATCGTTAATATATATGCATTAGCAGATTTTTGACCGGTCACATCAAAAGGACATATTTGAGATAAATGTTGGATCTGAGTTATGTATATCATTTGAAAAATCACATTCTGTCTTAGTGTATATTTCAAAACTTTATTTGACTAAAACATTTCCTCTTTGTTGTGACTGGTCATATTTGTCAGTATATATCTTGAAACACGAAGACATTTATGTTTTCTTTGATGTATGTTTTAATATTTCATACCAAAGGGCATGTAAATTATTTCATGACATGAAATTAAAATCAAAGAATGTACATTTTCACTTTGGTAAGTAGGTAGAAACCGAAAGCTTTATGTAAAGTGCATTCCTTGTTGTTTCCATAAACACTTATCTCCAAAACTTAATCAGTGTGACTATAGTTCAGTCAGTTCCAAATTGGCGAGCCTCCTTACAGACGCGAATTAATACAAAGAGCATGTGCAAATCAGGCTCGCATAAGACCAGCGGGAGGATCGTATCAGTGTGAATACCAAAATCTTGGTTCTACCTCCATGTAAGGGAATCACGAAACTAGTCTAGTGTGAAAACTTCATTCTGGGATTATTAAGCTTTATTCAGTATAATCCCTCATTGAAGTCTTTACCCTCGACTATCTCTGCCTCTCATACATGAAGATAACACCAAAATCTTGCTCAAATGCTTGGATTTCTTATGAGATAAATAGCGCCTATTTCTAGCCAATTTTGAACTGACTAAACTAAACCTTACACATTCAAATTGAATTGCTGTAAACATTTGACATTGAGGCCCAGGTATGTATCAAGTGATTTAACCAAATAAAGTGAATCCTATCTTGTGACACTTTAGTCTACACTGTGATTGATGCATATGTGGGACCCAATGTACCTTTATCCCAGATGCCTTATTTGTGCTATTACTATTTTTCTATGGGCTGTATGTATATCAGGGGTGTGAGAGTTCCTCTTTTTAGCTGATTTCCTCTTTTTTAACATTTTTCTTGTGCCAAAATGTCAGCTTTTTATTTTATTTTCAGCCCATATTTGGCGTTTAAACCCTAATTTGACGCTGTTTTTCCTTGTTTTTTGTCTGGTTTTTTTTTTTTTTGTATTGGAGGCCTCTCACACCCCTGGTACATGTAATATATATTTAGTTTTGAAATAAATCAATTAAGGAATTGAATCTTATACTTGATTTGGTATTGCTCAACAATTCTGAATTCTGATGCCATTTATAGACTAATTATGGAATTATAAATTAAGACTTCATCTGATTTCTTACTGGTGAGCAAATTGTTGCATAATGCTTGGCATTATGGCGCAATGCCATTGGTCACCTCATGTATAATCATACAATAAAATGAGTCGGACATTAGTTATTGAATGTAAGACAATTCTTCAAATACTGTAAAAACTTGCATTATTTTGCACTAGTCCTTTGATTTTCAATGTCACTGAGCATGATTTCATTTAAACTAGTTCCCGTAATCAACATAGGGATATGGGCATGTGGAAGAATTTAAACTCGCATAGCCAGGGCTGGAAATAAGCACCCGCCCGCCTGCCCATGGGGGAAAATTTGGTGCAGGGCAGGTACAAGTGCAAAAATACCTGCCCAACTGGCAGGTAGCTTTTTCATCAAACTCAAAGATTCCTCAATGTATCTGTGAGTTGGGAAACAAATTAGGGCAGGTAAATGTTGTATTGGGCTGGTAACTTTTAGAAGCCAGCTGCCCGACTGGCTGGTACCAAAAAATATAAAGTTCCAGGTCTGCACATAAATATATACAGCCTCAATGTTATGCCCACCACTCCCAAACGTTTTGGGCTCAATATATCAGCTGTTCGGACAACAATCAGGATGATAAATGATGCTATCCATTGATTGTCTTCAAAAATATGAAGATTTCTGTAGAAACATTCTGCCTGATCAAAGTCTTGACTCGAGTCTTATTTTGAAATAAAAAAGTTTCTGGCTGTAACCTAAACCTGATCAATCCAGTATGTTTGTGTGGGAATCAGGTTTATCTCAGACAAATGTCAATTTGGTTGGCATGACACAGGTTATTTTCTTACATTTGGCCAAATATTGGAAGTCTTTACCTGTTAGGTTCTCTTACCTCAAATTGTATGTTTATTTGTATTTATATTAGTCGAGAAACGACTAATATACTGTATTCGTCCTGTTTCTTTCTTCTTCTTCTTTCTTCAGCCATGGGACCTATAGCTCCGTAACCATTGACCCGATTTTGACCATATTAGGTCATAAGAACCCTTATGTGCACCACTACTCAGGTTGTAAAGCATAAGGGGTCAAAGGTCACACAGGGGTCACTAGGGGTCAAAACGTGATTTTTACTAAAAACTCATTTGCAATTTAGTGAAATGACCTATGATCGTCAGAATTGGTCAACATATTCCTTTTGACCGTACGCATGTACAAAAGAACGGTTTTTAAAATTAAAAATCATTTGGGGTCACTAGGGGTCAAAATGTAAATTTTACTCCATTCACTCAAAACCCTACTTGTCCGAGGGAAAATAACTGATGATACTCAGAATTGGTCAAAAGATTCCTCTGATCAATGTTCATATAGGGTCCTTCCACACTAAAAGTGACATGTCAAACGAGGTCACTAGAGGTCATTGAACTTTACAAAGGAAAAATATAAGGCATGCTTCGATTTTGACCGGGTTTCTTTTATTTTGTGGGCATTGATAAGACAAGAACAAAAGTCAATCATACCGTTAAGATCAAAGGTCAATAAAAGGTCACTAGGGGTCAAAATGTACATTTTTACTCCTCGCACTCAAAATACTACTTGTCCAAGAGATAATGACCTATGATTGTCAGAATTGGTCAAAAGATTCCTCTTATCCATGTCCATATAGGGTCCTTCTCCACAAAAAGTGACATGTCACACGAGGTCACTAGAGGTCATTGAACTATACATATGAAAATCTTAAGACATGCTCCGATTTTGACAAGACTACTTTTTTCTTGTGCGCATTGATCAGCCAAGCAAAAAAGTCAATTACAAGTTTTGGGTCAGAGGTCAAAAAAAGGTCACTAGGGGTCAAAACGTGATTTTCACTAAAAACGCATTTGCAATTTAGTGAAATGACCTAGGATCGTCAGAATTGGTCAACATATTCCTTTTGACCGTACGCATGTACAATAGTTCGGTTTTTAAAATCAAAAAATATTTGGGGTCACTAGGGGTCAAAATGTAAATTTTCACTCCATTCACTCAAAATGCTACTTGTCCGAGAGGAAATGACCTATGATTGTCAGAATTAGTCAAAAGGTTCCTCTCATCCATGTTCATATAGGGTCCTTCTCCACTAAAAGTGACATGTCACACGGGGTCACTAGAGGTCATTGAACTTTACAAGTGAAAATCTTAAAACATGCTCCGATTTTGACGGGACTACCTTTTTCTTGTGCGCATTGATCAGCCAAGCAAAAAAGTCAATTACAAGTTTTGGGTCAGAGGTCAAGAAAAGGTCACTAGGGGTTCAACTGTATTTATTTACTCCATTTACCACTCGAAGGGGTTAACATGTAACACACCCGACTAATATTCGTGATCTCCGATCACAGGTCATGTCTAGTTATTGTACTGTTATTTTGTCAAACGCACAAAAAATGTATAGTCTTATTGCACAAAAGGGTGCCATAGTTTGTATCTGACATTATACTCACACATCAGAAACAACAAGTGAAAGGATGTAAAGGGGTACATGTATGTTATCAGTAACTTTATTTGATGAGCTTTTGTCTCTGGATTCATCGGGACCGATGATGATTTCTTCATGTCCTGATGTAGTCATTTATAATGAAAGCTTTTTTCCCGACAGCATACTCATTTAAACCTTTTCACTTATTATGGATAAACATCATGAACGCCCTTCTAGCTATTCAAGACTATGCTTATTGAACCTGTTTTCACTCAGTTTGTAGCATATGGGATATATAGTACCACCTAATAATTAAAGCAAGATAAGTGTAACTTTGAAACAAGATAATTTTACAGACTATGGGCCGTATTCAAGCCTCCAAATACGCGGGCACCCAGGAGTTTTTTACCCAATGGTTGTCAAGTTTTGGCTCCTGGTGTTTCCTGAATTTTGCGCAGTAAATTATAGGACCAGGAGCTAATTTTGTCCACAAAAAGTAAAAAGTAGCTCCTGGTCCATGCACACTTATTTGGGGGCTTGGCCGTATTCTTGTACTGAACACGGTTTTAGCCTAAAATTGTGGATACCTAAATTGTATCATTTACCAGACAATGCCATAATTATAGTCGCCTTCATAATTGTTGGTCGGTTTGAGAGGTGCGTTAAACTTCTGCGGCGACCACACTGGTGTATGACGACTGTATCTAAGTTGTGATTGTTACAAAGACTTTAGTCTTTGCTCAAGGTGTACATATACCCAATTACAGACAAGCAAATGATAATAAGCTTTATTTATTGAAAAAAGCTCTGATATTATGATCATATATAGTATAAAGAGCAGTTAATTCATTCATTTTGTAGTATTGTAGATTTTTGTGGAATATTTCCCTATCTTTTTAAACTGAAACCAAACTAATGGATGGTGTCAAGAACATTTGACATCACTTCTATTGATTGGATCAATTTTAGTTTGATGAGTTTTGGAAGTATAATCAAGGCTCAAGATAAGCGGGCGCTGGGCGATTTTTACCCCTCAGTCCTCCTGCAATAGCACCCGGTAATGCTATTAAAAAAAACGGGCGCTGATATTTTGTCCAAACCAGCGCCCGTTGACAATCGGGAAGCTTGCCCAAGACATCGAATTTCGATTTGACAATGCTGCCACGCTGGATTTAATAAATAGTTAGCTCCCGGTAGACTGAAAGTAGCTCCCGGTTCTCAATAAATCCCATGATCCGGGCGCTACTTTTGAAAAAAAAGTAGCTCCCGGTAAAAAACCTGTTATCTTGAGCCTTGAGTATAATTTGTATTTTATTATATTATACAAAAAAAAATTCAATATGCAACAATATATGGAGTAAAATGCAACAATATATGGAGTAAAACTGACTTGTCTTGTTTAGCTAGCCAAATAAAACAATACATTTCAACATCTATCATGTAATATAGGAACAATATTGTGTATTGTGCTCTTTCAATCTATATTCTTGCAATAACTTGCATACACCATGTTGCAATCTTGGAAGTTTAATCATTTTGAGTCACAACAAAGATGTTTATAAGTTGTTAATTGATGGGAAAATGAATTATCATGGGATAGTAATGTATTTTGAATCACAGCAAAGATGTTAGAAATTAGTTATTGATTTGAAAGATAAACAAATTTAAGATTTTATTTTATATAGTGTTTTATAGTAATGTTTTGTGGGGGCTTGAATATTAAAGACCCTCACTCCTCAGAAACAAGATGAGGAGTGACGGTCATTTCTCATGCCACCACGAAACAGTACTGTAAGTTTAAAACACTATGTAAAATCAAATCTTAAATTTGATTACCTTGGCTCCCTTAGGGTTGAGCACTCTTCCATTGGATGGTTTTACCCTTGTTATGATTATATTTGATTTGAAAGATATCAATTTTACTTTGTGTCAGCTCAAGTTAAAGGGTGATATCAGCATGTGTTCTCCAGTACGCATCATGGCAACTCGCATATAACACCAATGCGACTTTGTGTGCATTTGTGCGATCAAAGAAGAATATTGGATGTGGCTCAGAAAGTGCTGCGTCTCACTTGAGTAAGCACTGACATCACCTCCCAACTTGAGTGGACACAGAGTATTAAGGCAGGCTTGCTCTTGAGCTTATGTCTTAATCTTCTTGGTTTGTATTAGTAGGCAAAGCACACATAACATTCAAATGATTGAGAGATGTACAAAATTGGAGTCAAATGAAAGATAGCAATGAAAGATTTATTTTTCCAAAAATAATTATGACCATCGGTCAATGCATTCTTGTGTTACAGTGTTTTGAAATACTCCGAAAATGGCCGAAAACCTGCCAAAAACAGTAACAATGCCCAAAAATAGAATTTATCAGGATTTAGAGAGCTCAATTTGTTAATAATGTAACATTCAAAACACCATTTACACATATTTCTTTACAATTGAATATCTATATACCATGTTAAATTAAAAAATATGGTAAAATTATATTGCATTAAGCTCAAATAACCTAGTGAAATTGGTCGTTTTGACCAGTTTTACTGACCAAAAATATTGTATGGCTGTCTTCATGACTTGGAGTAGTGCATCCATGCACGCCAATTGAGGCACCACTAACAATACAAGTCACATTCCACATCGTGAATAGCCATTCAATAATGCAAAATGAGTAACAGGTAGAAGTGGATGTAGGCCCTTTTGCAACACAGCTCTTCATATGTTGTTCACTGGTGTAATGCTCCCAGTGGCAGACTCTGTGTGTATGCATTGTGCCATGCCTAGTATTAGTATTGTCAGTTCGTTGATATTTGTCATACCAATTTCTAAATGTCATTACTATTACTATGATGAGACAGTGAAAATATTAAATACAATAAAATGTAGAAGTTTGAAGTTTGAAGTCTTAATATCTCCAATGATGTATCACATAGAGCTGAAGTAGTGGTCTGACTTAACTGACAACTTGTATATTTGAATAAGATAATATAATGACTAATTTAGCCTTAATATAGATGTATAGGTGACGGAAAAACACACCCTGTTCTACGGGCAGACGTACCACTGGGGTAGTACGGGGTCGGTCAGGCGTTTTGGGTTTTGGGGGACATTTTGGTGAATTTTCAAATAAAAAATTTGAAGTAAGATATTTATAACCATTCAAGCAAAATGAAAACAGTTTGACAAAAGCTGATTTCATTGTAGGTAGACTTGAGATTCCAATTCTATTGGGGTTTTTTCTTCAAATAAATTATACCACCACTTAAATACTCCAGTATACCTAATGTATGAATATGATGCAGTATTGCAGTGTGTAAACCAGTGATAGGCTAATCAATGTAACAGAACTATCCTAATGCTGAAACGAACGTTTGCATACTGTACATGAGTCAACGTTAAATAATCATCGACAATACACATCTTATCAACATTTGTCAACATATTTGTTTGTTAACCAATGATTATATGATCAAATTCCATCAGACAGGGATACTAACCTACATATTTTTGATCACTGTCTAAATGTTAACAGTCTGTATGTCTTATTATTTACATTTAAAAGTGCATGCTGAATCAAATCATGTAAATGAGTATTGGTGAAATAATTGATACGCCCATGACTACATCATCCCTGTTGCACTGGATGATAGATGGCGCTGTTTACTGTCACAAACATGTGTCTTTTTGACATGATAGTCTGATTTCTTGAAATATGTGAGAGACACAATGTTCTTAATCTTATTCTATACTAAGGCCCAATATGAATAGTCTTATTTCTTGAGTAAATTTTCATATTAGTAATTTACATTACTTATGTTCTAGTGAAAGGAGCAAACAAATCATTTCAAATTCATCCCGAGAACAACTTTTAACACAAATGTGATGCGATCTGTGAAAACCCGTCGGATGTCGCAAAATGTGAAATAGGGATTATGGGTAATAAAAAAATATATTAAAAAAAAATTTAAAAAACTTTTAATTATTTTTTTAAAGATTTTGTTTAGAAAATTAATTTCTATTACTTTGTGTCATCACCTTTATGAAATTTCACCTTCAAAAACTTACTTAAGTCACCTTTCTAAGTAGCCTTATAATGTTATCTTTTATGGCCTGTTTTCATGATTTCTTGTTTTCTAGCGTTTTATGACATCACAATCATCATTCACTCATAACTTTTGTTGTAGTGGTCGTAGAAAAATGATCGAAACAGTTCTGTAATCAGCACAGATTCAGCTTTATTATGATATAAATATCTCCAATATGAAAAATCCCGACATGTGGCTGGTTTTCACAGATCGCATCACAAATGTCTGGTGTGGTATACCACATTTGAGCATAAATCACTGCATTTTTGCTAATAGCATAGGAAGGAAACATCACTTTGTCTTTACTCTGTCTTCACTCTGTCTTCAAAGTTTGCAGGGGAACAAGAGAAATATTGTTGTTGGGGTGTGTGGAGTTTTTTTTCTGCAAATTTGAATGAGTGATTGGTTCACATCTTTAAAGCACGTTTTCCCTTTTTGATTTTAAATCATTGTTGTTCCTTTAATTTTGTGGGCTCTCAAGCCTGGGTAGCCTGCCTATCTTATTTTTAGGCAATTATAATGTAAGATAGATGTGATATGTGTTTATATACATCATGTGTAATTGTACATTGATAATTGTATGTATTAAAGATTTTCATTAAGAAATTTAAGTGAAATCATCATTTTGTCTGTTATCTGTTGGCTATACTTACACAGTTTCATATAGGGGAGATGCAGGAGAGTTGAGCCACAGGGAGAGTTGAGCCACCCCCTATAACTCGAAAAGTAGTAACTTACTAAAATTTATATTGGCATATATTCTTATATAGCATCAATACTACATTCTTAGTGTTAAACTGTACTGTCATGTGTGCTCAGTATCAAAGATACCTTAACAAAAAAACAAAAACAAATCACTTTTGAGTGAAAAATAGAAAAATAAATATTTTGTCTTTTTTCCCATAGCAAGACTTAGACCAGGCCTTCTCAAATGGTGGCGCGCGCGCCACTTGTGGCGCATTGCATCAGCCCGAGTGGCGCGCCGAAGAACGCATGAAGAAAAAAAATGAAAAAAAATAAGAAAAAAATTTTTAAAAAAAAATAAGAAGAAATATATCCCCTACTTCAACCAGATCGCAAGAAGCATGAAGAGCCACTTCAGCCACTAACTGCAGTGGGGAAAGGCATAATTACTAGTAGTAAACTAGTAGGCCTATTGATTATCTCTACATTTGCTACCATTTTGTGTACATTTTACCATCAACATCTCTTTATTTCTTGTTCCATATTGCATGAAAATATAGCTCTTCTTAGCCTCTTAAAAGGGGGTAAACCCATGAGCTTCAAAGGGGCTTCGCCCCCTGGACCCCCACCAGGGGACCTAAGGCGGGCCCCTGGACACCACCCGTTATTCGCTCCGCTCGCAGGGATAGTGGCGCTTCTAGATCACTGACATCTCAAAAGTGGTGCTTCACAAAATCTAATTGAGAAGGCCTGACTTAGACTCTAATGGCGGTAATTTGTTTATTGAAGGGGGTATATATGACCATTATTTTAGAGAACTAATTGTAAACTACCAAAAGTTCTACACCGGACAGGATTGGGTTATTTACAAAATGGTCACCATGAGGAGAGTTGAGCCATTGGTCATGGGGAGAGTTGAGCATACAGGGTGTATCAAAAAAATTAGGACACTTTTTCATGGCGGTGTAATACTTGTTATAATCATTGGACCATGACCAATTTAGTCTCAATGTAAAGCCCAATTAATTAATATGATATCCTGAAAATATGAGATCAATCCGATGAAAAGTAAGAAAACTAGCATAATTTGCGTAAACCATGTCATTTACTGGTTTGTACAATGGGATTTACATGTATAGACCAGTAAATAACATGGTTTACGTTTCAATACGTCATGTACGTTGCAATAATTATAAACATAGAAAATAATCTATCAGTCAATAGCAAAGATTAGTTTGGTAATCCATTTAATTCTGGCACAAATCAATACTGGCTAAATAATCCACAAATCAGATGCATGCATATTCTGTGCAAATTAAAAAAAGTTCTCAAACCTATTGTAGATGGTTCATTACCATGATATTGGCATAAATAGTGTGCGCGTTCATGTTACTATACTGTTACTGTGTGAATGACCATTGTACATACTGCAAAATAGATTGCCTTGCCTAATAGGTCACAATTTCCTTAATTAATGATGGATTTTTCTCATCTCTTCAGGATTTTATCTTTATCGGTTGTACTTTACATTGAAATAAAAATTGGTCATGCTTCAGTGATTTAACAAGGATTTAAACCATCATCAAAAAGTGTCCTAATTTTTTTGATACACCCTGTATAGGGAAAACATGTACATGTAGTAACATTTTGATTTTTGGACTAAAGGTGAAAAATGTATAATAAATGAAAGAAAATGTTATTTTGTGCCATGATAATAATAATTGATCACCATATTTACTTTAAGGATTAATAAATCAAAAGTTGAAAAAATATGATTTTGTTTTTTTCACCAGCCATTGACTTATCATGCTGGCTCAACTCTCTTGTAATGGTGGCTCAACTCTCCCATACTGTAGGGAGAATTGAGCCACTTTACCAAATTTTTTCAAACCTTTTATATAAATAAGCCTTAACTGCTATCCCAACTGTTATTGTTTCACAACGAAAACAACACTCTATAAAGTTTTACTTACACTAATTTTTTACAGGTTTGTACTTTTCTTCCGCATATGGTGACACAAAATATAAAAATTGGCTCAACTCTCCCGCATCTCCCCTACTGTTTGATGTGTTCCTTCAGGCCCGTCGGAACCGCTACGGCAGGTACGGCAGCTGCCGTACCACTTTTCCGGGGAGAAAAAAAAATAAAAAAAATTAAAATAAAAAAAAAGGCCTATTCGAGAGAACATAAAAAGGCATAACATGTACCTATAGTATACTGTACTATTAATATCATAGACTGTAATCTATGACTTTACTGCACTGGACACAATGTTTAACAGTTGATCATTATTCCATATAATTTATTATAAGTGCTATTAAAGGTAGATGACCCGATCACATTTCGATTTTCAACTTGGAAGTTTTCTATTCTACATGAAAGGTCATCCTTAAAAAAGTCGTGTTCCAAAGTTTGAGTTGCATAGCTCTAATGGTTCTTATTTTACACGCACAAGATGCTGTGAACTGTACCCATTGAGTAGTACACAAACTATATCGGTGGTATACCACCATTCGCGGTAATTCGACGTTATTTCATCGATTTCTCCGTAATTATACCGATTTAGGCCGTCAAATTTCAGTATGATGATGAGAAAAATACGAGCTTTCATATGATATGAAAATCTCCGTATGTTTGAAATAATTCTGTGTTACGAAAATGTGATCGGGTCATCTACCTTTAACTTTACCATGACATTTTTTATTTCATTTTCCAAAAAGCGCTAGCTTAAGGGGGCTTTTCCCCCTTCGACCCCCACGAACACGAGGCGCTACGCCCCTTCGAACCACATTGGGGGTTGCACCCCCCAAACCCCCGCTAGTGCCGTACTACTTTCAAATTCCATCCGACGGGCCTGCGTTCCTTTATTAAAAAGGCATAACTCTTGATGCCTTTTTAGAGAGGATGAACATGCTCAATGAATGCTTCATTGTTTGAATATCCCAGTATAAACATATTTTGAAGTTGAATTATTTGGTACTCTTTGCTCCCCGCAGATAATTTCAAAGAATTTAGCATTCTGTGGACAACTGACAAAATTGGTTCTTTTATTAAAACAGGCATAGCTTTTGATAGCAATATCACTGTAAGTGATTCTTTTTTCTTCTTCATATGAGCGGTAGAATATGCTCTTTGAAAACGTGCTTCATTCGTTTGTCAAATTTGTTTGGTCTTTTTGAAGTTGTGAGATATAGGCTTTTACGACGGGTATTCATAATATAAGTAAAGAGTGTACCGGTTCGCCATTGGACAAGGTTTAATCTGTCAAGCAGGGCTCGAATTAGGAATTTTGAATGGCACCCATATCAAGGCCAACAGCAATCCTTTGCAGGGGCACTAAGGCCATTCAGTGCTCAAGAATACTTCAAATCTAGAAGCAGTTCTGGGGCATCAAGGCCAAGTGTAAGGGCACCAGAGGCCATGGCCTTGGTGGCCTTCGGTGAATTTGAGCCCTGCTGTAAAGCTTTCGTCAGGATTAGCTCGGACTTCTTCAGGACCAACTTTTTGAAGTTGTTCCCCCTTCTTTTTTCCCCTTCAAAATGACCGTAAACAAATCTGTAAAAAATGTTGCCGTATTTTGACACCTAAATAATTATTTGTGTCGGTTTTCATTTGCATACACACAAAATTGTCACCAAATTTGTTCTCTTATCCGATTGCCCCTAGTATCTGTGGTTCTTTCTATTGCCAGCCTTGCACATCCATCCATATCTGAGAGCTCCATGTCCCCCTATTCATTCCCTTTTTATGGAATTTTTGTTTGATGTTCAAGCCTACGGGCTGTGTATACCAACTCCCATAGGAATTTGTTGTTTGTTTTGGATTCGGCCACAAAGATATTGATATTTACACAATCAAAGGTAAACAACAAGCCACATGTACTATCATGTAGTGTAATCGTACAATTATTGAGACTCCGTTTGACAACCCTAGGCCTTCTGTTTCAAGGCTTGACATGGATTGGATAAAAATCAATTGTAAACTTAATCACAGTCTCACTCTTGACTCTTGTAAATAAAATTATGACCGTAATTTAAATTTAGTATAGTAAGCTTACTTACTAATATCTTGAATGAAGTTTTAATAATCGGATCAAATCGGAATACAATACAAGGTTACTTGTTGCGTAAAAGAGCAGCCACCCGGCGGTTACATTGTTCCAGTGTATGCTGTATTCTATCGAGTAAAGTCACCCAGGTCAGGATTGTTTTTTAAAAAGATAAGAAAATAAGATTCATCAAGAGTATTTATATTCCGTGAACAATCATGGCAGAATTGGACAGCTTGATATCCCAATTCCTGCAGCAATATGGCTTGCACATTATTGGATTTTGTTTGATGGCAATGCTTGTGACTCGAGTAGTCAGAAAAGTCTACCCGTATGGATATGCCTGGTTCTTGAACAGAGGGGCTCGAAAGTACAACAACCGTATGCGAAGAGAAAAAGAGGAACTATTTGCAGATTTAAAAATCATGAAGAAACAGAGAGAAGCTGATGACAATAGTTCAACGTTTAACATTTTGGAGATAGGTGTTGGATCAGGAGCAAACTTCCCATTTTACCCAGACGGAACATCAGTTGTTGCAATAGAACCAAAAGAACAATTCAAGAGATATCTGGAGGCCAATGCTGAGATGGTACCGGGGATAACAATTACAGAAGTAGTCTGGGCAAATGCAGAAGATATGACACAGGTTCCAGATAATAGCATTCCAGCTGCGGTGTGTACTTTGACGTTGTGTTCAGTTCTAGATATTGACTTGGTTCTCAAAGAAATCAAACGAGTGTTAATGCCGGCAAGTATAAATTTTCATTTATTTTTCATATCTTTTTAATATTAAATTAAATTTATTTTTGCTTGGGTTTTTTGTATAATTTATGTTTTTATTTGTTTATTTTATTTTTTATTTGTCTGTTTGTTTGTTTGTTTGTTTGTTTGTTTGTTATGGTTTTTGTGCAAGTTTATTTATTTAATTTTTAATTTTTTTAAACAGTCACAGGTCTGCTTTAAAATTTCATATTTTAACATGCACTACCAACATTTTCTGTGTATATTGTAGATGTCTTTAGTAGTGATTTATTGGCAGTTGATTGCAAATAATATGGTTTATGGGATTTGTTCTATCAATATCATGGCAATTTCAATACCGCATGCGTTGGACAAACCAGTGTTTGGAACTTGGTGGCATGTGATTTTATCTGAATCAACCAATACATCTGTGTCCTCAGAGTCTTGTAAAAAGTAGATCTGAAAATGATATAACGCCAAGTAAAAAACCAACTAGTTTCTCGTCTGAACTTTTTGAAAAAAGGAGGATGCGGGCACTTTTTTTCTTCTTCAAAATTGCTGATCCAAGATGGCGGAGGATTTGATGCATTTGGATAGACTTATCACATAATTTATAATAGCGACATAGGTAGTATTTACTCCACCTGTGCATAGACTGCAAAAGAGAAAATTTTCACGATTGAGAAAAAGTGCCGATTGTGAAAATTTCAAAATTTAAAAAAAAAATGTAAAAAATCTTGATGCGGCCGCCAAAACGATTCGCGCGAAAATGTGAAATTACTATATTTTTTTATTTGGCCTAAGTGGTCCCACGATGGAACCTAACCTTGAGGAAACCCTGAATGAATTTCATATTTGACCTGAGGATGCCATTGGAATGATGTAATTAAAGCATGCATGAACAAAACCTCTCCTAATACCCTGTAAACATGTGTTCTTATGAAGCCAAATATAAGGATTTTTCATGTTTTCTCCTTAATTTTAACCCCTAAATGAGTTAGCCTAATATTGCACCAATTGTGTTTCCAACAGGTATGTCACATAATTTTGAATTTAAAATATTTTTTTATGACAAAGGATGTAGAATAAAACAGCACAGATTCAGAAGGCTCCGCTCTTATTGCTAACGATAATGAATTGAAGTTATACAAAGTTCCACAGGATGGTACCCTTTTTCTTCAAAATGTTCGATTTTGAACCCTTTAAACATATAATGTGCCAGATCTACACATTTTTGTCATGCTAAGTTGATTGGGCCTCCCAGGATGTGGCAGGAAGACTTTGATGGAGCGGGTAACCAAAAGCGGAGAGTTCGTCAAAAGATGTTCCTTCTCCCAGCAAATGGCTTCATTTTGATTAAATAATATATACATGTACACTCAGATAAACTGGCGTTATTTAAATTAACAAAGACCTTAAAAAAGACATTTGGAACCTGGTCGCTATTCTCTATCGCAGCAAAGGATTACTCTCTGGATTGCATTACTATCTTTGGTAGATAGCATTACTATATTTGGTAGATAGCATTACTATCTTTGGTAGATAGCATTACTATCTTTGGTAGATAGCATTACTATATTTGGTAGATAGCATTACTATCTTTGGTAGATAGCATTACTATCTTTGGTAGATAGCATTACTATCTTTGGTAGATAGCATTACTATCTTTGGTAGATAGCATTACTATCTTTGGTAGATAGCATTACTATCTTTGGTAGATTAGCATTACTATCTTTGGAAGATAGCATTACTATCTTTGGTAGGTAGCATTACTATATTTGGTAGATAGCATTACTATCTTTGGTAGATAGCATTACTATCTTTGGTAGATAGCATTACTATCTTTGGTAGATAGCATTACTATCTTTGGTAGATAGCATTACTATCTTTGGTAGATTGGATTACTATCTTTGGTAGATAGCATTACTATCTTTGGTAGATAGCATTACTATCTTTGGTAGATAGCATTACTATCTTTGGTAGATTGGATTACTATCTTTGGTAGATAGCATTACTATCTTTGGTAGATAGCATTACTATCTTTGGTAGATAGCATTACTATCTTTGGTAGATAGCATTACTATCTTTGGTAGATTGGATTACTATCTTTGGTAGATAGCATTACTATATTTGGTAGATAGCATTACTATCTTT
This sequence comes from Ophiura sarsii, assembly GCA_035610835.1. Taxonomy (NCBI): domain Eukaryota; kingdom Metazoa; phylum Echinodermata; class Ophiuroidea; order Amphilepidida; family Ophiuridae; genus Ophiura; species Ophiura sarsii. The sequence goes on from CM069450.1 coordinate 61,817,100, forward strand.
GGTAGATAGCATTACTATCTTTGGTAGATTGGATTACTATCTTTGGTAGATAGCATTACTATCTGTGGTAGATAGCATTACTATCTTTGGTAGATAGCATTACTATCTTTGGTAGATAGCATTACTATCTTTGGTAGATAGCATTACTATCTTTGGTAGATTGGATTACTATCTTTGGTAGATAGCATTACTATCTTTGGTAGATAGCGGTACTATCTTTGGTAGATAGCATTACTATCTTTGGTAGATAGCATTACTATCTTTGGTAGATAGCATTACTATCTTTGGTAGATAGCATTACTATCTTTGGTAGATAGCATTACTATCTTTGGTAGATAGCATTACTATCTTTGGTAGATAGCATAACTATCTTTGGTAGATAGCATTACTATCTTTGGTAGATAGCATAACTATCTTTGGTAGATAGCATTACTATCTTTGGTAGATAGCATTACTATCTTTGGTAGATAGCATTACTATCTTTGGTAGATAGCATAACTATCTTTGGTAGATAGCATTACTATCTTTGGTAGATAGCATTACTATCTTTGGTAGATAGCATTACTATCTTTGGTAGATAGCATTACTATCTTTGGTAGATAGCATAACTATTTTTGGTAGATAGCATTACTATCTTTGGTAGATTGGATTACTATCTTTGGTAGATAGCATTACTATCTTTGGTAGATAGCATTACTATCTTTGGTAGATAGCATAACTATCTTTGGTAGATAGCATTACTATCTTTGGTAGATGGCATAACTATCTTTGGTAGATAGCATTACTATCTTTGGTAGATAGCATTACTATCTTTGGTAGATAGCATTACTATCTTTGGTAGATAGCATTACTATCTTTGGTAGATAACATTACTATCTTTGGTAGATAGCATTACTATCTTTGGTAGATAGCATTACTATCTTTGGTAGATAGCATTACTATCTTTGGTAGATTGGATTACTATCTTTAGTAGATAGTATTACTATCTTTGGTAGATAGCATAACTATCTTTGGTATATAGCATTACTATCTTGGGTAGATAGCATTACTATATTTGGTAGATTGGATTACTATCTTTGGTAGATAGCATTACTATCTTTGGTAGATAGCATTACTATCTTTGGTAGATAGCATTACTATCTTTGGTAGATAGCATAACTATCTTTGGTATATAGCATTACTATCTTTGGTAGATAGCATTACTATATTTGGTAGATTGGATTACTATCTTTGGTAGATAGCATAGGTAGCATTACTTACTATCTTTTGTAGATAGCATTGGTAGGTTGCATTCAGGGTTGTAGCTACGCCGGACAGGGCCGTCCGGAATGTGTGCCCAGCGTCCGGCACTTTTAAAAAATAAGGGTAAAAAATCCGGCACTAAAAAAAAAACCCTCATAAAACAAGGAATTATGTGGCAGGAACCCTCAAAGTGCATTTATAACCCTTTAAAAAATATTAAGAAGGCCTCTAGACCCATTCCATGATCCACTGGACTTCGTTCGCTACACTTACTCCTTACTTGATGTGTGAATAATGGCACAACCCCACAGGGGGAGTGCTATTGTGAGCATATCAACCCTTTCGCAAGTGCATTGGTTTTTCTCATAGCTCCTCATCACAGGGAAATAGTAAATGTTTATCCCTCAGCATGTTAAAAGGTCACAGACCCCTTCGTAAAGAGTAGGGGATCATCCCGGTCTGTGTCTGTACACCATTCCTAGGTTTCATGAAAAAAACGGTTAAATCCGGGCCTCTATATCGTAGCGGAAGGGGGCGTCCATTTATGGACGTTATAATTGTTAGCTATTAAGCACGCACAGGTCCAATTAGGACGAAAAGCGTATTGATTATAGGTCAATAAATGCGTATGTGTTGTTTCGAGAGAAATTAGACAAATCAATGCACGCGCGCTGATATTGATGTGTGAATAATGGCACGACCCCGCAGGGGAGTGCTATTGTGAGCATATCAACATTTGCGCAAGTGCATTGATTTGTCTAATTTTCGAGAAAGAAAACATACGCATGTATTGACCTAATTCATACACGACACTATACTAATCAAAATTTACAATTTGAGCATAATTTGTATCTATGTATTAACGAATAAAAAGGTGTTAACAAGTTTGCTAACACCCGCAGTGAAAATCGGCGAACCCGCAATGCTTGTACAATGAATCATAACAAAGCGTGTGGTGCGCGCATTGAATGGCGCACACGCGGAGTACATTAGACACTTTCAATGCACTCCGCATATTTTGATTTCATCTTACTTTCTGATTGGTTCGACACTAGTAAGAGTGTATGAATGAATTGATGTCTTAGTAATGTTGAACCAATCAGAAAGCACGAAACTAAAATATGCAGTGCGTCAATGATTTAAAATTAATTTGTTTTTAGGATTGAGGGGGCTTTTTAAACCAATCACTGTCATTTTGAGACTCGAATTTGGGATTTCTACGTTTCCATCAAATTTTGCGGGTCGATTTTTTTGCAGCAGCAGCAGCAGTCGGCTAAATAAAGAAAAATGTTATATAGAAAACTGATGAAAACCCGAAGGATTGGCCAAAAGTGTGCTGTTTTTTGTACAGCCCGACTTTTTGACTGTGCGATTTTTTTTTTTGACCGTGCAAAATTTGTTGACCCCCCGCCCCCACTTACGTGAATTTCACGAGGTGACTGCCAACAACAACAAAAAATTGGGGCTACCTTTTTCGACGGAAACAAAAAGTTACATGAAAAAACATGGCTACGCCATCGCGCCACCGGGTCGAACTGGTGCTCACCGGGAAAAAATACCTTTGCACCCCCCCTGACAAGTGCCCCTGGCTATGCCACTGCCTGACCCGTTTCATATTCTTCACCCTCTGCCCTAGCTGTGTCCATGTGTAAAATAGATATGTTATGTCCTGTTGTAGAAAATCACATCAAAGGTCTGTAAAGGGGTAAAATGGGGGTAAAATAGTAAACTATACTAGGTCAGAGAAATGTTCAGTAAAAGGGGGCTTAGGGGCGATCAAAAAGGTTTCGGTTCCAGTATTTTGAACAGGGTGGTGTTCAAAAATGTGGGCATAGGGAGGGTCAATATTGTTTGTATGTACCAAAAATATTTTGTTCCAGTCCCCCCACCCGTCCCCCAAAGTATTTATGAACGCTCCCTTAACACTTCAAAAATGTAGGTCTACAAATCTAGTGAGGGGTTCAAACAGGGATACTATTAACTTTGGGATAGGAAAGTCGTATACTAACGTACGTAGCGAAAACGGACCCTTTTGCATATTTGAATAAATTATGGTTATCGTCCGGAATGTGTCGGTGACCGGCGTTTAACGCGTTTAACAATGTTTAACCAGGTTTAACGGCAGGTTAAACGGCATGTTAGTCAGCATAGGTTTGGGGGCGCTGGATTTACACAGACGACGGTGGCCACGCGAAACCTAAATTTTGAATTCGTAGTGAATAACACGTAATCGCGAATTTTAAACTATCATTTTGACAAATACATCATAATTAAAAGGATTTTTATCGTTAACCGGGCGATGACTGTTAAAAATAATTCAAAATGGTGCACTCCCGTTGCCAAATTGGGTCGTCTGAGAGACGCGTGGCCAGCGTTGCGTCGTCTGCTACAATCATCACGCCTGATCGGTATAGCGCCACCAATTCTATGCTGACTAAGTTCAATTTAAAAGTGGACCCGATCGGCAAGCAGTCAGTGGCACACCCCTGGTTCAAAGTAGACCGCCAGAACTTCGTGTTTTGGTTGTTGTCTGTATTCGTTAACAAAAATGTATGCACACAAAAAAATCAATATTTTAACTATACAATGGTATTAATTTCATGATGCTCATGCCCCCCCCCCCCCCTCCCCCATTTTCTGTGTAAAAAAACTATGACCGCCCGGGATATTTGGGACCTCCCCCAGTAGGCCTAACTAGGCCTAACTGCTCCACTGTACCGTAGAAAATGCAGGGGCATTGAGGTGACTGACGCTATACCCTAGGATAACATTGATTTGCGGCTATGATCGATCAAAGACCCGGGGGGGGGGTACTCGGATTTGGTTCGGTCGGGGTGTGTGCCGCTGGAGATTCAAAACCCCTAACCCATTTTTAGGGGTGATTCCAGAAAAATCGGTACCCATTTTTAGGGGTTTTGCTTCATTTTAGACCACATTTTTGCAAATTATCGCGAAAATAGACACAAATTTCGCGAAAATAGACCCATTTGTAAAAAGTGACCCCATTATTAGGGATTTCGTGCCAAAAAAGCTACCCATATAGAGCGACACACCCCCATATACCGTCTTAGGCGAGTACCTCCCCCCCCCCCCTCCCCCCCACCCCTCCCCGGGATCAGAGATCAGATCTATTTGAACTTTCCCATTCCTCGTCACGCCCCAATACTATTCAAAAAGTGACCGCTCTCAAACCTGTTGATCATCACCAACACCGGCCGTGTTTGAACTCCCGCAAAGTAGCCCAACACTGATTGTACATGTATCCTGATATTTATCCATCCGATCGCATGCTACTCGACCGACAGTACGACACCCACCTGTAAGATTTATTTAGCGCTCAATTTGGGTTACTTACCTGGCTTAATTTGGCAACACTGTCTTGGTGTTGATTGTTGTGTCTCACGGGCGATTACATAATCGATTGAGCGGAGACCATTCAAGGATCTTTGTTATCCACGCGTCCAAGCTTACTCTGCAGGCTACGATCACGGTCAGTCTTCCAAATTCGGAATAACTCCTCTCATCGCCATGGCTGGTTTTGTTTTCTTCAGTTTCTTCTCCTATGTTTTCGGGTTCTTTTGGCATCTTTTTATCAGTGTATTCCGCCGCATCTACTGCTGGATATGGTACCGTATATTCTTGCATAACTACGAGAAACGTGTCGCTGATCACAAGCTAGAACTTTTCGCCGATTTAGAAGAGTTCAAAGAAAGTTTTGAACCTTACCCAGTCACTCCAGTTGTGCAACAAACGGCACGGAAACGTAATATGAAAACATCAGCAGTAGGCCTCGAGGATGGTGACAATTTTACCATCTTAGACATAGGCGTGGGATGGGGAGCAAACTTCAGATACTTCCCAAGTGGGAGTTCAGTGGTTGCTGTTGAATCAACATTCCTCAACGACCGATTCAAAGACTATTTGGAGATGATTCACTCACACAGTGAAGGGGTGAAGATTAACAAAGTGATTCTGACTGATCCTGAGAATCTTGGAGAAGTAGATAGCGAGACTGTGGAAGCAGTGGTTTGCACCCGGGTCTTGAGTAATGTACGAGATGTGGATGCTGTCCTTGCAGAAATAAGGAGAGTTCTCATACCGGTAGGCCAATGATTCCAGGTTTATTTTGCATTGGGCCAGGTGCAGGCCAATTCAATTTCAATTGATGTATCATCGATCATCTGATCATGCAGGCCCTGTGATCATGTAGGGTTTATAAATGGCATTGCCATTATTTTGAATTCAGGGGAGCACAGAGAGAGTACCGATGGGCAAAAGTTTGAGAGTCTAACATCATGAAATTAGACCTCGTCCTAGTCCGTCATAGCACAACTAGCAATAGTTTTTCCAAGTCAAAATTATGGAGCTATGGTCATTTGACCAAAGGTCATCTCATATTCCTCTTTGACTGAAGAAACTCAATTTTATATCAGGGAAGGTGGACAATATTGAAATTATATGATGTACCAGATGAATACATTGATTTCATAGCTCTAAGTCTAAGTAATAATACTTTGTCAGACGAGAGCTACATGGTCGTGGAGGAATGTCATCTGCTGTTTCTTGTAATCCAATCTTAAACAAAAACTTGTACTTCAAATATTCCTATACCCCCTAGCTAAACTGAGTGATGTACGATGTACACCACTTTTGTATCTTGTCTTGTAAAATAAATTGATCTAGATTCTAGACCAATTTATTTTATTTTACAACAAGTTTTTTTTAACACAGGTGAAACCTGTATTCATTATTCATTATCAGTAATCTGGACTCAAAATTGTATATAATGCTCGGTTGTCCAATAAATATCACCACGCCTTACAGACACACTAAAGATGCCTGTAATGCATATGCTATCTTTGACCAATTCTGCAAATCATACCTTAAACGTGCGTGGGCAGTTAGATGTAATATTATCATGAACTCAAAGTGAGTCTATTGAGACTATTGTATACAAGACTATATAATAATTATTCGTGCTCTTTTGTTTTTTCTACTATTGTATGTATATTATGAACGCACCGTCGGGTAGACGAGTGCCACTGTTGTAAAAGTGTATGTTCAAATAAATAAATAAATAAATATAGCCATAGGCCTCCCTAACCCTTTTACTGACCACTAAAACCAACCTTTAATATTCCCACCTGGTACAGTGTGTATTGGGCAAAATCATGGTGGTACCAAGCATTATATTACATGTATACAGTATACGCTACTTGCACGCAATCGCCATTTTAGAATGAAAGCGAGGCTCTCCCCCTCATCGCGCGCGCGCCAAACGGCGTCATGCGATGCACAAACTGGCGTGATAATGGGTGGTGAGGGGAGAGCCTCGCTTTCAATGGTTCCATCTGTACCGTGCAAGTAGCGTATTGGTTGCTTGCGAGACTTTTCGATGTACAGTATCCCACATCTGACACCAAAATAAACATGAGTGCCCATTATGGTATTTGTATGGTATGATGATGTGTAGTGCAGATCAAACAAGGCATTAATAAGGACATATAAATCACTATATAAAGTATTCACTTGGTGTATATTTCAGCTGCTTTCCAAGAGTAAAGGTCATTTTAAGGTCAAGTGCTGAAAAACTTTCTTCTTGCCAGGTCTGGCGCAATTTTTTTGAAAATGTCAAAATTCACTTTCAAAATTCAAATGCCGAAATTCACTTAAAAATGATCACATAATTTTTGGCTTTAGAACAGGGTTTTTGTTGTTGCCCAGTGGCGGCACACTACAGGGGGGCAAGGAGGGGGGGGGGGGGGAATCCCCCCCCCCCAAAAAAAATAAAATAAATCAATTTGGTTAAAATTAGAAAAAAAATAGAAAATTTTAGCATAAAAAGGCAATTTGGTATGCACCTGGTATGCGACATGAGTAATGCCTACACCTCATCATTGTATACATGTAGTCATTTTGAACCATTTGTGTTCATTGATCAGGCCTTAATTATACAAAACAAAGACATTACAAAGTACTTAAAGCAAGTGCAGCGAAGATGAGCTATAAGGTCATTACATCGATATAACGCCTTGTATTTCAAAATCATGCAGTTCAAAAATAATAATTTTGCAACTGGTCTATTCACCTACATTGTACTAGTGCGATGTAAATAAAATGACATATCAGTCACCTAATTTCAAGCTATGTTCCTGTATATTAACATTAGACAATGTAAAATGAGGTTAATTTGGGAAACATTTTGATTTTATCCTTACTAACGCCTGCCATGTTATTGTTACCCCTGTTAACATGGTCCACACAGGGATTTAGTTAGGCAGCCAGCAATGTTGGCCAGTTTTGCCAGTTTTAACAATTACACACCCGGTCTTTTGGTTATAAATGCCTATGGTTTACTAATAAAACTACTATTTCTCCAATTTACACACCCAACCTACTCCCACACTCTAAAATCATGCCTAAATCCCTGGAAGCTGCATAACACATTGATCCATGATACGACTTGTGCACTCAGTTCTTTGTGACATTCAAATTCACCCATCAAATTGAAACCCTTGTATTTTGTTTTCTTTTCTCCCCATACAGGGTGGTAAATTCTACTTCATGGAACATGTGTTTACACCCGAGAGAAGCTTCACCCACTACATGCAACGCCTACTCAACCCTCTACAGGTCAAGTTTGCAGACAATTGCCATTTTACAAGAGAAACATGGAAGAACATAGACAAGGCAGGGTTCTCACTGGTCCAGTACAAGAGGTTCAATCCACACAAAATACCATTCATTATCAGACCACATCTAATGGGAACAGCAACAAAGTAAAAGTAAGGCAACATGGCAAAGAAGGTTTTAAGGTCTTCCCACAATGCATTGTGTGAACGCCAGCCAACTATTAAAGCTTTATTCACACGATGCATTTATCGAGCTCTTAAGTTTTAGAAATAAGAAAAAGGAACACTGATAACTAATTTATTCATTGATGTAAACTACAGTGTAGAACCTAAGTGCTCCAACGATGAACGCTCTGTACAGCAACTGTACTGTAATTGTGTGCATGTCTATGGGAACCGAGACAAATTGGAGACCAGAATTAGGGAATTTTGCAATAACGCAATGCCATGGCAATGCATATTGTGGTGGTGTCTTTAAAATCTTTTTGGCAACAGGGCTTATTAATCCATAAATTGAATTGCTGTACTGTACTGTTGTAATGTTCATGTTCGATGAATCTTGATCATTGACAATGATTCACAAAATCATGCTCACAAAATTAGGCCTATCTATTTTCCTTTGACATCGAAATAAATATTGATTTGTGAATATTTCATTCTCCAAAAAGGTTGCAAATCAAATTTTGACAAGGTTTAAAATATCACAACTCTTGTATTTCATGTTTGATATTTGGCAATCATGTGAATGCTGGTAACCTGTATCAAACAGTTTGGTTTCAAACTTTCAAGACAGGATATTTTAAGATTTAGAAAGAATTGCGGTTCTCTGTACGGAATACTGCTAAAATGTTAGGGAACAATAATAGCTCCTTATCAACCATTTGAGATTGATTCAAACTCATCAAATCCTGTCACAAATTCCTTATTAATAGTGATAAATTTTACTTACAGGCCAAAATAGTGATAAATTTATTAATAGTTATTAATACATTTTACTTGTAGGCCAAACAAATTAATACTTTGTCTTAGCGCCCTGTGAGCATGGCTTTAAAAATGTGATTTCGCGCGTAGCGCTACGCGCGGCAGCCATTGTTTTTGATTTATTTATTCAATTTTTTTTACTTTTCAATTTTCTTTTTTTCCTTTTAAAAAAAAGAACCTAGTGAGTTTTGTGACTGAGAACACTCATTCAACTAGCTTTGTGAAGTTAAGAGATAAAGAGAACACAAGCATACAATGTGCATTTATCATATCTGATGACTTTTATTAAAAAGAAAAAGCACAACTTTTGACTATATTATTTTTATAAAAAAATAAAATAACAAAAAGAGCGCATAGACCATAGCTTATTTTGGTTAAAAAAATAAAATAAAATAAATTGCATAGCACATAGCTTTTTAGCCAAAAGGCGCAGAGACAAAGTATTTAATTTTTTTGGACTTAAGAATATTTACTGTACAATATTATACAGAACACAAATTTATTCTGCATGCCATAACTGCTCAGCAGGATGATTGATACTGTCTCAATGAGAAACATGACTTTCAATTTTTTTGGCCTGCTAAGTAGTAATTGGACTCAGTGGCATGTCTCTCAATGCAACATGAGAAAGTTTAAAGTGCGTATGGTGGATATAGCATCATAGGTGTTGCCAGTTCTTTATAGTGTATTACTTGATTTGTATGACCCACTTCATCTCTGTACAAACTGTAGCCTAGAGTACATTTATCTTGTCTGTAATAAAGAGTATCCTATAGACGGGGTGACAGCTAGGTTTTTATAAACAAAAACAACGGTCGCACAATACTGTCCACTATGCCTTCTTGCCCATAATGCTTTGGCGCGAGTTTTATAAGCACAGGTCCTAAACAAAACAGGATGCGTGTGCATACTGTCGGTCGAAGAACAGTGGCAACTGCTGGGCAAATGTTTGGTATGACGTCACCTGTCACCCCATCTATTCTAATCGATTTGAGGTTTTTCAGAATTTCAAGATAGTATGTACTATCTTCTGTATCCTGTGGTTGCTATCTGTTCCAGCTGGGACTAGTTTCTCATCTTCTGTAGATAGCATAGTACATGGTATCCTCATCAGTGGCGTAGCTAGGATTTTTTTCAGGGGGGGGGGGGCAAGATTTCCGAAATTTTCGTAAAAGGTTGCCCCAATTTGTTTGCTGTCAGCTCAGAAAGTTGTCATAATGCCTATACACACTATATACATCCGGAGAATGGGGCAGAGGCACAATAGGGCTTGGGGACGGCGGCACAAAGGGCGTTTTAAGGATTTTTTCTGTCAGGTGGGGGCAACTGCCCCCCTGCCCCCTCCCCCCCTCCGTTAGCTACTGTACGCCACTGATCCTTATGGTATGCACAGTAATGGTATACTTGTATTACTGTCTGCAGAAAAAACCAATGGATACTATCTTCTGTATTAAGGCATTACAATTTTCATCTTCAACATTATTTTAAAATGATCACAACTTTATTTTAAATTGATCACATTGATTATAAGGTGACATGATCCCTATTTCACAGTTGATTGCTGTTTTCAGTAGATGTGAGTAATATTATCACAGACGATTGCTATTTCTATGGCTTGTCTCCCAATAGCATTGGTCAGGTACATTACATGTAATAGCTACAAATGTACCTTTTGAAATAAAAACTCAATGCCAAAAGTTTGTATTCCATGTAAACAAACAAAACTGTACTTGGTTAAAACTATAATTAATGATTTTGTTAGTTGTACATAACAGACATCTGGCAACCCAGTGTTGTTACTAACAGCCATAGGTTGGTCGGTCGATGACATTTCATCATAGCATGTATCCAGACCAACAAGTCACAGACTAGTATTATGAAAGGGCTGTAGACATGGATGAAAATGCTAACTGTTTCATTTTAAAGTACCAGTGCTTATGATGGGGAAAATGCTATGTGCAACAGACTAATTGTGGAATACTAATTGTTGCAAGTTGAAACAATATTTGTCAAATTTGAACACTTCTCAAGTTGGATTGGAAACGATATTCAAATTGGAACATTATTTGTCAAGTTCGAATGTGACTTGTCAAATTGGAATACTATTTGTCCATTCTGTGAAAGATCCACTTCTTCCAGCATCATGTTGGGGATTATTCTCACTTTTATTGTGATTCTGATGTTAATTTTCATTCCAAAAGTGTACCCATTCTTTTTGGCCATGCTATCCAACTACATTAAATGTCAGTTTGCCCATTATGTGGCGGCACCTAGGAAGGAACTATTCTCATGTATGCCAGAACTAAAGGAAAGTTTGCAAACCGAGAATCTAACCATATTGGAGTTAGGAGCAGGATCAGGGACCAATTTTCAATTCTTCCCAAGTGGAAGCTCAGTCATAGCCGTGGAACCAAACCGACATTTTCAGAAATACTTGAAAAAAAATGCATCATCGTTTTCACCAGAAATTGAAATAGTTCAGATTTTAACCGATGTGGCTGAGAATATGCAGCATGTTGCTGATGATAGTGTTTGTGCAGTAGTAAGCACAATTGTAATGTGTTCGGTGAAAAATGTGGACACGGTTTTGAAGGAGGTTAAACGTGTGCTTAGACCGGTAAGCATTGGTTCGGGTCGGCAATTTTTTGATGCTTATATTCAACTAACAAAGTGGGGAACAAGTTCCTGACAATCTTGCAATTATCTGTATACCACTAATGAGTTTATAAAGTTCTATGAAAATCATTGATTTTACTCACAAATCCATTTTACGTACCTTTGTACTTTATATTGGAAAGTCAGGTAACAACTAACAACTAGCACAACTTTGCTTGAAAAATTGTACAAGGGATTAAGAAATTAAATTTGAACTGCAATGGATGAACAAAAATATACTGTAAAAGCCAATATTTTCGCGTAAAGATATTTTTGCGCATTTTGATATCATAGACATTTCACGATTTATTTATTTTTGCGGGCAACCTTCTGGATCCATTGCATGAATGTTGAAAACAATATTTTCGGGTGTTATAATATTCGCGGAAAAATATGTTGTGCGAAAAGCGCGAAAATTAAACTAACGCAAAAATTTCAGCTTTTACAGTAAGCACATTAGGCCACACAAAAAAAACCCCTGTTCTACAGGCTTGACTGACACATTTTTGTTGTTGACATTTTGAAATATTTTGAAAATTGCTGAAAATTAACCAACATTTCCTGAATGTTTTGGGGGAAAACCAAGCTCCCCCCCACCCTGTTTTATCTTAAAATGTTATCCATTTCCAACACATTCCCCATTTTGACCTCCATCTTATTCATTTTTTCCCTATTCTTTCTACATCATTGCAGGGCGGACGATTCTATTTTCTGGAACATGTGTATTGTGAAGAGGAGTGTTTCACCCAGCGTATGCAGCATCTTCTGAATCCAATACAAGTCAAGTTTGGTGATAATTGTCATCTAACAAGAACTCTATCTGATAGCATAGATTCAGCTGGGTTTTCAGAGGTACAATACAGTCAATTTTGGGCACGTAATCTACCTCGAATTCTATTTCTTATGAAATTACAATTGACTGGGACAGCTACAAAATAATCTTGCATGTGTGAATTATATTTAAAACATGTGAGGCCAAACAAAGAAGATAGTCTGTCTCAGAAGCCCGCCCGCATTGGTATGTGAAATGAGCTACGGCGCATAGGTCTATGCGCTGAGGCCTAAAAAAACTTCTTTTTATTGTTGATTTTGTTGATTTTGTTTTGTTGATTTTTAGAAAAAAAGGTTTTAAAAAGTTCTCTAAAGCTTGGATTAGCAACAACAACAAAATCACATACCTCATAGCCTATTTTCTAAAAAACAAACAACAACAAAACGGCACAGCACTTAACTTATTTGCCAAATGTTTCTGAGACAGACTATCTTCTTTGTTTGGCCTGATTGATCAATCGTTATATTACATACACACAGATGTGGTCCTCTGTTGCGATCAACTGTCGTAGGAACTGTTATCGAGTCTACACATGAATGATAGATTGTTAAAAGATTGATTGTCGGATCAGTGTGGAAATGCCTTAAGGGTGTCTGAATACCATCTGTCAACTCGTCCATTATCTATTTGTCCTGAAACAGGTTCACCATCTTGTAACAATTTTTTAATGTTTCACCGTCACACCCCAAACTTTCTAATTATACAAATTTTCAAAGCTGTTTTGGACACATCATTCATGTATTTTCATACATGTAGGTCAAGATAATTAATTTCAAATAGAGAAATATGGAGTCGTTGGAATGTATGCTTAAACAAAAGTTTACCTTTCTCAGAGAAATACTTTTTAGAAACAATGTGCCTTATGATAATTAGTGTACAAGATGACACAACCTTTTAGTAGTTAGTATTAGTTATCAGAACTCTTCATTTGAAACTGTATACAGTATATCGAAACTATATCGTTACTGTTCTATCAAAACCTTGAATGCTTTTCCGGCCTTGCAACATGTATAAAGTAAAACGGCCTAACAGTTATGCATAGGAAATGTTGGTTTGTACTTATTCAAGGGCAAGAGCAATACAAGGTGTTGATACAAATGTAGGTGTGTTTTTGGCCCTTGAACATGTTTAGATGGAGCAGACTGCCCACAGGTTATACTGTACATACTGTAGGAGGTATTACTTTATATATTTTGAAGGGCCGGATGGAGATACAATGTTTTGACAGAACAGTATGTGGCCCTGCAACAAAACAGTACCAAGATACCTAATGTACATTTATCATTGTAATTTCTGTCCTTAACGTATTGCAGTTACCACTTTCCATTGAAAACACCAAATAGGTACTAATTATCTTATAAACTGATCCATCCAAATCTTGTTGCAAACTAATAGAAATATAATGTACAGCTAACCCAACCAAAGACTTGATTCCCCTAAACATTTCAACTTGCTTACAGTGTATTTCTCGTTTTGTTGCAGTAGGACAATACCAGTGGGTGCAATGCATTTGTAGAAGGGGTGTTTATAAGAAGTGAATTATCATTTAAAAATTGTGAGTTTTGTTAAAAAAAGGATGTCAGATTTTTGAGAAAAATGCTTGCATTAGGTGACCAAAAACCTTATTCTGTTCTATGGGCCCGATTGATCCAGATTTGTGTAAATTGGCTTGAAAGATTTCTCTGGACAATTAAATACTGATAGACTCAAGTATTGGAATTTGTTTAGTTTGGCCGAAAATTGCAATTTTTTTACAGAGTTTTCAGAATTTTATTTGTCATTTTGAAGGCTGAAAAAAAGTGTGACCGACCAACCCTTCATGATGTCCGTCCGTCTGAAGAACAGATTGTGGTTTTTTCATCTCCATAGTGGAAAACACCCCGGTGTCAGGGTGTAATGAAGCATAGGATTTACCCTGGATTGCGTAAGTGATACGCAAGTCAAGAATTTATTGATGTCATATATTAAAGGGTACAGGTGCCTTGTATAATGCATACACTGATGCTGTATTATGGCCGAGAGAAATATAATGATATGTTGCTCTTCAAAAGTGTACCAAAATTTAAAGTTAAGAATGCAGTAGTGTAGCAAGGGTGCTGGTATGCGGGGCTATGATAGATTATCCTGCACATACTTCTTAAAAACCAATTGGCCTAATAATTAAGTGAAAAAGAATCAATTTTTAATTAGGTTCCCCTTCCCTGTAAGTGTCCCAACAGCATCCCCCCTCTCCAGTACCCTCTTCGCTACCTACATGTTCTCCATACGCCACTGTCAGGATGGTTTGAATTGATGTGCTGTTTTTAATGTTCATGAAATCCATACATGTATATTCAAATTATACAACAAATGCAATAGGCAAAGTTGCCACCATTTGTGTCATTCGGTAGTTAAAAGTGGACATTTACTTTTAAAAATTGTATCGTTTCTGAACTATAAGCAATCGCACGCTTTCATTGTACACTAAGTGCCAAAATCTCTTATCTTTGTTTCCGTTGGGCTGATTGGTTACAAAGTGAGAGAAAATGTATTCAAAGTTATTGTGCGTGATTAAATGTATAACAGCTTACTTTTTACCAAGTATATGATTCATTTTTTATTCATAGCCATTCATTGTAGTTATATAGGGATTATTAACCATAGCGAGGGGTCCAGAAAATGTGCACATTATCTAATAACTATTTGAATCTACCGCCATGCACCTGCACTAGACATTGCATCGGCATTTCACTTGTGCAATGAGTTTATACTCAGATGGGTAACTTTCGGATATTTTAATCATGTAACATCAGCCATCAGTCTTGTTTGGACCCATCGCTGTGGTAACTAATCCTATATTATGGTAATACTTCTATGGTCATTTAAGGCATGTTAATTGGTCAATTGTCAACATGCTGGCAATGGATGTACGGCACATAGCCTCCTGGCCACAGTCAGACACACACACACCTCTACATGTACCCGGATGTGCGTTTGACGATTGACTTTGCACATACTTTTACACGGAGTCAATCTACTGTTACATACGTCCATTGATATAGTTGTTGCAGCTGATTTCTGTATTACGTAGCTTAGATTATTAGATGCTTTACTTGTTTTCATGATGTAAATTGTTTGTCTTTTTTTAGGAACCAATTCGTTGACGTAGTGCATATGTGACGTGTTCTACCAAAACCAGACGGAATTGGGCAGAGCTCCAAACTGAGAAATAGCCCAAAACATAATTTGGGGTGATTTTTGGGGGAATTTGAGTTTCTGGTAAATGATTAATCTTCAGAGTGTTTATAACAATATTATGAAAGATTCAGATTAAAAAAAGCATCCTAAATGTATGTGTCAGTGATAAAAAAAGCCTAGTTCTCGTAAAAAGCCTAGTTTTAGTCACTTTAAAGGGCGATATCTCAGTTTGGAGTTTTCATAAAGACCGTAAAAGACGAATTTGAAAATGATGTAACTCCACTTTGGGAAGTCCGATTAAAAAAAAAGAGGTACCATTGTAAAGCTGAAGATCTCTACTTTAATAATCAATTACTAACTCAATTTTGATATCTTGCCCAATTGTGTCTGGTTTTGGTAGAACAGGTCACATATTAGTAACTCATGGTTACTGGTTCGAGCCAGGGCCCATACATCTGTTCCTTATGATACTGCCATAGGCTTGTGTGTTATGATCAATGTGATCAGTGATTCGTTACAAAGTTACCATAAGCCTGTTGACCTTGTAACATTTATATTCTAATATGCACTATGTCAGCAAGTTCCTTAACTCTATTGGAAAGGCTTCCAAAACATGAATCCATATCAAGAGTACATCATTGGATGACTTTATTGTTTGAGCATTTGTGGCGATGAGGAGCCACTATTGATGACAGCTCGGCCAATAAAGTCATCCGACAGCGTATTCGTTTAAGACCTTTCTACTTGCTTTAAAACCTATTCCTTGAGTTAGCCTTTGTGTAATGGATCACCACAATTCTTATAGTTTCCAAAATTGTAATTATGCTATCTTTTGTAAATCTTTCATAGTACCAGTAAAGTAGATTTTGATGTCTCTTGCATCACGTCATTTACATGTAGTTAACATTTTAAAACTTTGTGGACTGACCTGTAAATACAAATTGCCATTAGGCTATATTAAAAAAATATTTTGTCTCAAAGCTCTTCAGTTTTTCAAAACCTAATGATTTTTTTTATTATTTTTTAATATAGAATATTGAAATCCTTGTAAAAGTGACCTTTTGTATATAAAATGATGTGATCAATGAAAATCTGAAAAATCTGTGACATTTTGGATTTTTTTTTTTGGGGGGGGGGGAAGATTACAACAACAAAAAAAGGATTTTTTCTTCTTTCTAACGCGCATCAATTAACTAACGCGCGCAGGAGCTTTGAGACAAATGATTTTTTAATATAGCCTTAATAAGAGGACAATTTACACCATTTTAGTGTCTTATCAGTATGTCATATATCCATTGTAATATTGTATTTCAGAGAAATTATTCATCATGTTGTGAACAAATAGTTGAACAAATAGAATTGGCTGAACAAATAGTTGAACAAATAGAATTGGCTAAAATACCACACACAAAAAATCATTTATTTTAATCATTGAAAATAAATAAGTTTGATATCGAAATGTAGCCTATAGGTCACAATCATATGTTTCAAGGAAATAAAGTCATTTTTTTTCAAAAATACCTACATCTCATTGTAAACAGCCATTGAAGTTGTTGTTTTGTTGCAAAAGGGCCTGTATCCCGATATAATTCTGGATACAGGCCCTTTTGCAACAAAACAACAATTTCAATGGCTGTTTACAATGAGATGTAGGTCTTTTTGAAAAAAATGACTTTGTTCCCTTGAAACATATGATTTTTCCCTATACATTTCTATATCAAACTCATTTTTTGAAAAAATGCACCATAGCCCTTTTGCAAAATACCTCTTCATATATAGTGTAGATAGTCAATTTTATACCTGCAATAATTGAGTTTTAGATAGGTAGATAAGATGGTAAACGGGACCTCGATTGCTTCATGGCCTAGGTTTAGCTTTTTATAGTGCAAATAAATGTTGACAGTATAATAAAAGAAACCAAAGAGAGATAATGTTAGCTATTTGATGTTGTTTGCTTTTTTCTGCCTCTGTATACTTCCCCCCCCAAAAAATCATTATTTCAAAGTTATTGATACAAACAGCCTTCCTGTTGTTGTTTTTATTACCATTACCACCCTAACCCTCCTCATCACTGCTATGTGCTGGTAGTAGTAGTGCACTGGATCTCATGACGCGATCATGTGCTATCATATGTTGGAATTAAGCTCAATTGAATACAGGTTGAACCGCCATGTAGGTTTGATTCCTGGTGCTAATATGAATGGATTTGATGCCCCCCCCCCCCCCCCCCCCCATTTTGCCCTGTTTTTCTCCCCTGATGTTTTATTCCCAAAACATTCCCCATAGGCATTCGGGTTAATGGACACCTTTTTGTGTTACCTTATGCAGGTGTCAATTTGAATCTTGAACCTACCCTCGAGCCTTCACCTGTAGGCTATAATTCATCGTCTTTCAGGGGGAAAAGGTATAAAGATTAGGTCTTTCCTGCAATTTTTTTTTTTTTGGGGGGGGGGGGGGGGTAAAGATTCACCTCAGTGCAGTAGGCCTATGTTCATTCTATAGCAATATGTGGGAGAAGTTCAAATGACGGTGAAGATTCGCAATACAAGTAGATTCACCTTTCCAAAATATTAGTTCAACGTTCACCACTTCAAAAAATAACTAGGCACAGATTAGGCGTCTAATCTTTCACAAACCTTGAGAAGCCGGAGGGTAGGTTCAAGATGCACAATGACACCTGCATGCATTAACAATAACTGTTCTCATCACTACAAATCGCTACACTGCTAGGTGTGGTAGCGCAGCCACACTCCCCCCCCCCCCCCCCCACCCTAATTTGACCCATTCTCTCTGATAGTTTTATATGCCTTTCAATGCGTTTGAAAGCCACCTTTCAATACAGGTGCCCCAGGATACATTACTACTTTCATAGGTCAGCGTTATGATTTAACCCTTCTATACAGTGACTAGGTATGACCTATAATATGATATAAGAAGCAGGGGCGTAACTACTTTTTTTGAGTGGGGGGGATGAAAATTATCAGACTCAAATACGGCAGGGCTGTCAAGTTCAGAGTAATGTTCAGAGTGAGACTTTTTTAACCTCAAAATATTTTTTTACTCGCTACGCTCGGAAAACTATTGCCCGCCTTTTGTAACCCAAATAATACACTTTTTACAGATTGGGCTCATTTTGTAGCCCAAAAATTCACGAATAATGCACTTGTCAATTGTCATTTTATGCCATCGGATTTAGGACTTTGGACCAACTATGTATTCTCTTATATACACTAGCCTATTGTGATTTTCTTTTCCCTTGCAAGCAGATTTCATTTGGGGGGGCAAGAAGGGGCAGAGACTTGAAATGGGGGGCTCATAAATATTGTTGAGCCCAAGATGCGCGCGCAGCGCGCGAAAATTTTCGACTTTACAGCTTTTTTTTGGACGATTGAGCTACATTTTGGCTCTAAACAAGCTTGTACCAAAGAATATTTCATTTTGGGAAGACATATGCGCGCGTAGCGCGCGAAATTTTTTCATATGTGTACTTTTGACCATCATAATTCCATGATTCCTTTCGTCAAATGAACCGACAGTGCCAATCTCAACCGACACGATGTCATTATTGGGGGGATTTGGTGTGTACTTTGTTTGTAAATTTATTTACAGCCGTACTTGATTTCGTTTGGGGGGGCAAGCGGGGGGGCAAGGGTTCCAAGTGGGGGGGGGGGGGCTCCCGCCCCCCCTGCCCCCCCGCTGGTGCAGTGTGTGAATCTTTACGCCCACCTATTTGTTTAAATACGTCACTTTTAAAATTATTGGTTATGAAAAATCTGGGGGGATGATTACATTAGGCATCCCCCCCAGGTAAAAATCTGGGGGGGATATATCCCCCCCATCCCCCCCTGTTGTTACGCCAGTGATAAGAAGACCACTAGAAGCCTTGCAATATCAAACCAACAAACACAATATATGAAACGTCACCTGGCATAATTTGATAATGATGAAATGAAACACTATACATATATACAGGCAAGGTGGAACTGTGGAGAAAGTGTTGCCAACATACTGGTACACAAAGTAACTTTAAGTGTTAACCAAAAGTTACAATTACAGAGTAGCCCAATAGGAAAGTCAACGGGAAAAGAACCTAGGACCACAACAGGTTCATGCCTTCAAATTAAAGATTATTTTTCAATTCATGAAAAGTTAGAATATGAAGAAAAAAACACCAGAAAATTAAAAAATGTATGAAACTATTTTTAAAAGTAAATGCAGCACCGAGCAACCCCACCTGATAGCTTTGTCCTTCTGTAGAGCAATTATATCTTTTCTTTTTTGTTTTTATTCATTGCGTAATTCAATATTTTGATGAGTACAAGTAAGCCTCCTAACATTAGATATTGATGTAAATTGCTCCTTTTTGTCACAAGGTGCAAGAGAAGCAGAATGAACCCCAAATTAACACTATGCATAAGACATACATGCTATAGTTTGATCAGTTCCAAATTGGCGAGAAATATTTTGTTTTATGCAAAAATAATCCAAGCGTACACGCGCGACTATGGTCACACGCACATGATTTTGGCCACACACGCGACATGCATATTATGAAGCAGAGTACACGTGTTGCATTTATATGTGCGCTCACGTCCTTCTATATCAATTCACTGCTGTAAAGAGGCTTTGCCAATTTGGAGCTGATCAAACTAAAGCATCGATAGAATGCACCATATTCTTTTAACTCATATGTAATGACATCTGATTAGGGTAAAGTCGCCTATTTTCGGTCAGCGCCTATTTTCGGTCACTTTGCCCAAATCGTGTAATAAAAATGACTTCGTCGTTATAATCTGACGACTAAAAAACCTCCGCATAGTTGATGCCCGGTATTGCTTTTAAAATGGCCACGACTGATGCAATTATACAATTTTGACCAGTGACCGAAAATAGGCGCTGACCGAAAATAGGCGACTTTACCCTACATGAACTGTGCTGATTATTAATGAAAACCTATAATGCGCTACAGAATCGGCCCAATTAAGCTTCTTAGTTGTGAATGTAGCAACACCATGTTGAAGGAATGTATATTACTGATTGACTTGAACAAACTCCAATACACTCAACACTAATACATTAGGAATGTTGAGTGCATTGCCCTATTGGTGGGCCACGGGAGGGGGTAACATGTTATTTTTATGGGGAGTAATTTTGACAACCATGAAATCCACCGAATGCTTCATTGCAGAATTATATAATTTTGCTTCATGAAATTTTAAATTGTACTGAGCAAATGGTGAAATACGAAGAGAAGAAATAAAAACAACTTTATTTTTGTATGGATGACCCCTTAGACACATAGACAAAGGAAAAGACAAACAACTTTCATTTGGCATTAGATATACATCATTGTTGGCATTTTTGCAAATAATGTTTTATTAGATATAACTCATAAAGCATGGATGATGTAAGAATACAAATAAATATTGTTGCTTAAAAGAATACAAAGCTTCACAGTGGGTGAGCGCTACCTGCCTTACAGTGTTTGCGATTGGTTAATTACAAGATATACTCATTTGAATAACCAATTAAACAACTGCTTATCAAATATTTCACCCCAATCTTCTTCAGGGATACACATTTTCTGACAATGTCTCTGATTGGTGCAACAAATGATGGATCCACTTTCTGACCAATTGGCAGGTAGTTCTCAAGGGGTTATAACACATAGTATTACCTACCAGCCATTTACACGCCGCTATTGAGTCCATCACCGCCTGACGGCGATGATGATGAGACTCAATAGCCTAACCGCCAACAGCGCCCCCACGTGTTACTGGGGCTGACGAAAGGCAAGCGAATTGCTGCCAGAAAGCTATCCCAGAGGTAAGCTTATTTACTGTTGTGAGAAACGATAATCTCAAAAATACATAGTTGCTCAAGCCTTGGATTTTCGGTTGTGTTCACAGGAGTTTGTGTCAGCAGGTTATATTAAAATGTAAAATATAAGCTTTGGATTTTCACAACATATTGTGCTACAAGACATGTGTGTTTTAATTGGTGTTGTGCAGTTTCAAGGTATCAATTAGTATGGTCAATATGGGGTTAGTTTTAATAACTCTTGCGCCCTTATAATATGCTTCCAAAATAAAGCTTATAACAAGAGGATAAGAAAGGTATTCCCAGATTATAATACGTCTGTGAGATGAAAGTAGTAACTATAAAACACAATTGCTGCCACTCAAATTATCTTTGAACATAACCAAAAATGAGTGAATTTATTTTGCTTCAACCTTGCTTGAAGAGCATTCCTAAGCCTGCAACCAGCATCAATCCAAAGGCAGCAGGAATGGATGCCCATGAATTGGACTATGCCATACTATGTGATATATCAAGGGTTTGGAACCACAAGGCCCATCTACAATAGCTGCCATGTGCGAGGTTACATTTTCACGAAAGGTATATCATTATAGCACCAGAAATGTATTACATAAGGCAGCTATTACAGAGAGTGACTTTTCACATCACTATATTTTGAACAAAAAGATCATATTTGGAATAGCTGCTCTTAGTTACTTTAGTTATTATCAATTGCTCAGCATATAAACAATCTCATTTGTAGCAACTGGCAGCTATTACTATTAGAGATAGCCTTGTGGCACTAAGCCCTCAATATTATGCCAACTAGAATGAGATTAAATCAAAACATGTCAGCAAAAAAAGAACAGAGATTGTACTGTATTATATGTCTTTGAATGCATCAGCTAAGAGATCTTTTTCATGAAAAGCAAACCTTGTTATTCAATCTTATATTTAATGAGATAATTCATGAAGTATTACATTCAGTGGCGTAGCTAGAGGCAAAGAGGTTAATTACCCCCCCCCCCCCCCCCCCCCAATATTTAAGCCCATCCGTACTGTCGGTTCATTTGACAAGTATCATTAGTGCTTTTTCAAAAAGGTGGAATAACGGGGCTTTATAAGTGAAACCATTTCTTTTTGGCTCTTCACCAGATTTTAGTTTAGGGCAACCATTTTGGTTGAAGTCTGTTGGTTCACTCTTATTTCTTGCTGCCCCCTCTCCCATTGAGTTCCATGTGAACCTAGCTACGCCACTGATTTATTTTTAACCTACACCTTGAACAATTTAATGTAATGATTCAGGGCAGTCACATCATATATTATGGATTCTTGGCAGAAATAGTTCTACGATTGATTCCATTTAAGTTTGTTAATAAAGACAAATTAGGAAAATTAACTTGTACACTTTTGCGTCAAAGTAATATTTTGCATCACCATACGTCCAAGCACCCATGAACATTTAATGAGATCAATGCAAATATTTCCATCATAATGCAAAAATTGAATTGGTTTCAGTTCAATTATCCTGGGATCTTGTAAGTATGGAAATGCAAAAAAATATTACTTTAGTGCCAATCGTAAGTCATATTATGTAAAGTCACCTTTCTGGTTTGAAGTACCATTGATTTGGTACCATTTATTTAATTAAACAAAATATATTGAACTGCATGATGGGAAAACATTAAAAGGTTTCACAACTAAATTCTTTCAAAACATCAGCAAATGTGATCATTTTGACACCTTTTGGAACCGTAGGGTTCTGTTGTCCTCAGAAGGTTAAGCTTTTTTGTTTACAAATTGATCAATATCATCCAATTGAGGTGAATAATTGAGATCTTAAAAATTTAAAAAAAAGATAATTTGAGATGAACAACCTTCCAGCCACCATTCTTGACCAGATAACCTTCTGTCATATTCTAACTCAGTCACACAATTTGCTTTACCAATAAAAACACAGTAATTGCAGCTATATGAGATAAAACAGAATATATATAATTTTGAAACAAAAGTGGCTAAATAAGGGAATAAAAATTCACTTCAAATATTCAGGCCACTATTTTAGCCTTGTCACATCAACTGATCATTCATCAATGATCTCTTTTTCTAGATATTTATACAGCAGTAAATCAATCAATCAAGTGGGTAAACTATCAATGAATAATTGTTCATAGTTCGTACAATCTTGGGAAAAGTCTTAGAACATTTTTGTGTTAACAATGGGTAACATACCACCCCTTTCTCCAGTGCAATTTAGAAAAATATCAATGTCTTTAGCAGTTATTCAAGGTGTCCCAACATTGATTGATGGAGTGTGGGAAGAGAAACTTGTTGTTTAGCCCATAACAAAATAAACATCATTTAAAGACCAGAAAAATAATTCTGCGCAAAATGTCCCAAACATGTAACGAGTTCCTAGGACTTTTTTCCAAGATAGTAGATAATAGCAACCATTGGTTGATTGACCAACTGATTTGATGAATAGTTTAAACAGAACATAAGTGTAACTGGATGCTAAACACATTTATAACGCAGTTGCAAATAGGTTGATGTTCAACTGATGTGTGAGGTATCTGATAACCCTAAGGCACAATTTATCTGTATAACACCTACCGGTATCTATTTCAATACACACTTTTCACATGATATGTTTTATAATATGATCACTCCTAACAAAGGTGATACGATCATACAAAATGAGTCTGCATTTTTTTATGGGACTTTATTGCGTGTTTGCAATGCTACATTGGGCAGAAACCCCATTTTAACAGTCACTTGATTCGAAAGATATGAGCAATTTAAGGATATTCAAAACAATATAGAAAACAAAATAATTTCTACCCTTTGTTTGGTATATCTCAAAATCAATATTTGCGACTCATTTTGCTTGATAACATCACTTATGATCAATCACTCCATGTTTCCATCCATCTTTATGAATGGATATATTGCCTTCACGGTAAGCAAATTTAACAGTTTAGTTGATTTTTTTAAAAGTTGAATATATGCATCTCCAAAATGAACTATACTTTGTTCATCTAAACTCGGTGCAGTGACGTCAGAGCATATTTTACAATGGACAAGGCATTTGCACGCATGTACCAGGATTCACCTTTGATTGTATGGGTAATTACACCAGCCCATTCCAAAATCAAAAGTGTGATAATCAGGTGTGATCATCATTGAAATACACTCTGATGCCATCGCAAAGAGTTATATGAATAAAGTACTGACACTTTTAAATATAATATATCCATTGTAAAGTAATGGTGAACATCCTTGAAGGGAATGCCAAAAGGCTCTATTATCATCAAGGCCTGTTATAGTTTGGAGATAATTTTTCTAACATTTCTTGGGAAGAAAAAGTTTTACCAAAAGTATCATTGATCAATGGAACATGGTGATAGCAATGGACAAACGTCACATATCCTCTCTGTCGCAGTTAAACACACATGGGTGCACTTATGATAACATCCAGAGAAATCCGGTAACCAATCAGCGCCATGAGATCGAGCTTTTGTATTGCGCACAACGGATGCGCAGACACTTATGGGATGAGGTTGATCTCACATATTTTACACGAGGTCAACCTCATTTGATGTGCATTCATTTCTTTACTACAGTACATCATCATTATCCAACACAAATGTTGACACTGCTGTGCACTTACAAACATTTTTACGATTGTTTGGTTAATGAAAAGATATTTGAATGCTTCTCATTACCCGAATAAAAAACTGGCAAAGTAAATACCATGCATTCCCACATACAGAGCAACCAATGAGATACATTGGAGGCCCTTATTAATGCTCTGTGCAATCCCAATAAAACTTAAATTACCTACCATCTTAATACTTCAGGGTGGTTCAAAAATGTTAACCCAATTTCAGCTACTTGCTAATTAATCTTCATAAATATCTTTGGGTTTCATAAAAGCAGGGGATATAGGGCATTAGGCCTACTGGGTAACTTTATTTTGGTCATGAAATGGAAGCGTAAAGATAACTCGAGAATTCCAGCCAATGTGTGCAAATTGATTTATCCACAGAAGCCATCTTATCTTACTCCATTAAACTAAACATAATTCACAGACATGATAAATAACACTCATGGATAATAGTTCTGACTTTTTTTTATCATCAATAAGCAAAAAATAAAAATTGATGAAGGTTGCGAGAGCCAAAAATCAATTGTTGGGGTCAGTTATAATTCCTTTAGGACAAAAGTTGAAGGCACCTGTGGACAAATGAATTTTGCACACGATATAATATATAAATAACAAAAACAAGCTAGGTCTTAGTTATTTTGCCTTACTGCTTTCATAAAACACAAAGACATTATAAATGCTAGTCAGTAAATAGGTCAAATGGCTGTTGAACCACCCTGTACTGTTATTTTAACCTGTAGACGACTAATAGTCCTGACTACTATTACTGACTTCAGTCCAATTTACAATCCTGTAGATATGTCATACGCCATTAAACTTGATACAACTGATGGACTCACAGTCTGTATCCACTATCAAGTAAAAAGGCATGTGATGTCAAATTGATTCTAAATCAGACTACAATTAATTCCAACCATCCTAAATCCAAAGATCCAAATAATGTTTTTTACATATTTTAATCAGTCATTTCTGGCAACCTATAATCAAAACAAATAATTGTCGATCTGAGTATCACAATCCGAGCTCTCACATTCATCCAAAGGTTGAATGTGGTTTAGCGATGCACTGCATTCCAAAAACAACCGGCGTACAATGCAGTCACGGTCATGCAGATATCGCATAGTACGCGAGAGAATGGTTTGAAACGATCAACAATTATTTGTTTTGGTTATAATAGAGCATATGAAAGTTTACCGGTAAAATGCCTATTGAATATCAATCATTACAATCTATCAATTTCTACTAATTTACTGTCAAAATGATGATTTAAAAATCAATAACCGCCCAATCTTTAAACCGCTTGTGTCAACTAACTGTAAAAATCTACTATCGAAACTGTAATAAAAATTGTATCAATATCATAATTATGTGCAGAACCCTGATTGATTAAAATATCTTTTGTCATTATCTTACATAAAAATGTTCAAATTGAGGGGTTAATATAGAAAAATACAGCAGTCATTTCCCAAAGCATTTATTCATATTTACATAATGGTTATAGGGAGACTGGGTATGAATAGTAATGTACAGTATAGTATCATTTTGTATGGTACAAATATATTGGATACTTGAATTGCTGGCATAATTATATTATCGACAATTAATTAACTTTGCAGAATTTACATTGACATTATGATAAGAAATAAAATACACTGACATGAAAAGAGAGAAAGAAAAAACTGTTATAAAAACAATAACATTTCTAATTTACAAAAAACTTATTTACATACTAAAGCAAAATGATTGTAATTTTGCTTGAAATCCTTTTACCTACATTTCAGTTTTCTTGGGATAGTACAGGGTGTATCAGAATGAACTATATTGAGGCAATATGATTTATTACGGTATGAATTCGAATGATATTGTTCAAATCGTTTTCATATATATATATCTTGCGCAAACGCCCAGCTGCCATAAGAATTTTAGATTTTGAAAATCAGACATTTCTGATGGAATACAGAGACTTTCTGGTAAAGATGGTAGATTTCAATTTTGGTCGAAATGATCAATTTAAAAAATAAAAGTAGTTGACATAAAATATGCATAAGAAGAAACCATGCATTAATCAGATTTGCTGATGGCTTTTTAAGGTCTGTGAATTCTTTGAGCTAACCAATTGAAAACATGTTTTTCATCGATTTTTGATTAAGTCTTGCCACACAAAGAACAATAAGAGATTTGTCAATGAAATTAACATAATAATGTAGGAAACATTTTCACCTTTATATTGCACTCATTTAAATTTAAAACAATAATCATTTTGTATTTTTTATGTATTTTAGAAACACGGTATAGTTCATTCTGATACACCCTGTATAAATGGATACATTTTGTTTGTGCTGGTTCATTTTACATGTAACTGTAAACTATAATACTCCATAAGTATACAATAATAATAATCAAAGTGAACAATTCTCAATCACTTTCAAACATGTATACAAACCATGTGTAGCCATGTGTGAACACAAGAAATCCCAAACATGCGAGTCACATAGGCATGTTTATCAGTGCGTACTTGATGATCAAGAATTTTGTGTTTATATCATAATACTTTGAGAATAAAGGTTTTGTTTTAGACCGTACACTGTTGTTATTTGTCTGACACCAATTATTTTGAGTGGAACAACGATGAAGCTGTTCTACGCAAAAAAATACTACTACTGAATGCATTTATGTCAGACAATAATAACATGGGTATGGACAGGGTCTAAAAACAAAACTGTTGATCTCATTTTTAAACAGTCATATTTTACAGTTATTTATCTGTTAAACGCAGTACCTTTAATTGCACACATTTTGCCAATTTTTACCTCAGTTTATATCGAATGTCCCACAAACATTCCATCTAATCCCATGCGGAGAGTACACCATGCGACATCGGATGGTGTTGTATAAAACATTGGTTGTTGTTACCACATAGGGTTTGGGACTCTTGAATAATCTGTTTGTCTCTCCCCCTTTGTCTAGTAACAAGGTTTTTTATAATCCCAATTGAACCCAATGGTTAAAGCAAACATTATCTGCCTTGATACATGCATTTTCCATGCAATGACAAACTTTAATTGGCAACAATACTTGGCAACAATGTCATATCAAGTGATGTAATGGCGTCAAAACTAAATGAGTCAACAGCTTCCAAAATGTGTATTTTCTGTACAAATTTGAACTTAGTCCAAACAAAATACAAGCTAGTTTCCATTGGAACCACCTTTAAAATATAATTACTTATACGAGTGAAAAGGTGTGTTGTTGATAACTAGAATTATGAATAATGCTAGAGCAATATTAAGGATACATATTTTGCTAGATACTGAATAATAATAATTTTTATTTCATTTTGAAACAGATCTTCAATGTAACATGATATTTGAATATAAAAACAACATTAATGTAAATGTGGCTACACATTGTTGAATGGCTGGTTTGGCATTTAGCGAAATGTCAAAATCACAGTAACATAAAAGGTTTTGACCAGAAAAAGACCCCAACGTTTGAGGAAATGTTATATAGTAGGTAGTATGACCTCAAGTTGTAACACACCACACAAATCTATAGTCTATTTCACTTCAACAACTTTACTGTGTCATATACTGATTGCAGTATAAACCTGCATGCCTACTCACAGTGCTGGCATATACACAGACACTTAGAAAGATAGAAGATATGTAAGAGCCAATAATGTTGTGTCTATAAAATGTGGCATGACTGCATCGAGGAAGTGAAATAGACCTTAGTCCATAAAGATCAGATCAATAGCACCATTACAATATCTTTTGAATTTATGCTTCTTCAAATGCAGTCACTCTTGTAAAACTTCAAAACCAAGCCTCCAAATAAGCGGACACCCAGGAGTTTTTTTACCCAATGGTTGCCAAGTTTTGGCTTCTGGTGTTTCCAAATTTTGCACAGTAAATTATAGGATCAGGCGCTACTAGTATTTTGTCAAAAGAGTAAAAAGTAGCTCCTGGTCCATACACACTTATTTGGAGGCTTGTTCAAAACATGTGTTAAGAAACACTTTCTTTTTGCCAAAACAATGATATGCAATTTGCTTCTTATCACTTTAAAATAGTAATCACTAAAAAGTCAATCAACCGTTTTTCGTAATTTTCAGTGTACACTCGATAAAATTTCTACACTTACAATAAAAAAATCTGTGTAAAAATATTCCAATCTGGCAACAAGATAATCCAATAAGGCACAACTGCTGCAATTATGATGAAATCAACAAATGCTAGCTATATATGATATGTTTGGCATTCAATTGATATTTGATAAAAAATAAATAAATAAAAATCAAGGCTGGTTTGACAAATCATCTACATTGTGTAGACCCAATGGTGGCTATACTATCGTTCATGCTTCACTATTACTATAGCCACAACACCCTCTATAGACACACGACGTCGCGAAAATCACATTTTGAAATCATGATTTTCACATCAAATATAATTGAAATCAATCAAAATGCACTCACATGTTGTTCCTAGAACTCTTAGTAATACATTAAGTTCATTAATTTTGATCAAGCATCATCAATTTGGGGGAAATATTGAGGTGAAAAAACAGCAGTGCTGACACTCAATGTGAATTTAGCGACGTTGTGAATCTATGGAGGGTAGTGGTACCGTGTATCGAAGATACACTTGCACTACGGTACCGATTGGGACCATACATTGTGCACATACCGTACTTTGTATCTCATTGCTACTTTTTAGTATGTGACATGCTCTAGGGAGCTTGAAGTAAGATAATAATGTGAAATGTTATGTCTTTTTACGATGTAATTTACAAGTATTAATCATTTGGAAACAAACAATATCAACTGTGAAAAATAGGTTTATATTTTATGACAGTTTCATTACTGTATTATTAATGTATATGAAATTTGAATATGGTTTAATTCCTAAAAACATCATTTTTCTTACACACAAAGTTGAAGAAAATATCATGCAAAATCATTCAGTACCATGCAGAGACAAATCCAACCTAAACTGACAGATACATTCTTACAGGTAAAAAGTATTATCCTAGTTTTAAAGAAGTAAAAAAAGTCCAAATCTAAAAACCTATTTATCTTGTGAGGGTGCCACTGCATGTTCCTGAGCAATGGCTGCCAGTTCCTTGAGAAATTCTTCAAATACCACTGCACAGTAGACGGCATTCTTGTTACGTAGGAACTCGTATTGAGCATTGGGCGCAGAGCTGACCATACCAGATTCACGGATGGTGTTCAATTTCTGCTTCTCTGCAGCTGTCACAGACTTATCTCTTTTGCCTCGCCGTAGAAGATCACTTAGCATTGATCGCTTGGAGGCTAAATTATAAACAATGAAATTAACAGATTGAGATTATTGCCAGTAGTGGGATTAAAGGCTTATTCATACTCTCATTGTTGGGCATTGGTTGACGTCAATGAATATCAGCGTGTGAGTTAACACTTTCCACACGGCAGGCTTCTGCAGACAACATTCCAAAATTTCACAAAATGTTTCAAAAATGTCAAAATTATTGAATTTCATTACCATAATTGGATTCACCATGAGAAATGCATTAAAATAAGTACAAACATGCCTAATATTGGTTCAGTAATCCTTGAGATAGCCCTTGAAAGTTAAGAAAGGTTTCTGAAAAATCTGTTTTGTATTGGTAAAGCAATAGCCGCGTGGAAAGTGTTAAAGTAATGTCACCTTTTATCCGCTGATGTTGACAGATTCCAGGAGTATGAATGGGCTATTATTATTCTACAGTCCATATTTCTTTATTTGAAAACAGTGTATAACCTGCAAAATACTTTCAAATGTTTCTTCGCTTGATAACTGTAGACTTCAAACTGAACTCAATATCAAGTTCATATCATCGTAATGACATTTCCCTGGTTTCATATTCCCTATTTGTGTTTCACCATATCATGTTCTGCCCCAGATACCATCACAGATCTAGTCATGGAATGACAACACCCATCATTACCCCCTTCCTCCACTACGACCTTAAATTGTGTCTTCACTTGATGTGCAAACAAACCGATTTATGTTTGTACAATTGGATATTCTTGTGTGAATAGGCCCCATTGTCTTGGCTTTTAATGTTCACTTAATAACTTTTAAACATGTCTATATGTGATTGTATAAAGATGGTTTAATACAAATAATCAAACTGTATATTATCCTTATTATATCTTACGTGATTTGACTGATCCTGAAGCACTGCGTGGTCTCACCAAAACCTTCTCTTGTTCTAATTCTAATACTGTAAGAGACCTAGTCTTGGTGGAGTCTATCTCATCCTCCCTGGTATAAAGATACTGTTTAGCTTTGAAGAAATAGCTATGGAAGTCTGGTACAGTGGATGCATATAGGTCCAAACTATTACGCACACTGGTCAGCACCTGAGGAGTGTAAGGGTTGCAACATACTCAATAAACTAAGATGATTAATTTCTTAGTTTATTCAAATAAGGACATTGAAAATAAGGACACCTACATATAGTCCAAGGCTTCTTTACTCCACAAATGTGATTAGGGAATAAGATTATCTATACTCCATAAAACTGCAAGTCCCCTAAAGTTCGGAGGCATATCCCTGTTAGTTTATTGCATAGATTTCTATTAATTTTACTGCATAGATTTCTCTTGATTATGCATATTATATCTATTGAACCTACTTTTTCTAGGCTCATGTTAAAGGTGAGGTTCTCATTTTCCCCAAATTGAGTACGTACAGATAGTTTGTTGATTCATTTACTTCAGCAGTGAAACCAATACTAAATAAAAATTGCGATGTTACTTGAAAATAAACACACAAAGTTTTTTTAAAAAGTTGAGTAACTGTACCATTTTGAGACAGAATAAGGGTCTCTGGAACAGATAATGTTGATTAATCAACCCATGTAAGCAACATTCATGAAATAAGGCGACAGGAACCAATCCTGTTCTACTGACGAACGGACCTCTCAGGCTCTCAGGTAGGTAGGTTAGATAGGCGATTTTGTTTTATTTGTTTGTATGTTTTTTTCAAAAATATGATGCAAATTTTGGGGCATTTCATTTGTAAAAAAAAAATCCTTGCCTAATGCTGTGAAAATAGAACCTCTTATAACTCTTTAACATACCTGGACAAGTGACCTGACACTAGGTTGAAACACCATACTGGTATTGAGAAGAAAGGATCGTAGTAGAGGCTGGGGGTAGTATGCCAGTCTTGTCAATAATCCTGTCACTAGAAGATTGATATACAGGGAATTCTGCATCATATTCTCTACCTTCCTAAACACTGCATCCATGAAAGGACCTGAGGAGGTGGGAGCAAAATGATGAAATATGGAATTTGACAAAGTTAACATTTCTAAACAGAAGATATCATTAATATTTCACTTTGCAGAAACAAATACTTCGGAATATTAGATCAAAGGTTTATAAGTTGTCATGGTTGATTAAAAAGGCTTTATGTAGATAGATCAACAAGGTCGGGAGCAGCGGTAGACACGTTCATTGCCATGGCTGTAATTTTGATTATAACGAGTCACATTTCGATATTATGCTTGGAATCTCTTCTTCACAGCGGGATACCGTGCGCTGCTGTGATCACTAATAGTTGTCCATCAAGATGACAAAGTGAGCTCAATGGTAAGAGCGTTGTGGTTCTAATGCAAAAGTTAGCAGTTTGAATCCGGTCAGAAGCACATATCACATGTTTTTTGTTTTTTGTGCGTGTTTGTTTGTTTTGTTGCTGTTATTTGTTTTTGTGGGTTGGTGTGTGTGGTGGGGTGTTTTTTTTGGGGGGGGGGGGGGTTAGCATTTATGTGCACTCTCCTACTCTGGGGAAAGATAAATAATTCAATCAATCTAGTTACACAGAAAACCTTTTCAAAGTAAGAGAAAGTTTATATAGTTCAATCAGTTCCAAATTGGCGAGAAAAAGTCGGTTTAAATCCGCCTCATCAATCCAAGCGTATAAGTGCGATTTTGGCATACGCAAGCGTCACGCATAAAATGTCACTGCAACATTGCGCGCCATATTGAGTCATGCGAGCGTTTTGCGCGCGACGCTCTTCTGAATTCATTTGCTGCTGTAAACAGGTTTTGCCAATTTGGAACTGACTGAACTATAGTGTGAACACTTTACATATGCACACCTATCTTACCTACAGTGGGTGTTCCCTGCGTCTTTCCAATAGGACTATAAGATGCGATGGGTCTCAATGGTGAAGATGACGCTATATTATCTTGCCCTGATCCATTGGATACAGGGAAACCTATCCCAGGTGAGGTGACACTACCACTTGTCATGTTTAACTCAGCTGACATATCTAGTGAAGAATTGAAACTATAGTGATGTCTCGGGGATGTCTCATCCTCTGAGAAGTGATTACTGTCTATAATGCTCCCTGGCAACGGGGATTCACTTAACCCATGAGACTGTGATGATGATGAGTTAGGCACACGTCTTGGAGTAGAAGCTGCACTGTTCACATCAAAACTGAAGCGCATTTGCTTTGCATTGGCATCTTGTTGCTTAATCTTATCTGTATATCCCAAAGCGTGAAGTATCTTATCAGCTTCCACCATACTGCCCTCTGTTGATATCCTTCTGCGCGCTGATGGCGCTACGTGATGCCTGGGTGTGGTCTCAAGATCAGAATCAAACTCCCAGAAGACACATGGCTCATCTTTATCTTTGATAGATTCCTGCCGGCTTATTCTTCTTTCCTTCTCCATTTGGTTGGAGAGCGTATCTATAAAATCAATTCCACCTGAGTCCTCACCCAGTGCTCTCAACCACTGTGCTACAGGTGAACCATCCTGGGTATGTTCACTAACGGAGCCAAAACCTTCAAACAAAGGGGAATTTCCACTAGAAAAGGCACTATCGGAACTAATTGAAGTCTTGCCATTTACAGGGGCAAGTTTCAGTTCTTTGGGTCGAGCACCACCTTTAGAGCCAAACTCTTGGCGATGATGAGCTGTACTCAATGAATCTTTGGTTTTATCAACTTGAGCTTCCCCAGTGTTATTGTTTGACGGTGTTTTATTTGCAACTGCAACACTTGATGATTGGGCTTCACATTGAGACTGTCTTCTTGTCAAAAATGCTTGATCATCTTGAAATAATTCCAAGATATCAATATCAGACGTGTCCACGGACCCATCATTGCCAATCTGAAAGTCTAACACTTCCTGAATAGTGGCTGACAAAGAGGAGTCTACTGTTCTTGATCGGGTTCTTGGGGTTTGGGATTTATCACTCGCATCAGGACTACTTTTGATTATTTCAGTTTTTTCTTTTGAATTTTCCGTACTCGCCTTTGAGTCCATCACCAATTCTTCACTAAACACAGAACTGATTCCAGTCATCGAGTCTGAACTTGTGACTTTTCCCGATGTTGCATCTGTCCGTGAGGATATTCTCACTGAATCACTATCTGATATGTCTGGACTAAGGCACACAGGTGGCGGGGATTTCCCATCATAAGGTAGGGACCAATATTGACACGACGAGGAACAATCACGGATACCAATCTTTGCATCTGCTAGGTACTCCACTTGACTAGTCTGTAAATCCACAGTGATATGATGGCTTGGGGAATTGTCATTGCTACTATTCCCATCCATTGAACCATTTTGTACAGGTCCATTTGTATGGATACTGTTTTGAATATGACCATCTCTTACACCATTTGGCCTGACCGTAGCACTACTACTCATAACCACTCTGTTCTCTTTAGTCAAAGTGACAGAGTCTAGTCTACCATTGGCAAGTACATCATCTTCTTTTTGTTTCTTAGTTCTTTCATTTGATTTGTCCGTCTTTGGCGGGTGGTTGATGCAGCATTTCGGCGTCAGGGTAAGGAACTTCTCTGCCCATTTACCAGTGATGTCTAAATCTTGGATTGCTTTTCTTTGACTGACCATGATGTGATTACAAGGTACAAGATACCTGTATAACAGAGAGAGACATCAAACACTTTTAATTGTCAATGTACTCTTGTCATAGTATATTATGTACCAACATGATATTATAATTAGGAATTAAAATGTGAATAAAGACAAATCAATGCATTTGTGTCATGAATTCTTCATTTCCCTCAGGTGTTACAGTTGTTTATCTATGATCCATAAGGAAAGATATTTATTTATTAATTTATTCGGACATACACTTTCAGAACAGTGGCATCCGCCAACTTGACAAATGCATAATTGAATATCATAACATAAGGAAATTGCATATTTCTTTGCATTTGTCAAATCAAATATCTATATTTATATCATTGTTATAAAAATAACCCAAAAAAATAAAGACATTTCCACTGCGATTAAGTACAAATCTGAATAATGTGTGTTACCAAGACAAAATCTATATAATCATTTATCAATCTAAGGCATAACTCTTGTGTTCCCTCATGTGAAGCGTATTCATAAAATCATAGATGTAACACCAATGCCATAATGTATGACAGGTCCGGTCAAAATCTAATGTTGATACTGGCTTGAAATAGGGCTGAGATAAACATTCTTCTGAGAAGTGACGGTAGAAAATATAAAGAAGATACATTTAAATAAGTTGTCAGCTTTCACCCATTGAGGACAAAATTAAGTTGATACCAAACATTAGCCTCCTTCTTCTTTATGGTGAGACGGGTTGTAAATAGGCATGTGATCATGACCCAGAAGTATGTGTCACGCATGAATATTATGTCCATGTTTTTGAATTTACCATCAGCTCATACTAAGCCTTTGCATACCAAGCCAAGGATCGATCTTTGGATGACCTATTGTTTATTTGAAGACAAAGTTGCTTTGATGATTAATCTCTATAAATGATCTCTCAACTTGCGTAAGTATGGTAGTCCTTATGGTTGACAAAATGCAATTACAACTATGGTCAAGTTGTTGCTTTTCGTTGTACATTGTACATCTCTACAAATGAGGATGTGGCTACACATGGCTTTGATGACTGACAGATGATAATCCCTACAGATAATGATGATACCAAAAACTTACTTGAGAACCAGCTCAAACATCACATCTTCACAGTTCAGATTCACCATCGTATGAAATAAAGCCAAGGTTACACGGCAGAGCTGGGAAATAGAAGAGAGCAACTATCAGCTATCTATCAACATTTAAGTGGTGATTATGAAGAAAACTATGGAACAACAAAGTCAATTCGAAACCAATTCTGGCAGGTCTTCTTTTCTTTCTTCAGTCACTTAAAAAATATAAGACACATTTATGCAACTTTGATACACATACCCAACCCAACTTGAGTAGGTGTGTAGAATTCTTATAATTACGACTAGGGATGTATTTTTCCATGTATTTTACTACAATTGACACATTTATTTTTATAATTTGTGTCATGTGTACACGATTCAAATAGGGGGATCGCAAATTATCACAATCGCCCCTGAAAAGAAAATAGAAAACATAATAGAAACACTGTCGTAATTTGGTTGTCAAGCTTGCAGCCGGTTTATCTAAGAAAACATAATAGAAACACTGTCGTAATTTGGTTGGCAAGATTGCAACCGGTTTATCTAAGAAAACATAATAGAAATAGAAACACTATCGTAATTTGGTTGTTAAGATTGCAGCCGGTTTATCTAAGAAAACATAATAGAAACACTGTCGTAATTTGGTTGGCAAGATTGCAGCGGGTTTATCTAAGAAAACAT
Organism: Ophiura sarsii; assembly: GCA_035610835.1. Lineage (NCBI taxonomy): Eukaryota > Metazoa > Echinodermata > Ophiuroidea > Amphilepidida > Ophiuridae > Ophiura > Ophiura sarsii. The sequence goes on from CM069450.1 coordinate 61,853,758, forward strand.
AATAGAAACACTGTCGTCATTTGGTTGGCAAGATTGCGGCCGGTTTATCTAAGAAAACATAATAGAAACATTTGTAATTTGTTTTGTTGGCAAGATGACGGGCAGTAATCCACAGAGCACAACGCAGCGGTAGATCATCATTTTAAACTTTTTTATGACAATTACGACAAATACAGTGTCATCATTGGAATTTTGTTCCATAATTATTTTTATTCCCCTGACTTTCGTGTACACAGTAAGTTGAACTTCAACACAGGACAACAATATTTGGATGACCAATTGTTTATTTGTAGACACAGTGGCTTTGATGATCAATCTCTGAAACAAACAAAAACCACCAAAATCCATGGGATAAAACTTACCATAGCGTTGGATCCAATTCTCTTTATAAGTGAGTCTAGAACTGGTTGTCCTTCATGGCAGCCAGTGCATAGATATCTTAGGAAGACCATCATAAGTTTAGGCTCTGTAATACTACGTAGAAATAGATCCACATAGGCAGTAGCGGCTACTATCTCATCTTGAGGACCCTGAAGAATACAAGTGTGAAAATATAGAATTGGTTAAAATAGTTTGAACTTGAAACAGAATGGGCCCACGTCACATGAGGTTGAGCTCGCGTAAAGTACGCCTGCTCAACCTCACCCCAAAACGGTCCCGTGGTTCTCTGTTGTGCGCACTACGTCATCTCGACCAGGATTTTTTTTAAGGAAAGAAGAAATACAGCGAGGATATTCCTGACCAGAGCAAGATCTGCAAAGTTATACATCGAGAGATCAGGAATGGAGAAGAATTTCTAAGGGTTGGTGCCTAGATATTCCTTAGGGAGAATGAATAGGGATCAGGCATTCCTTACTATGGTCGTGAATTCTAATCTTTTACTAGTAAGGGGTCACAAAGGTAATAGGAAGCCCCAACAAAACACACAGACTCAACAAGATCCCAAAGGGAAGAGGAAGTGATAAATCGTAAAAATGTTTAGGGGGAGACAAACGTAACAATTCAGTGAGCCCATGTGATGATGATGGGGATTGGTTAAGCAAGGTTTCTTTGATGACAGAACTCCAAATATATATTAACATTCAACAGATAATAGTGATTTTTTGACTAGACACTGTACACACAAATACCTAAAAAGTAATTATCTTAAACAGAAACATTTTGTAAATAGGGGATAGCTTTCATTAGTGAGAAAAATGTCAATACAATGAGTAATCTCTAATTAGCACAGTACAGTCATGTGGTTAATTACTTCAGGGTTAGGATTGTAAGGGTAAATGCTAGGGTTAGGATTAGTGCTACTGCTAGGGTTAGAATAAGAAAAGATAGGCGTTAGTGTTAGGATTAGGATTCTGGTTAGAGTTCTGCGAAGTGATAGGATAGAATTGGTTGCCAAAATGGTAGCTACTCTATGCATTCTGTATGTGCTGTGCCTGTTTAGTTGGTGTTAAGAATCTTCACCCCTACACAATACGTATACATTCATATTTCACATATTTTAAGGCCAAGAATTGTTCTGTTGCCTTCGGTTTTTGATCCAAAACTTAAAGTCTAGACACATTCTATTTTATTCTAAATTTACAGACATTTTCAAAATATTTAAAACTAATGTTTTAAAACTAATGTTTTAAATTGGATTAAAATATTTGTGTTTAATACATTTGATTACGGAAATGAAACTGCGCATATTGCCAATCATTGAGCAACCAAAAGAAATGGTATTATATTCACAGATACTAAAATAAATTGAAAATTCTTGTACGCAACACACCTAATAATATTTCTCATTTACAAGTGACACAATATTTTCTTTTTCTTATTCTGGCCTGATTATTAGCTAATGAAATAACATCAATCATATAGACAGGTTAATAATTTAACATGTTCCCTCTCTTCCTATTTTGATAAATTGGCCCTATTGCTGCACGATCCATTAGCAAACTAATTGATACCAAAGTCTACCATGTAATAAGAATTGCCCATAGGTTAAAAAATCACTCAGTCAGTTGGTATAGGAAAATGCCCTCATTTTTATACCAAAAAAGGGTTTATACGATCCATTAGCAAACTAATTGATACCAAAGTCTAATGTAATAAGAATTGCCCCATGGTTAAAAACACACTCAGTCAGTTGGTATAGGAAAGCGCCCTCATTTGTATATACAAAAAAAGGGTTTGTCCTTTTTGTATGCTCCCCTAAATATAGTCAATCAAAGCCAGAATGGAAGATGTTTATGTTTTATATTTGGCAAATAAACGGGTTTGTCAATACAAATCTAGCCGGATTGAAAGATTTGTATGAATTTTTATTTATTTTTAGGATTTTCTATTTACAATATTCTAGAATTTTGTAATATTTAATTGTTTTGCAATACTTTGAAGTGAAAAAATCTGAGATTTTCAATTTCATTATTCTCTTGTTTAAAGGAACATCTAGAAAAAATGAAGATTTTACTTTGAAATCACTGAATGTATATCTTGAATGTGTTAATTTACCGAATCATGAAAAATGTTAGCAAAATGCTCAACATGCAACCCTCAAAGGCAACAAATTTATTTTGCAACTATGAAGGCAAGATTATGTGATAACACAACATCAATGTTTGAAATTTCAAATTGGTTGGCTATATTGGGCCCAATTAGTGTTCAAGTTAGGCTTTTTCCCATGACTACATGCATTTGAATTATTATGATCACTTTATTTGATTTTCCCATGCAATCTACCAGTATGTTTTTAAAGCTGGCGATTAAATATCAAGAAGTTCATATAACATATGCTCCAGGTGTCACCATATGGAGGACTCTAGAAGCTTGTGTTGGTCATATCAAATTAAAAACAAAACTATAAGTGCAACTGTTATGAAAATAAAGATAGAGTATATGTCATAGCATAATGTTTATAGTGACATGGTGACACTTACACACACAGGAAGAGTATTATGCATGCAATGGCTCTTTACCAATTCTCACAATTAATATTTTTTAATCCAATGGTAGAAATATCTCAAAATATTATGGATCCGTTTTGAAACACCACAAAAACAATGACTAAATGCCCCTGACAACTTTCACCAAGGTGTCAAGCATTTTCATTTAATAAAAGCATTAGTGCAATAACTGAAAGTGTCTTTGATTGAGTGTCTTTGATTGAGTGTCTTTGATTGAGTGTCTTTGATTGAGTGTCTTTGATTGAGTGTCTTTGATTGAGTGTCCTTTGATGATTCAATTTCAAGTCTGTTCTGGATTGTTGCATCACTATGCAATTTCACAACTACAGAAAGCTCACAGACTGAATACCGACTATTGATATAATGCCTACTGAGGGCACTCAGCATAAATACACAAAAAGTCCTATCAACTCCACAGCTAAAGACCAGAAGCCTAATAATGGGCCCTCCAGATTTTTGGCTGATGTTCAGTGATGTCACCATGTTAATTGCATCTGTATCCTGGGTTTACAGGATTTGATCCCATCCAACGGAGGGCAAATTGGGGTTATTCGGGCATGTTTGTAAATTGATCAACTTAAAGGAAATCCGTGCCATGGAACTTTAGCGCTCAGATATGTAGCATTATTATTATACAGACCACTTCTGAAGGTTAACGTTTTTAGAAGTACGGCGTAAAGACAAAATCGGCTTTAGAAAGAAAAACAATCACATGCATGGACGTCGCCATATTGATCAAAGCTATGACGCAAGACTTACGAGATGTCAGCATCTCTGTTTCATAGATTGATATTATCGATTTATGCATTGAATTCACGCATGATACTGTCCAGCGACCTGTTGCTGATGAGGCGGTTTTAGTGACGATGACGTCATCGACACGGACAACCGGGCGCGAATTTCAAATAATCACAGGTTGGGGATGTGCAGTTTTAATTTGTTTTATTGGATATTATAGTTCTGTGTTCAATTAAAATGGTCAATAAACATTTAGATAATTATTTTCCTACCATATAATGCATGGTTTAATGAATAGAACGGTATTCCTTTAAAGATCAAACCAATGCTGTGCATGCAATATGCATATACCTCCGACTCCAGAGCTGTTGCGTATATCCCTGAACTTGTTGTGACAACACAAGGCAGTATTTTACCTATTGATTCTTGTTCCAACCCATTAAACTGCAGCAATTTATCTTATTATACCAGGGCTTGTTGTTTCATACTACAAAACAAAAGCATCCTCTGAACTGAAAGGGGAACTGAGAGATTGCCGAGAAAAATGAAATTTAGAAAAGAATAATGGTTTCAATAGATAAGGTAGGAACCCTGAATGATAATAATTTATGGGAAAATGGTTTAGAATAATGGCGCTAGATAGATATTCGGTTGAAGCAATTTATGTGGTGGGTGATGCTGATAATTTCGATGTGATCTACATCGAAATTACCCAATCCTGAAATTTTACACAATAGACGGGAATTAAAGGCATATTATGTGATCTTTTCCAGAGAGCACCCTCTATTCATGATTTTTTTGTAGAAAGTAGATTTTCTTGCAGATTTACATTTCTGATCATAAATTGTACATACATTCCAAGTTACAGAGCGTTACGATTCCTAATTACCTCAAAATCATGGTTTTAAAGTGAATTTAGAGTGAAAATATAAACTGTCGTGTTAACCCGACAGTTTATTTTCACTCTAAAACCATGATTTTGAAGTAATTAAGAATCGTATCGCCCTGTAACTTGGAATGTATGTACGATTTATGATCAGAAATGTAAATCTGCAAGAAAATCTGCTTTAAATTCAATTTTTTTTTGATGTTGAGGGCGTTCCCTGGAAAGTTCACATAATATACCTTTAAGGTAAACGGTTTATGATGGTAGTTAGTATTAATTATGACCAAATATTACTTGGGTGCAAACACCCTGATTCCAGGAAAATGGAGGATGCCCTCCTATACGTATCTTTCAATGCCCCTTTAATGCTGAAATTAATTTCCACAGTGTTTTTTCCAGGGTTGTTTACATAGTTTAGTGAGGTCAAATACAGTCCAATGGTTTTGTAAACATGTTACCTTGTGTTAAATATATATATAAATTTACCTCACTATATCATCAACATTTACCTTATATGGTAGCCCAGTGCATACACACTCCCTCTACTGCATATTCATTTTATAACTCTAATAAAAGCTACTGATTGTTGAATTCATAATGCATCATTACTTAATTTGATCATGGTTGAATACTTACATCAATTATCCCAAAATATTGGATCAAATCGAATGCAGTTATAGTGCTTTTACTGTATAATTATAATCATGCATGATATTCCACTTAACGCATACACTTATAAGGGTATAGACTGCCAAAGAGGATCTGCCTAATTAACCAGTAGTTGCTTTTCCTGGTAATAGACACAGCCAATTATCATGTATCATGAAGTTGTGCTTACCAACATTTAACCTAAATTGACTTTTTGTTTACATTATCACAAAATGAAGTCATTTTTAGACACAAGCTTGACAGTGGGATCAGGGAATAAAATCAGGGTTTGAAAATGATTTTCGATATTGGCCTTATTCCAATGCTTATGTAATTGTTATCAAAAGTAGCTCAATTTTAGATGTGTAAACCATGCATATCTGACTATTATAGCTGTTACAGTTAGCATTTGCTGCTCCTAACAAACTGAGAGCCTGTGTGTACAATAAACTTTAGTGGTTGTCGTAATGTTAATGTGAAGTAATAATAGAGCAACGTTACAGGCAAATCTTTGCACGGTTGGCATACAGTTTGGACATTAATGGTTCAAAATCCCCCAAAATGCAAGATTTAAATAACTATTTTCTCAGTATGCAAATACCATGTGATAGATAAGGATTCTAAATGGAAATATAACCAGTTATTCAGACCTCAAATTTAAGTTTGTAATATTATGCTTGATTGTAGCTTTCTACAGTCCGTGTTCCCTACTGCTGAAGTAAATCACACATGATGGACAGCTCTAAAAGTGTGGTGAGCTCAATCAGACAGCCACCATCCATCCAGTCACCTCTGCTACAACCCTATGGGGCTTTCTGAGAATGAAATGTGCATCCCCGTCAGACACTTTTGCCCAAGGGGGGGGGGGGGGGGGGCATTTTCACCTAAAATTTTCGTAAAAGGTTGCCCCAAATGTTTTCCAAGTCAGTCACCTCGTGAATTTCACGTAAGTGGGGGGGGGGGGTGGGGGGTAGAAGTCAAAAAATTTCGCACGGTCACAAAATGTCGCAGTCCAAAAAGCACTGTAGTCAATGTTTTATGAGTAGTTTTACTATCATTGATATTTGAAACTAAAAAAAACGCAATTTTTATCTTTAAAAAAAAATGATGGGGGGGGGGGGGGGGGGGGGCGATCGCCACCGTCGCCCCCCCCCCCCCCCCCCCCATCTGACGGGCCTGATGTGGTGGGTTAGGTGGGGATTGGGGGAGGGGTGAATACATCTGCCCCATTTCATAATCAACATTAAATGGCACTTTGCGCAAGTAATTTTGATACATGCAATTATCAATCATACAGCATACATACTAAACTTGTCTTTGGATGCTGTTTCTAGAATGAAATGACAATTCCCTGTACCTTTTTTTTCTTCAATCAGCATGCATATAATTCTAACATTATGCAATTCAATACTTTATCTCACCTAAAGTACATGTACCAACATGACATCAGTGCGCACATGTTCCGATGACTTGCGTGTCAATATACAAGAGTGTTTTGATCACTTACATACATAACATCACAAGGATCAACATGATACATCTACATTATGCTCACTATAACAGTCTGTTCATACTCCCGTTGTTATGCATCGGATGAGGTCGGAGGATAAAAGTTGACATTGCTTTAACTTGCACATCAATATCCGCCGATGCCCAAAAGCGCGAGTATTTTGTATGAAAGTGTCACAGTGTACTTCAGGTGAACAGCTGGAAAAAGTGGTTCCCAAGAATAGTTGGACTTTGGAGGAAAATTTTATGCATAACATAAACAAATGTATATGAATTTGAAGGGAATTTTATCCATGAAGAAAACCTTGGAAATTTGCATTTTTCTAGCCCTGCAGGTGAAATAAAGTATATGTATATTTCAAGTGATGAGGTGTTCAAAATATTATCCTTAAGTTGAGGGTGATGTGAATAAAACAGAGTAAATTAATGGTTAAAGAATGTTAACAAACTAAAATTCAAAGCAAGTCACTGTTATCCCAAACCATGCACACATTAGTAGAGTTAAGAGTTACAGTGCACAAACAAACCAACCTTACCTCATCCTCCCCTGATTCTCCGCCTCCGTTGGTAATAGAAAACTAAGATGGGATGGAATAAAGCATGGGATGTATGATGAATACAACATAATCATTGTAATATAATTGATGAATACAATGACAAATCATAGGAAATGCCTGAAAATATCTGACATTTTTATGTCTGAAAATGATTATAAAATGTGTATGGATTGTGATAACAAACGGTGTGAAGATGTTCACAATTGACATCAAATGAATCAAATTCACAAAATACAATAATTACCCTTTATAGCATGCAATGCAATAATGGTACATTGTAGTGTTCAAATGAAGACTTGTGTTAAGTGGGATGTCAAAATGAGTGTAAACAGTGTGTGTATTGAGCCAAATTTGCTATTTCTTTATGAAACATGTGGCATCAAGAAAAAATAATTGACATTCAAACTCATGTTATTGCTTAAATGTCAAAAGTGATTTTAAAAACTGTAAACTTAATTAAAATAATCCTTTCCATTCAATTTATTTTGATGACAATCTATAATACATCACTGTCATTCCACATTTCCCACAGATAGACAAATATAAATATATGAAAATAAATAAACTTGGAATTATTTTACAGTAAAGGGCCATCCCTAGAAAATATCCATCTAATCTGCAAACTGTTCCAGTTGAAGTGGTTCTTTTTGTGTGCATAATTGTTCATGCTTTGTGAATTCAAAATTATGTGTTCCTTAACAAAGAACTATAAACTTGAGCAGCAGATCTACACATTTTTATTGTGGCGTGAGATAAGCATGAACATTATAGCATCAAAATGTCCACGAGCATTATGATCCATACCAATCAAAACTGATATCAATCATCTATTTTAGTTCTGTTAAATACAAAGGATCTATACACAAAAGAAAAGATACTACAAATGTCTGCTACTTGAAATATAAAATAAAACTGGTAATTTTGTTCTATATATAGCATTTTGAACCAGTCCAGTGCAGACTTCACAAAGAAGTTTAAGGAACAAAAGAATTATAACAAAATACATTATTATCAACTACATGTACTAATGCACATCTTCACAATAAAACATTGCTATCAAATTATTCATAATTATTCAATAATATCATTACACAAAACAAAATACTGAGATATTCAAAACAATAGAAAAGATATTGATTTAATATTTGCGGGCATTGATAAATCTATTTAAATTACCATATGAACAAAATATAAAACATATGGACGGTAGTCAATAAATAAAATTATATATACTTTTTGCTAATTGAACATTTTACAGTTCTAGAGATAACAAAATTACTCATAAATTAATTAAATAATTAAAAAAAACAAAATAATATAGTACGGGTATCAGACAAAATTAATTGTTATATCAAATTCCAAATAAAAGAACACACAGAAGGGATACTGTGCATGTGTGGGAGAGCAAATGACTAATTTTGTGGGGAGTGCCACTTTAACTAATTGAAAATAGACGCCCAAAACAACAATTTGTGCACATCGTATAGAAGTGTTTGTATTCAATGTCAACTAATTCCTGAAGCGAATGAGAATGCGTATGACTGTCCAAGGTTAACAGACAAAACAATAGCCAAGATGGTGATTCTGGTATTTAATTAATTTTCAAAAACAAAATCAAAACAAAATGATCAATGACGTGTGCTTTGTGTGCAACGTTACAAAAACATACTCTCACTTTGCGAGAAAAAACCCGGATCTACATCAGTGTCCATTAAAAAGTGTAAAATTCATCTGATGATACGTTCACGTTTGTCATCACCCACCTCAGAATTGGCAAGGCAAGGTCCAATCTAATTGTAATTTACTCAATTTCATTTCAATATGATTATGAATCAGAGATGTTATGATAACAGAATTAATTAACTGCCTTATATAAACATCCAAGTCCATTACCACAACTCATTTTTGAATCATAACATCATTAAATGCAGTTATTTATTAATAATGACCCATGCCTATGGCTTGTATCTTGGTGTATTTTGTCAGCAGTGTTGGTTTGAATATTGCTTACAATTTATTCAAGTGATCAAATTCTCTACAAACTAATTTATTTGTTTATTACTGCCTGTACCTATTCAAAACAATAAAAGTCACTAATAAAACAGAAAATCAACTACCTTTATTATATCAGTCAAAGTATGCATCATTAGAGTTTACTAAAATGTTCAATGAATTGTGTAATTTGTTAGGGTTCATAACTGATTTTGAATTAGTACTCTTGGTACACATGTACCTGTTCTGAAACCCAAGTGCTAGAAATCCTTGACAATGTTATCACTAGAATCACTGGATTGTATTTAAAGGGACCTTATCGCCAAATATGATGTGAAAATCATATTGCATCCCTTTAATTTCATCATGTAAAAATGAACACATCAGACCTTACAAATAAACAGCTTGTTTCTCATCTGATCCTTAATATCTATTTATTTACTTTTAACTCAAATACTCTTTTTTTTCCACTTTTTGATGAAGAAAGGGCTTGTTTTTACAAAAATCCAGAAAATGAAATGAGGATGTTACTCACATTTATTTGCATCATTTTAGTTCTAGGGGCTTTGATGAACATATTTTTAAAAAGACTCAATTCATAATTATTGATGTTTTAAAAATGTATTCAATAGAAAGTCTCAAATGCTGGATTTACTCAACTTTTTCAGTATAAGGCTTTTGTTACTTTCAGTGGCAGCGGAGGTATCCAAATTTAGGGAGGTTCTGGGACAATTTTTTTTTTGGGGGGGGGGGGGATTACGGACATATTTAATACACATGACCTGTGGGAGACTTCGCGAATTTTAGGGGGTCGAAGAGGGGTCTTGAAATTTAGGGGGAGGGGGATTACGACCCCCATGCTTCCGTCGCCTATGATTACTTTCCTTTTCACTAATATGATAAGTTCAATACATCAAACCAAACTTACATAGACCTACATGTAAATGATGTATCAAAAAGTTCTACAAATATTTTACAGGGCCTATAAAATAACGATTTGGAGAAAATAAAAAACTTTGAGATGATCTAAAATAAGAAACATAGAAGGATGTGAAACATATCATTACACAATACACATATGAATATGATCCCTTCCTGTTGTTTGGTTCTTGCTTTCCTGTCGCAGGAGACCTAAGCCGGAACATGGAAGGTATCAACGGAAATGGTTTTCTACCACATGAGTGTGAAAAGCCATTTATTTTCATTCTAAACATAAACATTTCTTCAAAACTAAACTAAATATAACATGATCCAAACAAAAACAAGAGGATGTTCCTCATGGGTCATTGGTATAGATAACTTGTTTTTAATGATCAAATTTGAAAATAATGCAACACTGATTTTAGGCCTCTATGGGTGACTGATATCCTATACATTGTAGGCATTATACTTTGTTATAAATCAAATCAGAAATGGGAGAAAAATTTGAGTTTTGGGGGGAAAACCCCAGCCAAATGTTGTGTATTAACCCTAACACTCTTGAGTACTACAAATTACTACGATGCGGTGTGCTTGTGTCACCCGGCTCGGCAGTTTTTCGATGAAATAATGGCCCCAGGGTATATACAGGGTGGAATATACTCAGCATGTATGGTTTCCCCCGTGGCCTAGCGGTATATCGTCTGCCTCTGAACCCAGAGGTCCGGGGTTCGAGCCCCGGGGGAGTGGGGGCACTTTTAAACCTCGCTATTTGGCCGCGAAAAAAATTCTTTAGAAAAGGTGCCTCTGGGGTTAGGGTTATGCTTCCTTGAGTCTGTTTATCACCTTACAGACATAGTATTTTAATTTTTTGATCTATGTCGCCTCAAGTTGGGAGGTGAGGTCAGTGCATATTCTAATCAATGAATTGTTGTATTGCATAAGAAACTCCATTGTGATGCCGTTTTTAATTGTAACCTCAAAGAAGAATGGTGGCCGGGCGGGGTGCAGAAATGATGCGTCTACATGTATGACTAGATTACGCAACTCACTTCCAAACTTGAGGTGACATAAAACGTGTTTCTATAGGTTGGGGCGGACCTACGTCACGCCGGTGAAAACAAATCAACGCCAGTGAAAACAAAAACAAAAACAACTTGTGCAGATCAATCAATTAAGGCAACCGCACATTGCGCCTACTGCGGATCAAGTGCGTAACGCTCAGCGTTGAGTGCGTGCATGGAATGTTTTGTTTCTGAAACACTGGTTGCCAAGCAAATTTGCTAAAAATAACTCAAAGTTCCCGTATGTCTGCGCCCTCGTATTCGAACGCAAAAGGTGGTGATAGGTGATAACCACCTTTGTCACCACCTACCAAAATAACCCACTCTTTCTGGGTTATTGGTGGTGATGGAGGTGGTGATCTTGAATAGAAACAAACGGCGATTATTTAAGTGGAGATCAGATTCAATTCCTCTGCTATTATCCGGAGGATACAGGATAATGTCTGTTTCTATTAAGCAAAATTAATCTCTCCTCCGGGTTAACCCGGATAATGGGTCTCAATAGAAACACACTAACTTTTAGGATACATTTTTCTGAGACACTCTGTACATGTATACAGATAAATAAACAAATGTTTAAAAAGTGTTCATAGAAATTACCAAAGTACTCCATATCCAATACAGTAAAGAAGCAAGAAAGTCACTTCACTTTAACAAACATTGACTTTAAATTGTACACATGGCCATGGTGCATACAAAAGTAACATTGAATCATGAGTGCATCAAAAGGAAAAATTGCAAAGAATGTGGTTATGTTCAATTAATTTGTCAGTCATTTTATTGACTGATATATCACTGTGCCTTTTGGTTTTATACATGTAGTGCTGTGATCTGTATAGGCTAGGATATCTTTAAAATGAACTATGTGTAGTCCGAATGAGATATCATACTGGTATTGAATTGATTACAAAATATTCTTGCCTGATTAAAACAACATGAGTGTCATTTACAAGAAAAGCATAATCAAATGTATATGAAACTGTGTACACAGATTTAGGTCAGAAATAATATTATTTGGTTGTCATCCACAACTTGATGTTAGGAGGGTGAGCGAGCAAGTTGAAATGCATACTTTATGTGTGTGATTTTTAATGATTGTAAATTTCTAAAAACAATAAAAGCCTATAGAGTGCCAATATTCGCTTTGTTATTACCTTTTTTTTTTAAACGGTGAAATTGTCTCTTTTAAAATGTAAAATATTCTAAAAGAGAAAAATATCAACCTTATTAGCATTCAAAATACATGTAAAAAGCGATTTGAGGAGACAGACGAACAACTTTGTATGGCCTGAATTGCCTGCTGGCATGTAACTCAATAGAAACAGGAATAATCCAGACATTTCTATTTGACAGCGTGACAGCCATATCTTGAATCTCTCACCCACCCACATCAGATTACATTAATTACTCGCAAGTGATATTATAGAATACTCCATACCTTTCAAAAGTAGATGCAATTTTAATTTCAAAACATTAATGTTACTTCTGTACGCATTATATACACATTTTTGACAAATCTATCTATTTTCATCTTGAATACTAACAGAATTGCATTGTTTGGATACAATACTAATAAAAGAAGAAAGAACACCTGACATCAATTAAAGAGTGAGTAAAAAAATGCAATCGTGGAAGACGCCATCTTGTTTTCTAAATCAGGTTGGATTTCGGAACTTTCAAAATCTTGTCAGAAAAATATATTCATTACTAACTTTTGTGTGCAAAATCAAATTGCAATCACCATGTCTTTAGTGAACATTTTTACAGCGGTACCCAATTTACCTATTTGTCCACAAGACATCTAATAAAAAGAACACAAAATACTTTGCTCATTTAATTTGGGGAATTTAATACTCATTTTATGATGTAATTGGAATATGTAATTTACCATGTTTTGTTAACATGAAAAACATCCATTAGCATTTACCCATGCTATAAATTGTGTATTATGTTCATAAAGTAAGTAACATTATGAAGTTATTAAGCAAGATGGCGGCAGGATACTGTAAAACACTATAATTTCGCGGATACTCTATTACGCATATTGAAAATTACTGCTATTTTAGTGGGCATTTAATTTTCGAGAATCTGGCAATTTTACTTTTACTTTCAATGCAAAATTGTCAGTTTCGCGTTTAATTTCAAGAATCCACGTCCCTAGTGAATTTCGCGAAATTAATTGGTTTTACAGTATTCAAATGTGGAAATGGAATGTGTGCAGTGCCAATTGAAAATAACTATTCCTCATAGACAAGCATAAATTGAGTCGTTTGTGTGGTAAAATGGTTAAATGCAATTGGTTTTGGGGTTTTTTCACACAAAGTAACTAACAAATGTCAATCTTGCTACATGTAGGTTTAGACAGATCAAAAATTCGACTTGGTTTTCAAAACAAAATCTCTTCTTTCCTCTGTTGCAGGTTTTTTTTAATTTTTAATTTGACTCACCCTGTATTTCTCAAATTGAAAGTAATTTGAGTACTTTCAAATAACAATCCGTTATACACATACACAGTGAAGTATTAAAATTGTAGGGTATAGCCTATTACAAACAGCCATTTCAACTGTTCAGACCTTTTTTTAATGATTTAAAGCCACTGCAATTTAATAAATGTGTTTTTTTAATTCTTCAGAATAAAATACACTGATCATTTACCACATGCAAGGCTATTTTTTTTAAATCTTTTGTCTCAAAGCTCCCGCGCGCGTTAGTTAATTGATGCGCGTTAGAAACAAAAAATCTTTTCTTTTTTCTTTCTTTCTTTTTTTTTTTTTTTAAATCCCAAAGTTTCACCTATTTTTCAGATTTTCATTGATCACATCATTTTAAATACAAAAGGTCACGTTTACAAGAATTTGAATATTTTATATTTATAATTTTTTTTACAAAAAGCGCATTCCGCATTATGTTTTGAAAACCTGAAGAGCTTTGAGACAAAAGATGTTTTTAATATAGCCTAAGATGAACTATTTATATATTGTAATATAAATTCTGTTGACATTTTGACAAATGTGAATTTTCATAACACTGCCATGGCAACCAACCAATCATGTTTAATTTATTCAAGCCAATTACCCTCTAAAAATTTAGAGGTTGCTTTTTAAATTAGAAACTTATCGTATGCTTCAATCTGCCATTTATGTAAGTTAAAAATAACAAAAAATTATACTTGGTGGAACTCAATAATTTAACACTGAAAATAATTCTCCTTGTATCAGAATCGTCCTTTAAAAAATGGTTTGTTTTTTGTTTCTATTATCCCCTCTTAATTCAACATTCCCCATCCAAACGTTAAACAGGTATGGAGTATGCTATAAAAACATAATGTCACAACTTCTCCGAGACCAAATTTTAAATTTTAAATTTAATACAATTCTGAATTTATTTTGCTAGTTTTTATCCAATTTATTATCATATTCCACACAAATAGGCATGACATAATTGTACACAACCCCAAATACAACCACTTAACCAATATCACAATGTTACCAGTGTACATGCCTACCTCTGATGTTTTCCTGGGGTACATGTCCTGATAGAATAATATGATTGATTAAAATTTTAAAATACAAAGAAATCAATGTGGGTATCAGTGAAAACAAATATGCAAAGTATGTACAGGGTGACTCAAAAAAATAGGACTCTTTTTCATGCCGCTGTAAAACTTGTTATGGTCATTGGACCATGACGAATTTAGTTTCAATGTAAAGACCAATTAGTTATTATGATATCCTGAAAGTATGAGATCAATCCGATGAAAAATTATTATAAACATAGACAATTATCTATCAGTCAATAGCAAAGATTAGTTTGGTAATACATTTAATTCTGACACATTGACTTGTGTCAGAATTAAATGTATTGCCAAACTAATCTTTGCTATTGACTGATAGATAATTGTCTATGTTTATTGTAACATATTGAAATGTAAACCATGTTATTTAATGGCTTGTACGTAAATCCCATTGTACAAACCAGTAAATGACATGGTTTATGCAAACTGTGCTAGTTTATTTATTTTTCATCGGATTGATCTCATACTTTCAGGATATCATAATAACTAATTGGGCTTTACATTGAAACTAAATTTGTCATGGTCCAATGACCATAACAAGTATTACAGCGTCATGAAACAGAGTCCTATTTTTTTTTAGTCACCCTGTATAGTACCCCTCCTCCCATACTGCTAGACATGTTTGGATCAATACAATCAATATTGAACATGTCTAAACAAAAAAAAGCCTGCTGTAAAAACTACACAAAATAAACTCAGTATAGATTTATATTATAGTCATACAGACGTTTGAAAGCAAACTTAACACATTTATTCACATTAAAGAAAAATATATAAAAACTTACACAAATAAAATGAAAAAAGGAAGAAATAAAAAAATAAGAATAGGAATGTTGCAAATGTTTTGGTTACTGTAAGAAGATATTTCAGATTTAAGAGTGAATTAAAACCAAGAAATTGTAAGTGTTTATTCATTTATATTTGGCATAAAATCCAAGCCATTCTTCAGTACAGTGATCTGCAATCAGTGGACTCAGCGGGTAAGCTTTAGAATACCCTACCATTTTTATTCCTCACTGTGTAAGTGTATGAGTCATTCTTTAAAAGTCCCCATTGAAGACATAGTAGTAATAGGGTATACTAAAGGAACTCCGAATCAGTGATTGGTACATTACGTACGAACAAATGAACAAATACCATGAAATTATCAAATTGCACCAGATCTATTGTAATCCATCTATTTCCTCATAAAGTATAATGCAAGAAGAGTAACACATTCAGACAAAATCAAAATAACAGAGAGTGTGAGCGAAACCACTGAAATACAACAAATATTCACGGCAGCAATCGTTACCATTATACAAATATGAAAGGTTAAAAGCTGGTAGTGTTGTATAACAAAATTGCTTATTAATACAGAAATAGCTGGCCTTCTAAGGTTCAATATCGTTATAAAACAGAATCTTTATCAACAGCAAAGGTTGGAATTCTTCAAAATATAAAAAGATAATGCTGCGTATAAAATGCCAGGCCCAAAATGTTGACATTTTCAAATTTATTGAGAGCAAACTGCAAAACATTGCATCATTTTTTATTAAATACCCTCCCTGTTGAGGCAGAATGATTGTCCCATTTCACTTCATTGATTGTTGCTGCTGACTTTATTAAAATGTCTATGACATATATTCATCACTTACATACAACAGCAATGCTTCAGATATTTTATATAGTCTGTCAGATATTATTTTGACTTGTGATTAAAATTGAAAAGTTATTGGTTTGCTGGGGTTTTATTTACTTAATTGATGATCAATTAATTCAACTATTTATTTAATTATTTATTTTTTGTGGAGAGAGGCTATCTTTTAGTTGTTTGTTTCGTTTGCTTTTTTGCTCCTTTTTCTGTTTCTTCCTTTGTTGTTTTAAAGATTGAAATTAGAAATTTACACTGCCTCCGAAATATTATTTTTCTCCCCCGTCATTTTTTTGCTTTACACCATATGATAAGATAACTTATACTGAGCACTGACCGACTGAAAAGAGAAGCATCAATGTAATTGCATGATGGGTGGACCAAGCAGTGTTCAATGTCATGGTAAATAGTATGGTTGTATGATAAAAAGACACTGTTGTAGTTAGGTATCAAGAAAACAATAATACAGGTGCATGCTATGTAAACATGTATGACATGGGAACAGAGTCTTATCAAAATCAGTGGTTGGATTGTATAATTACCTGATGTAGTGCTGGTCCAATAATTGGTACAAGGAAACCATCATGAAAGAAATGCACTAGTTGATCACCGACTAGGGGATGTGCTACCTGAAATGTAACATGAACAAATATTTAATTAGTACATAAACCCTTACAGCCCTGAACCCTATTTGAAAAATATGCTGGCAGCACGTATCCCCTCAGTCTGTCTCGCCGGCCGCTGACAGCGGGGGATAAATGCACACGTAATTGTTAATTGCGGGCGTGTGACCTCCTGGCCGAGTGGACTAAGACACGGTTATCCATGCTGGAGGACCCGGGATCGGATCCTGTCTTTGGCAAGTCCGATTTTTCCTGTTAAATTTCGCCCATTTCCACCCCCGGATATTTTGTTTTCAACATTTCCATCCCAATAGTGTTAGGGTTAAGCAACGCAAAAAAAACCACCTGTTGTACACTGTACAGAGAAAAAAAATTGAAACTTTTTGAAATGTTATGAAATTTTGAGAAAAATGTTGAAAATTCACCAAACATTATGTGTGTTTTTTAACCCCCCCCCCCCAAAAAAAAACAAGGCTTGACTGACCAACCCTACCTGAGAGGTCCATTTGCCTGTACAACAGGCTTGGGTTTTTCCATTGCCTTTGTACTGTAACAAATACTGTCACGAATTAGCCCTTTTTACTTCTGATTGGGACAATATATTTAGAACTAGGATTTGACTGACCCTGGCAAATTACTCTGTCTCTAACAGGGGTAATGGCAATGTGGGTTTATATTAAGTACACAGAATGAAAAATATCATATTTGTTAAAATCATGTGTAACGAAAAGCACAAGTTTGGGTTCATTGACTGCATAAAATTGTGTTACACATGAAATGTTAAGTGGAATTTAATATTGTCAGCTTGAGTTTTTCAAGTATGTATGTCCTTTTGTATGCTTGGGTTCCATGAGGATCTTGTTATAGAAGAATGAACCACACGGTAGTTTACCATTTATATATGTTATTGTTACATAGAGTTGTCATTATATTGTACTACATACTTGGCCTACTAGATAAGCTATCTCACTCCACTTAAGATTATCACTGTTCAAAGTTCATACCTTATGTTCACATAACATACTCTTCCTCACAACTAAAGATTCCTATGTGCACTAAATTAGGATGAAACTGAATGGTTTTGCTAGTGTTCTGGGAACAAATAATGCAAGAATGTTGAATTTGAAGAGAATTCTTCACTTTCTTGAAGGGAAATCCTTGATATCTTGATAGGAAATTGTCAATTTTTCAGGGCTGGGGCATCCACCAGGGGTAGCATTAATAAGACCCAAATGTCAGGGTCAGTTTTAACCCCGACCATGCATAGAATCCAAAAATGTGGGTGGGGTGAAGATAGAATTTTAGGGTGGTGGTGATGGTGACAAATATAGCGACCATAGGCTTACAGGCCCAGAAGTTGGGGGTCTGATTTCACACCTGAGCTTTCAAAAAATCCCTCTATTTGTTATTATTATTATTATTATTTTTGTTGGGGGGGGGGGGGGAGGTCATTCTGCTACTCCTGGCATCCACCAGTTCTAGCGCTTGAATCATCAACTGCATCATATGGTAGTCCAATGGGATAACCACAAGACCAGTCAATTGCACTCCTCAAAAACAAAACAAAAGTTTTGCCAAATATGACTAATAATAATAATATTACAAAATGTGTGTGTGGTTACTGTTTAGATAGAAGTTCTATATAGAACCAACAACATTACAGTCATAAACTGTCAATATTCTAGATTTAGCTATATATGTAAGCTTACCTTTATAACAGAATTCTAGTGTGTTTAGAAACACACCATCGCTGGTATAGCTTGCCAGTCATTGCGGGTCAGAATATGCCAATTCAGCTACATTCAGCTATGTAAGGCTTACCTGTACAACAGCATTACAGAATTCTAGTGTGTTTAGAAACATAACTATCTCTGGTATAGCTTGCCAGTCTTCCCGAGTCAGACTATGCCAATGATCTACATTCAGCTATGTAAGGCTTACCTGTACAACAGCATTACAGAATTCTAGTGTGTTTAGAAACATAACCATCTCTTGCCAGAGTTAGTTCGGGCGTCCAACGGATAATCAGTATTGAATTTTAGGTTTTCCGATGGCCGTTTTGGGCGTAAAAACGCCCGGATTACCACTTAATTGGAACGCTGTATGTAAGGCTTACCTGTACAACAGCATTACAGAATTCTAGTGTGTTTAGAAACATAACCATCTCTGGTATAGCTTGCCAGTCTCCCCGAGTCAGACTATGCCAATGATCTACATTCAGCTATGTAAGGCTTACCTGTACAACAGTATTACAGAATTCTAGTGTGTTTAGAAACATAACCATCTCTGATATAGCTTGCCAGTCTTCCCGAGTCAGACTATGCCAATGATCTACATTCAGCTATGTAAGGCTTACCTGTACAACAGCATTACAGAATTCTAGTGTGTTTAGAAACATAACCATCTCTGGTATAGCTTGCCAGTCTTCCCGGCCAGGCTATGCCAATGATCTACATTCAGCTATGTAAGGCTTACCTGTACAACAGCATTACAGAATTCTAGTGTGTTTAGAAACATAACCATCTCTGGTATAGCTTGCCAGTCTCCCCGAGTCAGACTATGCCAATGATCTACATTCAGTTATGTAAGGCTTACCTGTACAACAGCATTACAGAATTCTAGTGTGTTTAGAAACATAACCATCTCTGGTATAGCTTGCCAGTCTTCCCGAGTCAGACTATGCCAATTATCTACATTCAGCTATGTAAGGCTTGTACCTGTACAACAGCATTACAGAATTCTAGTGTGTTTAGAAACATAACTATCTCTGGTATAGCTTGCCAGTCTTCCCGAGTCAGACTATGCCAATGATCTACATTCAGCTATGTAAGGCTTACCTGTACAACAGCATTACAGAATTCTAGTGTGTTTAGAAACATAACCATCTCTGGTATAGCTTGCCAGTCTCCCCGAGTCAGACTATGCCAATGATCTACATTCATCTCAAGTTTCCTTGGAAGAAGTGAGTAGCGACCTCCAAGACCACCAGCAAGCACCTAATGATAAAAAAACATAAACAAAAAATAAACAGTTATTTCTAAATAAATCAAACAATGATTTCTCAGTTCTATATCAAGTTGAGGGACCAAATCAGAAATTGACAATGTGTGCAAACAGCCTTCACATCTTTGAATCATGTCAATGTCACTGGAATCCGTCCTTTTGCTTTATAAACAGAACAATCTATTTGATCAATCTATTTGACTGATAGTGATAAGCAATTCTGAGAGACTGAACATTTTGGAAGCAGCTTTCATAAAAGGTTGGCCATATTTGGCTAACAGTTATTTTTAATACTGTGGGGATGGGAATAATGAATTGACAAAATAGTATCAATAATATGGACAAGATGTACATTAAATCACCCACTTACCGGACATAAATTGGTGCTCTCTGAAATATACTGTCCAATATTGGCTGCCTCCCGAGACACTGCTATACACAGCAACAATGCATCCCTAGCCTGCATGCCCAACTTGCCTTCCCTATGTATATATGGTACCAAGAGAGAAAATAACAAAAACTTGGCTGGCCCTTGGCTAGGACTAGCATGAAATAGAAACTCTAATAGCATAGGATCTCTTGACAGTGAAACGCATAGTTGGTGAAGCAATAACACAAGCTGGTCCTCTACCTTCTCGGAGCATTCATGACATTCCATAAGAAGCCTTAGAAGGGGATTCAACATTGCATTATGCATCAGTACCGACTGTTTGGCTTGCGCTATTAACAGCTCGTAGATACGAAGGAGTTCCCTTTTGAGGTCTTCTGTGAATTCGCCACCACGGCAACTCCATGACTGCAATCTGTCCATAACATTCTCATTGATTGTTAATTCTAGCATGCGTCCTATCATGCCTTCACTTGGCGGGACCTCTTCAACTATAAGATATACCATCTGTGCTGCATAGTTGATAATAGCCTGGGCATCATCAAAGCTCATTTTATTAGACTTTTGGAATAAGCTTGATGAATTCTGTTTGTTTAGTATGATCTTGATTTGCCTCCAATGGCTACAGAAGACTTCATAGCAGGCTTGTGGATCAGCGTTGGTAAGAGTCATGGCGCCCTCATCTGGCATAGATATGCCATTGATTCCAAGAGATGCATTGGAGGATGAACGGCGGCGAAATCGATTCATGGTTCTTGATGGTTTGTGGGATACTAATATTACTATATAGCTCAATATGAAAGCTGTTTAATAATATATTTCTTCATTTCTTTTTTCATTCATGTTATGTCATCCATTGTTCTCCTACATGTATGTAGTATAGCTGTACAATCTGTGGACATTAAAAGAGAGGATTTCTTTTAGTGGGCTACATTGATAGAACAGGGTCACAAATAGGAGTGGTGGGCTATAAATATGTTTTTTCTGTTTTGCTTAAGGCTGTTATTTTGTGTTTCAATTAACCTCTGCTAAAAAAAAAGAACTTTTGGTCTGGGGTACAGATGATTTTGAGTTCAGGTAATTACAAGAAATTAATTTAGACTTATAACAGGCATAGTGTATCCGCTTCTCAACGTCTTAGAAACATTGGGTTTTCCTTATACTTATACTGCTCAGAGTCAAAATACCCATGTTTCTACATGTGATGTTGTTTAAAAATGTCGAAACTCAACCATTTTTGTGTTTATGGCCATTTTTGGTGGTTTTGCGTATGCCAACAAACTTTATCGTAAAGTCAACAATAACTTGAAAATAGTTGGATCTAGAATTTTAATATCAACATTATAGCTTCTGGCACTAGCATCTTGAGAATCTGAGGAAACACTTATTGCACAATTTGGTCCCCCATTTTGAATACTGTTTCCCTCTCCCCCGATACACACAAAAACATAGCGGCGAGAGTTAGGGTTCAAGATAAAAGAAAAATAGCTATTGCCAACACTTTGGAACTTGACTGTTTATTTTTGACGGAATAATTGTATTCAAAATTAGGAACCAGCGCGATGCAGGGGGTTACACCGAGTTTAGGCGTTGACATGCGCTGTAGACGTTAGCCGCCAGGCATGGGGTTCATATTTAGTCGATTTTCACGATGATGCCTACCTTTTTAAATTTCATAACATTTTCATATGATGCTAAGTGTGGGCTTGATGTACTTATTCCACACTCTTTTCGATGTTGTACACGAAAATCGGAGGTTCAAGTCGTTTAAAATGTTAATGTTTATAAACATAATAAAAAGACACGACTTTTTCTCACGTACAGTTACGGGAAAAGTACATGTTTTTTTACCTTTGAACCATAACAACAGCGCCCTCCTAAGTTTTTTAAAAAAAGATGTGGGAATGATCAGGTCGTTTCATATTTTATTTTTATTTTATTTATTTATTTGGACATACATTTGTGAAACAGTGGCATGAGTCTTCTCGACTGATCATGCTGATGCGTACTTAAAACAAATAACTATGGTCAGGCGGTACAAGTTGCGTTGCGGTTTCTGCCTACAATGCCTGGATGAAATGTTATTAAAATTACGACTGGAAGTAAAAGCCCGCAACCTTGTTAGGCTGTTAGCACTCGATAGTTTCTTCTTTCAATGTTATCAGACACAGGAACTTTACGCCGCTGGGAATCACGATATCGCAAGAGGATGAATCTTGTCATGTTTACTATGTTCAAAATAATTGAATCGTTCAATGTAAAGAATGCTTTGCATTAGTAATTTAAGTAATTTTATTTAATAATGTAATGAACTTAATTTATTTATGTAACTCACAAATTTATTTAGGCCAATTGTAGAAAAGATAATTGTCGGATTCATAGATTTAAATCATATCTCGATTTGTGTAGTGTGATGAATGACGTATAACGTATGTATGCATATATGGACAGAATAGCTCTTTTTGCGGATCAAGCCCTACCAACAGGTGAATGTGCGTTGCCTATTTTAATAATCGTATGAATTGAGAGGATTATCCGATTATTTTAAGGCGGCTTTTCTTGAACTAAACCGGGCGGCGGGGGCTGCGTTTACGCGTACGGTGTTACGACCATTTGCCCTTGTTACAGATTTTACTTGCCACTGTAAGTACAGTGTTTACAAACAGTTGTTTGTTTGTAATTCTAATAACATCGAACTACATACAAATATGCTACAAGGTCAGACCGAGGATTTACATTTTAATAACTAATTAATATTTAAGAAGCAATACGAATTGAAGATAAACATGGATCAATGAATGTAAAACTCAAATCAGCTTCAATTGTTGAATATTCAGGTGAAACTTGATAGCCATTTTTAGTTCGTTACACAATGGTGGCGGGATCAATTGGTAGCAATTTTGAAGAGGGGGTTCCATCAAATGATCTTGTGAAGGATCACTACAGAAGCTAAATATATAAAGAAGAAGACCTACACAGATTTTGTTTGACTTTTCAATTATGTTATAATATTTTAGTTTGTGTATACCCTATGTCTATAGGTTTGTATAAAATATTGTTATCGTTTCTGTTATTATAGATTATAGAACCACCCCCATGGCCCCACAGAAGTATTTATGAAATCTCTAAGTGATACGCATACACACAACAGAATACACACAATAATAATTGTAAAATGTGGAAATTAATAATGGGCGCAGCCTCCAATACATCACTCTGAATAAACCTTTAAACATAACCATGGGTGTCAAATCGTGTCAATGGCAGAAACACTTAAAGGAGGTGTCCCGCAAGCATAAAAGTGTGCATTATATGTTAGAAAAATAACTATCGAGCCCAACTTTTGTAATTATATAGCACAAAACACCACACTTATGACAAAAACAAATAAAAACCGCAATCTCTCAACATGCACTTTTTAAAATTCCCCAGTGTCGATGATGTCATAGTTATACAATGCACATGCGCAAATTTTAGCACCGATACCCATGACGTCATCGACACCGGGACTTTCGATCGCCGCGAATTTTAAAAATTGAATATTGAGTGATGGCAGTTTTTATTCATTTTTGTGACTAGTATGGTGTTTTGTTCTATATAATTACGAAATTTCGGCCCGATAATTATTTTTCTAACAAATAATGCTCAATGTTGTGCTTGCGGGACCCTTCCTTTAAGACGAGCCAACAAATAATAAAATAATAACTTCTTTTCCCTGTGCTGTTTTATGACCTAAAAAAGCCCGACAGATATTCCGAAGTTAATGATTTTAGTGACGTGCCCACATCTCGAGGGTTGCCAGTTCATTGCAAGTGATTGCAATTCTGACGTACGTAAACAACTTAATTCACAAAATCGTCAAGGTGGGCCCGTTAACAATGGGTGAAACTCTGAATTTCTACGTGGTCACATAATTGACACACAAAATGAGGGCAATTTCACCGTATTCACTTCATATTTTGTGAAATAAGGTAACTTTATTGAGAACTGTTATATATTGTACTACTATGAAACATATTTGTAAACACGTGGCTGTTCACTGTATTAAAAGCGTAATGATTTTCGGCCGTAGAAAAAAAACCCATTTAAAGCTTGTGCAGCAGGACAGATGTCACTAAAGAGAAGTTAGGTCTAGCAGGGGGTAACTCTCGAGCTGCGGAAAGTCAATTTCTAATATGTGCCGCGATGGAAATTACCGGAAGCGATCAGAAGTTGTCTGACCTCGTGGCGTGTTCAAAAAAATGTCGCCGAAGCATGTGTTTTTCAGACCACACCATTTTCTTCAAATTCAATTTGAAGACGATGTAATCCACCGATTTTCATGTTTGAATTGTATCTGTGACTCTGAAGTAGGGGGGGGGGCCTATTTGCTAAGCTCAAGACTTCAAGTGGCATTTTCTAAAACATCAAATGTAGCCTGGACGGTAGGTGCATACCACTGAAAATTGGAATTATATGCCACCATATTAATTACAACACGGGGTTCCTTAAAAACGGGTTGATCGTCCTCTGCTGTGGGGCGTCTAATTGCGTGTGGACGGACCTCACCTTTAGTTTGACTTCACTGACTTGTCCTTGATTGAATGAAAATAGCACGTTCATCCAAGCAATGCTCAGAGTCATAAATGCTACACTAAATCGTAAAAGGAACTCTGGTTTTGACTTTACATAGTACTACATACATTACAATCAAGGCTCAAGATAACAGGTTTTTTACCAGGAGCTACTTTTTTTCAAAAGTAGCGCCCGGATCATGGGATTTATTGAGAACCGGGAGCTACTTTTAGTCTACCGGGAGCTACTTTTAGTCTACCGGGAGCTACTTTTAGTCTACCGGGAGCTAACTTTTTATTAAATCCAGCGTGGCAGCATTGTCAACTCGAAATTCTATGTCTTTTACTTTTAGGAAAGCTACCCGATCGTCAACGGTAGGGATGTTCATATCATTGACTATAGAGGGCGACATATTTGACCAAAATATGTAGAAAACTCATGTTTACCTCTTTTAAATTCAGCGGAAAAGTACGAAACTGCTGGGATGTATTCACTGATGTATAAATAACCCCACACAAGCAACTAGACATCATGAAAGTAAACCCTTAATTTACCTAAAATGGTTTTAAAATGTGCATGACTTAAACTACTTTTGGTTATAACTTATTTATTATTCAGCCTGCAGACAAGGTTGAACCATCATTTTTTTTATTGTAAAGTACTTTGTTTCCATGTATTCCATTTTCAAAGAGATAATTTTATTTTCAAAATTTTATGAACATGCCTATCAACGGGCGCTGGTTTGGACATAATATCAGCGCTCGGTTGTTTATTTTCAGCATTACCAGGCGCCATGGCAGAAGGACCGAGGGGTAAAAATCGCCCAGCGCCCGCTTATCTTGAGCCTTGACTACAACTACTCTGATCCAACAAGTTTCAAAAGTAAGTAAGCTTACTTACTTCATTCATCAAACAAAACATGAACGAACTTGATTGATTCAATTTTAGGGTTCGCGGTATTTCACTTTAGCTCTGCAGCGTACGTCATGATCTTAAGGTATTTTTTACGTAATACTCATAATATACATTTCATACACTACTTACAATAACTGGCGAAACACGGCGTAATTATAATAGCTGTCACGGGCGTAAAATCTAAAACGAAAACAAACAGCGAAATTCCTCGAAGCAGCTGCCATATTGGATTAAGATTGGATCACATGATGCTGTAGAGGGCGTGTGTTAATCAATTTTAGGGCCAGGCATGAGCGGAATGGATAGTTTCTATATAATACTAGTAGATTTGGACAGAACACATTTTAATTAAAACTAGAATTCGTCGATCTTGTTAAACCAATGCATTACTATTCAGGGTCTATGATTACAGGCACCACACGTAAACAAATCAATGCCACGTATTATAAGCATGCTCTTTGATCTTATGAGAAAACTTACCAAAAGTGCAAACAACTATTGCACCCGTCCGGTCTAGGCTATGCCTAAATGAAAGAAGAAGAGAAAAAAGAGATGGGAGAGAAAAAGGCAAAGAGAAGGGGAGAGAGCACGGGTATTTGCCCAAGTAAAGGGGTACAACAGTCTACATGTCACATGGTCATGGTTGATAAAAGACCACGGCTGTCGCCGTGTCGCGATGTGCCGTGTGTCGCAATTCAATCGTGTCTCATGCCGACTTAACAATTATCTAAAAGTCGCGTGTAGTTTTATAGAAAGGCCTATTTTCTGCTGTGGTCTTATATTCGCGGTACCGTTTGTACAGCGATATTATAATAATATCATTATGACATAACTGTGATGATGAGATGAGAAGCGGAATAAATACTAATGATATTATCTACAATTCTACATTTATTAGAAAGTCGTACGATGTAACATTATCCTAAAGTATACACCAATCGCACCAAATAGGTTCGAAAATTGAATTTAAAAAAATCATACTTGTGGGGAGGCACATCCACCCTCACACTCCCCTTGTCCGCGGAGCTGCGTACCCCTTCCAGGGGTCACGGTGGATTTACCATTGGGCCGGGGCCCGCAGATTTTGGGGGCCCAAATTCAGAAGAAAGAAAAAGAAAAATTACGCTTCAAATAATATTACGGTATTTGGAAAAAATGCTTCATCTTTCTTTGTATTTGTCCACGCAGATCACAGATGGAAATCTTTCGCGGGCTACGCGCGCATGTGTCCCCAAAAGGCAATTTGTTTTGGTAGTACAGCTAAAATGTACCTCAATAATAGAAAAATAAGTGTAAAGTCGAACATTTTCACGCGCTTCACGCGCTTCACGCGCATTTCATTTGGCAAAATAATCTTGTCGGTTCGCGTTCATTTCTTGCCCCATCCCCCCCCCCCCCCCCCCCCCCCCCCCCGCCCCAACCCCCAATATGAACAACCTACTAGCTACGAAGGAGAAAAGAACCAACATAAGTATCCTGAAAGAACTTGGTGTAAAGAGGCAACTGCTAGGAGAGCTTATCAAAAGAAAGCTGGCCTACTTCGGGCACATCATTAGAGGCAGTGGTAGCTTGGCACTCCACATCATAGAAGGGAAAGTGGAAGGCAGGCAGCAGGAATAGAGGTCGTCAAAGGAAACAATGGTTCGACAACATCAAGGAATGGACTGTGCGCAATCGGGTGAATCAAGAAAAATGACAAAGAAATATGCTTATAATGTACCATAGTTAGGAATTATATATACAGTGAGCCCTTTCTCATGGACTACTGTGACACTACTTATATTTTGATTATTATATAGAATACAGGGTGTCTCATAAAAGGGTGCATCTGATCACTACTCTCATTTCAGTATATCGTATATGATTAATGTTTACAACAGCTCGTATTTAACTTTCACTATATGCCGTTTACTAGTATTTGATTGCTCTTACCCAAGGCTCTTACCAATACAACGATATTTGATCAAAACGGTGTACGGTTGTGGTATACTGAATGAAGGGGTTGTGCCACTTTTTAGAAGGAAAGATGCTATGAAAAGAGTCATAACTTAATAATTGATGGCCATATGAACTCCGAGATAACTCTATAAATTGGCTTTCATATGCCGTTTGTGTTGTCGCGTTTGGTTTATCATGTTTATCTTATCCAAATATGGTAAGCACTAACACTAACAGTCAAATTTGCGCTGTTATCATGGTTATATGATAATTATTCTTTTTTAATGTATTTTTATCTTTTGGATGGGGCCTTTTGCTTGTAAAGCGCCCAGGGACCAATGTTTTGGGCGCTATATAAATACATTATTATTATAGACGAATACTTCAATTTTGTACATAGATGATTGTTTCAATTGATTCTGTTTGCTCATCTGTAGATAGGATCAACACTATAAACTGTGTATGGAAGGTAATTTAATTTCTTGAAGCTCATTTTATTAAATATCAAATCCAAATACAAAATGCTAAATGATCAAAACAACAAACGAAGAGGTATTTTGCAAAAGGGCTATGGTGCATTTTTTCAAAAAATGAGTTTGATATAGAAATGTATAGGGAAAAATCATATGTTTCAAGGGAACAAAGTCATTTTTTTCAAAAAGACCTACATCTCATTGTAAACAGCCATTGAAATTGTTGTTTTGTTGCAAAAGGGCCTGTATCCAGAATTATATCGGGATACAGGCCCTTTTGCAACAAAACAACAACTTCAATGGTTGTTTACAATGAGATGTAGGTATTTTTGAAAAAAATGACTTTATTTCCTTGAAACATATGATTGTGACCTATACATTTCAATATCAAACTTATTTATTTTCAATGATTAAAATAAATGATTTTTTGTGTGTGGTATTTTTTCTTTATGTACAAACAGATGGAGTTTTGTTGCAAAAGGGCCTACATCCAAATTTTCAAAAAATGTAAACATGATTTAAAAATTAAAAAAAACTAGCACATTTAAAATTTATATCAATTTCAATTAGTATGTAGTGTACCTCTTTCATAATCCATTCAGTTTTTCAATTGCTCAACTTGAATATTTAGAAACAGTTTTTTGACTTTTTCTCAATAAGAGCCAAAGTGGATGTAGGCCCTTTTGCAAAATACCTCTTCATACCGCAAAAAACATTCTAAAAGTAGCACAAGTCAGATTTGGAGTGCTCGTATTTGATCAAGCATCGTTAGATCGAGAAAAGTAAATACAATCAAAAAAACGGTATTGGAAAGCCAGTGAATTATTTATTAGTTTTCTTAATATAGAGATTTATGCTAAATACTTAATATTAAATGAGAACATGTGCATCTTCTAGGGCAAGATATTTTAATTGTGTCTTTTCAATGAAATTTATATGAAGGATTCAGTTGAATACAAAATAATACCTAAATAATTATAAATTATTTTCTTGTGTGAAATGGTATAGGTGAGCCCGGAGTGACGTCACACATGCCGTTGACCACAAACTACGTGAATTCAAACAAATTCAGATTGCACCATCACCAAAACGGCCAAAATTTAACCCTTTTTGTACTCCCGTGAAATGTTACCATCGAACAGAATATTTGACAAAGTGATTCCTCTACATACTCATGTTATCATATTTACACATAATGCAAGTTTTCACATGTTTTTTATAGGTCAAAGTCTGAAAATCGAGTGAAAAATTTTACGAATTTCGGAAATATTGCTCATGTAAACAACGGTCGCTTACACAGCCTCACATGGTCACTAGGAACGTTCTTCTGTAAGGTCGAGTAGAGCGTAGTAATTGATTTTGATGCTTTGTTGTCAACGGCAAATTGAAGGTCCGGGCTGACCTATACTTGGAAATATAACAATAAATCCAATAATCACTCATAATGGGAGTTAAAAGTTTACATAAATCGCTCCAAAAAGGTATAACTTTAAAAGGCATGATGAGCGAAATGGCCCGCCACATGAGGCTATATTTTACTCCGTTTGATTCTCAAAAAAGAGCAAACCATTATCAGGATGGACTTCAAATAGTGATAAACATAGCTGATGCACCCCACACATTAGTCGGGGATATACGAGGGGTTACCGTGCTCCCCAGGACTCCCCCAAACCAACTTCTTTTGACTTCCTTTCATGGTCCTAAAACATATTCCGGATGTTACAAAAATAATTTTGGTATGCTAAGGGGTTATTCCAGATGGCGTCCAAAATGGCGGCCAAAACTGGTCACATTTCAACCAAAATGTATGATGAAAGTATAGTTTTAATTAACAATGAAATGTATGTATATTGGATCACTAGAACTCAAATCCAGTATTTTTGCATTGAAATATAATAACATACCTTAAATCCAAGATGGCCACCAAAATGGCCATTGTAAATGTAAGAAAATAGTCTACAAGAGTGTATACTAATCCAAAATAGATATTGTAAGAGTGTATATTGCATCACATTCACCAAACAGTATGTTCTAATCTGGCAATCATTAAGGTACATTTCTGTTCTAAACGTGTTTCTTGGACGTATGCCCGCGTAGCGCGCGAAAATTTGCCATTTTTATACTAAATTACCCGTCAAGCCGGGCAAGGGGCAAATTGTCAATTAGATGGGAATTATTAGTGAATGCCTTAAATTCTCCAAATAGGCGCAATTGTCCCAAAGTCAATTCCTTTCCCGGTCCAATAATAACCTTGATGAAAGTCACTGAAGTTACGTAATGCACACTCGCACCTAAATCATCAAGTGTTTGGATGGTTAAATCTATTTTCTTCTCCAAGTTTCTTTTCGATTTTCACTTCTTTCCACTAATAATGCTTATCAACTATTTACCATAATTCGTTTCCTTACTCTCTTTCCTTCATATCCTTTGTTTTTATCTTCCCTTTTTTCTTCCTCTCCCTTTCTATTGCTTTCATTTCCCTCTTCCTTCCCTCTTTTCTCTTCCTCTTTTTCCTTTCTTTCCCTTTCGTTCCCCTTTTCCCTTTTTTCCTTCCACCTTTTTTCTTCCTCTCTTCCCTTTCTTCCCTTTTTTCTTCCCTTCAACTCGCCTCTTTTAGCCCGGTAGTTTGAGCTGATCTTTCAAGTCAAAGTCGTCAGGGGGGCACTCTGACTCCCCAACCCCGGGAGATACGCTACTGATTCTAGAAAACGTGGCTGTCCGAACTATGTCTTTTCGTAACAAAATAAGACTAATAAATCGGTTCGAACTATAGGATATTTTAGGCCAATAGGGGTTTTATAGTGATGTGGTATAAGTAGATAGTTAATAAAGTAAGGTGGTACTACTAATAGTAGTACTAAACCACGGAACCAAGGGGTCAATGAAGTAATGTGGTTCGAGAGGTAGGCGATAACGTAATTGGTAATGTGGCATAACCATAGTTTATAATAAATATATGGGTATATAAATGTAGTTTCTTGTCAGAATGAATGGAAGGGTGTTCAGGAAGTATGGTATACGCCACGGAAGTGCTAATGACGTGACTTCGTTTTAAAAGTATGTGCCCAAAATATGGGAAAGAGAAAAAGAAAAAAAAGTTATAAGAATGAATATATAAAATGAGATCATTGCAAATCTCCGTCAAAACACCCGCTAATTTTGACTAATTTTGGCCTGTTTTCTGTCGGCAACGCAGTGTGCTTACAAGCATTAAGCAGACACGTGAAGAATACATTACAATTCTGGACATGCTATGGGGTTTACATTGAAATCAGCAACGGGATTGCTTCATAAATACAGCATTTTTGCCTAGTTTGGCGCGTTTTTTGTCGGCAAGGAAGTATCAGGCGCCGCTTTTCGCATACCGCCTATCGGGCGCCGCGTTTTATAATCATATTCCACCAGATTTATTAACAATTCATGAACTAAAGTTTTAAAGTAATTAACAACTCATGTACTCACGTTACAACTCATGAACTCAAGTTTTACAACTCGGTTGTTCATCTAGCAGGAGGACCCCGCGTAGCGCGGGTATACCCATAGTTAACATAATTAAATGCAGTGGTAAGAAAATAAACGCCAGTTCAAATCTGAATTCATTATATGCATCAATCATTAAAGGGACATTAAGTGGTGTTGAAAAGTTTAAATGTTTAAAAATTTACTTCAGAATTCAAGATGAACATTAAAAATCGCCATATTGTTGTTTCTTTTAACAAAAAACACAGCAAAACTAGATTAAAACAATATCATCGCTATTTATTGAAAAACGCCCCCTATGCAAATATGGTTCGCGTTCTAAGGTAGCACACCTCTAAATAATAGGAAGTCGAAATTAGACGACAATTTTGCACCTTATTTTGATCGATGCGCGACGCTTCAAAAGATGATATCTCAATGACCATTGTGATTTAGGAATTGATTTTGGTATCAAATTTAAGCCCAAGACAATGCTTATAATATGTTTATAACGATAGATCGATTTTAACGATTTAAAGTTAGGAAAATGTTAGGCCTACCACTATGCTAGAAACCCGACATTAGCAAAAGACAAGTTTTTGAATTACGGCCGATGCGCTTAGATGCTCGATTGCTTAAAATCTAACGGTTATCCATGTATATTTTACAATTTTAATCGAAAGCTTGCTAAAATAGCTAGAGTTTAATACCAAATTGAAAGAATTTCTATGTATAAATTTCTATTTATGCCCCCAAACTATGACGCATTATACACGCAGGCCAACGTACTATTAGATTTTCCGAAGATTTAAACCATGTTCTGGCAAGGTTATTTTTAAATTTACACATAGAAAGTCATTCAATTTGGTAGTAAACTCTAGCTATTTTAGCAAGCTTATGATTAAAATTGTAAAATATACATGGATAACCGTTAGATTTTAAGCAATCGAGCATCTAAGCCCTCTACGGTCATTTTTCAAGTTGATTTTTCGCAAGACTTACGGCCGTGCACCGTGAAAGTAGGACTACTATTTATTAACAAAAAATAGTTAATATTATTTGTGAATGATCTATCATTAAAATTCATATTGTTAGCTTTAATTTGATACCAACCTCGTCTGCTGAATCACTGTAGTTCCCGAGAAATCACTATTTTAATCACGCGTATTGATAAGAAGTATTGCGCAATAGGAGTTGCAAGTTTTCGCCTGGAACTATTTAGAGGTGTGCTACCTTATGTATCACGCGTACTGCAGGGGGATACTGTCGGACGAAAAATTCTGGTCCCGCGGGACCAGCATTTTTGGAATCGATGTTTTCTTGTACAAAGAGAGCTGATTTGTCTTAATCCTTATAGGTGTAAGTTCATACATGTAATACAATTATAAAAATAAACTAATCTCAGTTTTTATCATAATTGAGGGCGCTGCCTCCAACACATCTCTTAGTGTCCCTTTAAGTGATGCTAGAGCTCTTTAGGTATAAATGCATAACTAATCTTGTTATTTTTAATGTACTTGAAACAAGTATTTCATGATTTATAATGTAGATTAACAAAATGCATATATTTACTGATAATCGTGGTGTAATATTACGCTGATACGATATCACGTGATTAACCGGAATGCACACCTGTAGACACTGTCGTTTTTAAATCGGTTGAACAGGTTTTATTTCAGACATACCTCTCTTTGATGACTGTGTCATTTTCAAAATCAAATGTATAATTTTTGTTAGACTTTCGACGTTTCCAGAAATTGCAAACAGGATTACAATATCTGGTGTTAAAAGTTAAACTAGAGCTCGTCAAAAAATAAGTTGCAGGTTTTCTTTGACAGACTGTTTGGCTCAGGCTCCAGAATGATAAGAATGAACCTGGCTCAAGTTGTTATGTCACTACACGTATGAATGCATGCGTAAATACTCAATTAAGGGCATTTTGTCAATCCGAGCAGTGAAGATGTTTACAGTGAAAAGACTGTATCTTCTGGATACATCTCAGAACTTGTTATATATCCGATAGAATGAAATGAAGAATATTCCACGTCATGGTATACATATTTGAACTGGGGAAAATTAAAGATCTCTCCCTTTTTATCATCGTTATTTACTCGGTAGCCCCATTGTCATTAGAGAACAGCCAAGAACCTCATTAACTGATGACGGAAGATTCACTCGCATCTACTGCAAAAAAGCCAATAATGATCTTCGAGTTCAAACACTCCGTTTTGTTGACCGCATGTGTATCAACAGTAGATCAACAACGGCTCTGTCGCTACTCTAAGATAGGTAAATATCAAAGTTCCGCCTTCTTCTCCGCTCGATCATATTTTCATAACACTTTTGTGCGACACACCGAGGTATTGCGTATTAAGGTGGTTTGCAGTAGCGGTAAAGACGGTAAAGCAATATCAATTTAGTAAAAATGTTACTAAAAGTTCTCAATATTCAATCAGTAATAACATCGATTCGCTTGACCGTGATGATTGTGATTCAAATTTGACAGCCTTGATTATTGTGTGGCCTCGATAAATGCATTATTTTTTTGTTGTTGGATCTTATCAGCAATTTGTTCATTTTGATTCTAGCAGTGCTAGTGATAATACGTCGAGATTGGCGAGGAATTACTTTAGGCAAACAGCAATATCGAATATTGCTGACAACTAGCCCATTATATCATTCAGATAAGATAAATGATGGTTATAGTCACTTAAGAAATTCAATTACGCTCCGCAAATAGACTAAGAATGGACTCTTTACAATTGATTGTGACGCCGACGAAACGAAATAGCAACATGATGTGAATAGAATAGCCAGGTTATAGGAAAGAACTAAAAGACGAGACGTGTGGAGTAAGGGATTGCAACGGCTGCATTTTATATATGAACGGTATATCACATAGGGATTGAAGCAACACCGTTCACGGTAATCCAATCTATTGGTGATTTTGATCATGCGTCCATGTAGGTTGAATTAACGTCAATTTTCCTGTTCCTGAATGATCTGCGAGGAAGGATTCGAAATGGAATCAAACGAGTCGCACGCTCGTTATCTCGACAAGTCCACTCTATCGGATATTTTGTTTCCTTTCAAAGGTACGTCGTTATAACGTCGATTTTCCTGTTTCTGGATAACCAGCAAGGATTCGTATTAGGGAATCATATTTTCGATAATTCTACATGGTATATCAAATATGATATTTAGGAATTTCATAATACTGTTAGTGATATAAATATTTAGTTCATTGTGATAGTGAAGATCATTGCAAGCCATCGGGGATTGATCTACGTCTCCACCGTTGTGGTTCAAATTATTACGAAAACGATCTGAACCTGAACTATGATCGAACATCATCAAGTTTTTAATAAGGATTCACTAATTAAAATGACTAATCTGTATTTAAAATGATATCTGACGGGGTTGAGAAATCCATTAAATAACCAATGCTGCACATTAATAGTTATCCTTACCGATGATTTAAAATCCTCTATTCTTAAAATACATCTCACAATGTGTATTGTATGAGTCGACCCATCTTTGGAATCGATATAGGAAATCATGGATGTAAACACAACGAAATTGAGTTCTGCGACTTTATTTGGCGAAAGAGTGTTTCTGGCAACTGTACTTGGCTTTGTCGTTGTAGCTGGTACAGTTGGTAACTGCATTGTCATCATGTCTGTGGTCATCTCACAAAAGTTACGGACAAGTATCAATATATTTATTGTTAACCTTAGCATAGCAGATTTATTAACCAGTATAAACATGATTTGGATAATGGTGGCCTTTGTGAGTCAAGATGGTTGGCCGTTACCGGATTGGTTATGCGTGTCTTGTGGATTTATCTTGATCACGTGTATCGGTACAAGCGTGTTTACCCTATCCTGTATCGCCTTAAACCGGGTTATTCTGATTACTACTAGTATTGCCACGTATAGAAGACTTTTTAAACCACATCGCATTGTCTTGGCATTGGTTCTTCTATGGGCTATACCAATGTTTCTAGCATCCATTCCACTTTACACCAATTTTGGAAAACTTGGATACAGTTCACAATACATGACGTGTATTAAGGACACAGCTCATCCTACGGGGAAGGCCTACGACATACTGTTATCCTGTTGCCTATACCCGATACCAACTGTTATTATCACGACGAGTTATTTTAGAATCTGGAGTCACGTTCGGAAACGTGTGAAAGCCCTTGCCGAGACAACTGAAAATTCAAATTCCTCTCTTCACACCCGTGCACCTGCAACAATAGCTGCTGCTGCTGATGCTGATAAGTCCCAGGCATCTGGAGAAGATGGCGCCACTCGCCCGGTTGAAGTTGCGCAACATGTTCCAGTATCGTCCAATCAACTTAGAGTAAAATTGACTCGTCGACAAATGGATGTTACAAAAAACATGTTTTACATTGTTTGTGTTTTCTACCTATGTGTGACACCGTATGGTCTGAGTCTTTTATGTTCCCAAGCATGTGCCCGTTTGACAACGTACGCCGCTGTGGTTTTGTCGGTTAATTCCTGTATTAATTTCTTCATATATGCCTTCAAACATCCTGATTTCAAAATCGTAATTCGATGTATCCTACTTTGTAATCTCTCTAAGATTCCCAATAGAGCACGCATTTTTAGAAGATGAACAGATATGCAGATAAAGCATCTTCGTTTTTATGTCCAATGATAATATTATCATGTAGTGGAAAGTTCCTTAATACACCAAACTTTTATAAGGGTATATTAAAGGTAGATGTTCCGATTTTCAACTTAAAGTTTTATTCCACATGAAAGGTCATCCTTAAAAAAGTCGTGTTCCAAAGTTTGAGTTGCATAGCTCTAATGGTTCTTATTTTAGACGCACAAGATGCTGTGAACTGTACCCATTGAGTAGCACACAAATTATATCGGTGGTTACCACCATTCGCGGTAATTCAACGTTATTTCATCGATTTCTCCGTAATTATACCAATTTAGGCCGTCAAATTTCAGTTGATGATGAGAAAAATACGAGCTTTCATATGATATGAAAATCTCCGTATGTTTGAAATAATTCTGTGATACGAAAATGTGATCGGGTCATCTACCTTTAATGTCATATAGCTCGTATATGGAATAACTTATTCCTCACGAATCAGAAAACCACCTCAAAAAAGAGGTAAATGGTGTGGTTTTTTTGGGTTCAGCACAAACCTGTTAGCATTATCTATGGCACGCTCCGCTCTATTTTACCTAACGATAGCTTGTCGTTTGTGACTCCAAGTTGGCAAAACACCCACCTTGCCTGCATCAAATGGTTACTTATATATTGACCAATAAGAAGCATCATTCATAGATAACAAACTTTAAGTTTACAAGTGTGGTTGTGAAGAGAGATACAATCTATTATTTCCACAGTCATTATTACCTTTTTTAATAATATGTAGGTTTAACCACTTGAAATACGGAATCATGGTTTCAGAGGAAAGCTGCAGCGTATGAATCAATCTTGAGATAAATTATAATTATGAATTGAGTTGATAGAGTACGAGGGTCAGTCAGTAAGTTATGTAAGTGATCATGGTATGGGATGCATGAGTGATTCTATTGAGCGATAGTGGGATCAATACACAAAGTAAGTACACTTGGGACACTGCTAAATCAGTTATTTGGCGGGAAATTTGAATCGCTTGTATGAAACACGTGGTCAGAAGATTGCATAACATGACACCAGAAGCAGGTAAATCCACCTATAATACGTAAACTATGGTACAAAAGACAATCACTCCCTGTGTAATTTGATATATGTAGTATAAAAGGAAAAAGTAAGGAGAGGCAATTGAATAAAAAGTATACAAATATCAGTATTTCAAATAGCCCATTTTCATTGAAAAATGCCCAGAAAGTGAACACTAATATTGCAGAAAATCAAACAATTTAGGTAAAATCCAAGCAATTAATGATGATAATAATAATAATAAAGGGCATTTATAATGCGCCTCACATTGTGAACACAACCCGAGGCGCATAACATACATGTATGAATTAACCAGTTTGGAAGATTCCATAGGATAGTTAACTAATTATCTGAACTTATTCGCATAAAACCTGCAGAAAATATGCGCATGCGCAGACGGCAGATCATTTTGAACTGGACCAAAAATGGCAAAAATCATGAAATTTACCAGATAAAAGTTACTGTGCCTTCAAATTATAATAAAAATGTTTGGAAAATGCTTAAATCAATGTGTATGATTATTGTGATAGTTAAAATGAAGATATACATGAATGTATCGATCAAAGATGGCTGCCGCAACCTCTCTTATTACTGTTATCTTTAGAGCTACTAGATATGTATTATTAAAGTAATCGTCACATAATCTCAATGGTTTGAGGAGATTTTATGATCAGCTCCTTTTGAATTCCCACTATTATTGCTTCACATCCCACAACAATTTATTCAATTATAATCCCTCCTTTTTTACCCTTTGTTGTTTTCTTAAGTATATTATTGAGGATTTTGCTAAATAAAAGCGTTGAGATGGTCCCTTCTTGTTTGTAGTAAGAAATTCAGATCTAAAAAAGAGTGTCAAACAGAGATTATTGTGTGTTCTAACTATGCACCAAGTGTTATCTGTTTCTATGCTTGCATTGCCGAGATACACGCAAATGTTTCAATCAAACCATATTTCAACCTATTATATATCCAGCCAAATATTGACCGATTTCAGGCAGTGTCCGAAGAGTACTTACTTTACGCTAATGCTGTGACGTCATAGTTCATACTTAGACATCCAACAGTGTATTATTTGAAAGACAAAGGTTCATACTTTGTATTGATTACACTATCTCTCAATAGAATCACTCATGCATCCCACACCATGATCACTTTCATTACTTACTGACCGACCCTCGTACCATGATTGTCTTGAATTTGCTTTGTTGATCATTCAAATTCAATGATCAACCACATGCAAGTCCTTGCTAAAAATGCTGGAGTTTCGACAAATCCTGAGAAAAAAATATTATTTTCAAGTTGTTTATTGCGAGACAGATACCAATCTACAGGATGTAATTGTTGAGGCATACATGTATGTGACATCATTATATTACTGCCAAATGGTGCTTCTATAAAAATTATAAATAACAATTAGAAAGTCAAAAGTAAGAAACAGTAAGAAATAAAAACAATAAAACAACCCAGACATGTTAAAACAGTACAATCGATGACCGTATTTGGGACCTGCCCTGCAGTTAAAAGAAAATTTGCAAGTTGAGAGTTGGAGAATTGTACCATGTGTTTCCTTGTGAGCATGAAAAAATGAGAAAGATAATAGAACAGCATATCTAATCTAAGTTCATCTTCTGCAAGATTTGAAGAAATCGACTGAAAATAAGCAAAATGTTTTGTTTTAAAGCTAACTCTTTTTTGCACCATAACAATGTGATTTACGACATGACTGTTTGAAATGGAATGAGTATTCACTAGCCATGTGTGTATATATATATGTAATTTATTATGATATTGGCATGCTTAATGAGACAATATTCACACAAAAGTGGTTTGGACTCCAGACACTCTTACCATGTTTACTCTCTGGATCGTGAAGTGTATTCTTTTAATTTTAAAGAGTTAATATCCTGGAGCTACTACTTATTAGTGAACTGTGTTTGAAGTGGGCACTTAGCAACATTCATTACTGCGCTATTACAAAATTAATAATGATTTCAATTATCGTTCACCATCTATCAATCTACATACCATGGTTTTCCCATAAATAGTATTTGTACATTTTATCTGGGATGCCTCTTCCACATTCTTCAAATCTATGTATTTCATCATAGTTAATATAGCTAGTTCTTCATACGGGCTCCCACTAGTAAACCACAAAAGGCACATTTTGTGTTGTTGCTGCTAAATTCGTGTAATAATGACATTGTTTTGTCATAGTTTCGCATTTATAGTTTTAAAATATAACTGAGAATATTTCATTTGTATTGATTAGTTAGTTATTGTGTACATACATGCATCCACTTGTTCAATAGTATCAAGCATTATTGAGTAAAATATTCAATATTGTGTTCGGTTTCAAAATGCAGGAACTTTACCAAAATAGTCATATCTGGTAAACGATACCATGAAATGTCATGATTCGTTTTGCTGATGATAGTGAATAAATGCATCTATTGCCGCATACATTGGTTGCCTTCATACTCTGGTAACAAAAAAAATTAATAATCATTTTATTTTGAGTACACTTTTTTTTACTCACCCTGTATGTGTACATCGATTGAATACTGCTGACCGTTCCTCATGCGCACTTCACATACGAACTGGTCTAACCATTTGGCTTGCTGCATGTTCTAAAAGTTGATTGTCTCTCTACATCATAATAGCGTATGGATCATTACAAACTAAACTGCGCCAATAAAGTATCTAAACACTTACAAATGGTCAGATTTATCGGAACCTGAAATAGTATGCAAAAACATAATTAATTAATTTGATTCACAGTTATCTTCTGCGCATTTTGACACCTGTTTTGTTGCGCTACGATGTTGTTTGCCGGATTTATGGGCACTTGAGTGGCTTACGGTCGAATTCAAAAGTTGCAAAAGCTCCTATTCCCAGAAGGGAACTCACACAAGCATCACACAGACAAATCAAGACAAAAGACACCAATTTGTTCTGTTTACTTAACCATGACAATTAAATGATTGACTAATTATTGATTGATGTCTCCCATCTTTGACCATTTTGTTTTGTTATTGACAATTAATGCTGATGTTCATCGCAATCGATTTACGATTTATCCAACACGCGACAAGCAAATCATTTATAAAAAGGCGGGCAAAATAATGCTGATCTTATTCGCCACAGTACAACAAACGCTCTTGCTTGAATAGGGGCTTTTGCAACTTCGACCTTATAGTCTGGTATCTATAGAGGGTTAGTGTGCACCCCCCCCCCCCCCCCCCCCCCCCCCAGGACTCCCCCAAACTAACCCTTTTTCACTTTCTATCATGATCCTAAGACATAATCAGGATGTTACCAAAAATATTTTCATAATGCTAAGGGGTTATGCAAGATGGCGTCCAAAGTGGCCACCATAACTGGTCAAATCTCATAAAATGACATATAGCAATCAAATTGTATGGTGAAAGTATAGTTTTAATAGTGGGATGTATGTATTAGACCACAAGACACTCATATCCAGAACTTTTGCTTTGTTAACACACCTAAATCCAAGATGGCCTCCAAAATGGCCGCCAAAATTGGTAAAATTCTATTTATTGGCATATATAAAGCAACATGTATGATCAGCGTATAGTTTTAACAATGGGATGTATGAGTTAGACCACTAGCAACTCATATCTAGTATTTTTGCTTTGTTAAAATACTTTAAAACCAAGATGGCCGCCAAATTAATGCCCAAAACTGGTAAAAGTGGTCAAATTTCCATAAAATAGCATAATAACAACCGAAATGTATGATGAAAATATAGTTTTATTGATGGGATGTATGTATTAGACCACTAGTAACTCATATCTAGTATTTATGCTTTGATAACATACTTAGAAATCCAAAATGGCCCCCAAAATG
This sequence comes from Ophiura sarsii, assembly GCA_035610835.1. Lineage (NCBI taxonomy): Eukaryota > Metazoa > Echinodermata > Ophiuroidea > Amphilepidida > Ophiuridae > Ophiura > Ophiura sarsii. Next base: position 61,895,160 of record CM069450.1, read on the forward strand.
GGTCCCAATATGACTGAACAAATTGTTGAAATTCCATAAAATGGGATAATATCAACCAAAATGTATGATAGGAGTATTGTTTTAACATTGGGATGTATGTATAAGACCACTAGTAACTCATATCCAGTATATTTGCATTGTAATAACATACTTTAAAACCAAGATGGCCACTAATATGGTCACTGTAAATGTAAAAATAGTCTACATAAGTGTATGATAATCCAAAATAGATATTGTAAGTCTATATTACATCAAATTCACCAAATAGTATTATTCTAAACTGCTAAGCTATTGCTTTCAGAAATAAGGCCCACCTCTGACAATTTTGATTCAGTATCACTTTCCAAAATGGCTGCCAGAATGGATAAATTGATGTTAAATGACCTAAAACAATGGTTTTGAACCATACTATGTAATACCAATACCCCCAAATTTAATGGGACAGTATTCACTTTATCCATGATAAAGCCTAGGGGCTGTAGATCTATATAGGTTTGAGTAGTTTAAAATATCCAAGATGGCTGCAAAAGGTTAAAATAACTGAAAAACAGTATTAGTTTATTGTTAGTGTTACATTAGATATGACCAAATTATTATATCTACAGCTATTAATCCATCCAGTAAACGTATTTGTATATGTGACAAGGTATAATTAAATGGTACAGACTCCATTTTGACAATGTGATGTTATTAAGATGGGCATTATAATGACCATTTTATTAAAATTACCCCCTAATGGTCAATAAAATTACCTTCAAATGGTCAAAATAATTACAATAATTACCACAGGTGGCCACCAATTGATCAAAATATGGAGTCTATACCATTCAATCATACCTTGTCACATACAGTTACGTTTACTGGGTGGATTAAAATCCTTAGATATAATCTTTTGTTCATCTACAATGTAATGTAACCATGGTAACACTAACAATAAAACAAATACTGTTTTTCAGTTATTTTAACCTTTTGCAGCCATCTTATATATTTTAAAATACTCAAACTAGATCTACAGCCCTAGGCTTTATCATATACATATATTGAATGCTGTTTTATTAGATTTGGGGGTATTGGTATTACATAGTATGGTCATTTACAATACAAAACACTTGTTTTAGGTCATTTAACATCAACTTAACCACTCTGGAAGCCATTTTGGAAAGTGATACAGAGAGTCAAAATTGTCACAGAGGTGGGCCTTATATCTAAAAGCAATAGCTTAGCAGTTTCGAACATACTATTTGGTGAATGTGATGTAATATACACTCTTACAATATCTTTTGTGGATTATCATACACGCATGTAGACTATTTGTACATTTAAAGCGGCCATTATGGTGGCCATCTTGGATTTAAAGTACGTTATTACAATGCAAATATACTGGATATGAGTTACTAGTGGTCTAATACATACATTCTTATGTTAAAACTATACTTTCATCAGACATTTTGGTTGTTATTATACCATTTTATGGAATTTCGACAATTTGTTCAGTCATTTTGGGACCCATTTTGGGGGCCATTTTGGATTTCTAAGTATGTTAACAAAGCATAAATACTAGATATGCGTTACTAGTGGTCTAATACATAAATCCCATCATTAACACTATATTTTCATTATACATTTAGGTTGATATTATCCCATTTTATTGAATTTGACAATTTTGCGGCCACTTTAGGAACCATTGTGGGGGCCATTTTGGCAGCCATTTTTAACTATCTTAACAGAGCACAAATACTGGATATGAGTTACACATATTACACATACAACACATACATCCCATCATTAAAATTATATTTTTATCATACATTTCGGTTGATATTATGCTATTGTATGGAATTTTGACCACTTTTGACCATTAATTTGGCGGCCATTTTAGTTTTAAAGTATGTTATCTAGATTTGAGTTTCTAATGGTCTAACACATACATCCCATTGTTAAAACTATACTCTGCTCATAAATGTTGGTTTATATATGCCAATATATGGAATGTTACCCATTTTGGCGGCCATTTTGGATTTAGGTGTGTTAACAAAGCAAAAGTTCTGGATATGAGTGTCTAGTGTTCTAATACATATATCCCACTATTAAAACTATACTTTCACTATACGATTTGAATGCTATGTCATTTTATGAGATTTGACCAGTTTTATATGGCGGCCATTTTGGACGCCATCTTGCATAACCCCTTAGCATTATGAAAATATTTTTGGTAACATCCTGATAATGTCTTAGGATCATGATAGGAAGTAAAAAAGTTAGTTTGGGGGAGTCCGGTGGGGGAGGGGGGGGGGGGGGGTGGGGGTGCACACTAACCCTCTGTAGATACCCGACTATTAAGCCACTCAAGTGCCCATAAATCCGCCAAACAACATCGTAGCGCAACAAAAATAGGTGTCAAAATGCGCAGAAGATAACTGTGAATCGAATTAACTAATTCTTTTTTTGCATACTATTTCAGGTTCCGATAAATCTGAACATTTTTAAGTGTTTAGATACTTTATTGGCGCAGTTTAGATATTTGAAGTGTGACAGTAGGCATGTGTCAGATACTAGTACTGTACTTTCATTTCATCAACCTTAATGATTAACACTCTTTAAAATAAACTCCCAATATCTTTAACAATCACTATTTTATGTTCCTATTTAATACCTGGATTTACCTCTCTGTAGGTCAAAGTTGCAACGTCTCTAACTATAACCACACTAACACCTATTCAAACTAGATGGCGCGGTTCTCGGATTACATGATTTGTGGTTTGAGTTCCTTATTAATGACGCAATTGGATCCTATCGGAACCGTATACGACGTGCGGATCCATCCATCCATCCATCCATCCATCCATCCATCCATCCATCCATCCATCCATCCATCCATCCATCCATCCATCCATCCATCCATCCATCCATCCATCCATCCATCCATCCATCCATCCATCCATCCATCCATCCATCCATCCATCCATCCATCCATCCATCCATCCATCCATCCATCCATCCATCCATCCATCCATCCATCCATCCATCCATCCATCCATCCATCCATCCATCCATCCATCCATCCATCCATCCATCCATCCATCCATCCATCCATCCATCCATCCATCCATCCATCCATCCATCCATCCTCCCATCCACCCCACACCACCCACCCACACCAACCAACCAACCAACCAACCAACCAACCAACCAACCAACCAACCAACCAACCAACCAACCAACCAACCAACCAACCAACCAACCAACCAACCAACCAACCAACCAACCAACCAACCAACCAACCAACCAACCAACCAACCAACCAACCAACCAACCAACCAACCAACCAACCAACCAACCAACCAACCAACCAACCAACCAACCAACCAACCAACCAACCAACCAACCAACCAACCAACCAACCAACCAACCAACCAACCAACCAACCAACCAACCAACCAACCAACCATCCATCCATCCATCCATCCATCCATCCATCCACCACCCACCCACCCCCCCCCCCCCCTACACACCACCCATCCACCCCACACACCCACCCCCACCCCACCACCCATCCACACCACCAACCAACTAACCCATCCGCCCACCCATCCACCCGGCCCATCCACCCACCCACCCACCCATCCACCCACCCATCCACCAAACCGCACCCAGTACATTTCAGTACAGTACATCTATTCATGATCCAGGGCTGTAGTACCCGCCCGCACGCCCGTGGCGGGTAAATTTCACTTGCGTCGGGCGGGTAACTTTTCAAATATACACGCCCGGCTGGCCGGTAAGAATTTTGCTGTTGGTAATTGAAAATTACTTGCTTGGCTGGTAAGTTTACAGTCGGGCTGGTAACTTTTACATGCTACCAGCCCGGCTGGCTGGTTGGAGAACAAATGAAGGTACACCCTGTATCACACCATGCCAAGAAATCTTGGGTATGAGGCAGCAGCAGTTCAGCGAGTGTGTTATATCAGTGACAGGTACCATGGTTACTGGGAAAGTATATTATATGGTCGGCACCAGGGTACACGGTCGGTCTGTATCCTAAATCTGAGACTATTATACTGTAAAACTACTTAATTTCGCTAGCAATTTAATTTCGCTAGGAGATCCAATTCGCTAAATTAAATTGCCACCAGTTATATTAATTATAATGGTTATATAAACTTAGTATATGAATATAGAAGATGGTACAAATCAGTGAAATTTAATTGCTGCAAAAGGTTGGCCAAATGATAATTCGCTAAATTATGTTTTCCTTGTAAATTTATAATTTGTGTTAACTTGAAAACATATAACTTGTCTGAACGCCAAATCAATCAAACATGGGCAACATTGACCGTTAAATGAACTCTATAATGGATATGTTGCGTGGGCATGCTGTCAGCGTGGGCATGCTGTCAGCGTGGGCATGCTGTCAGCGTGGGCATGCTGTCAGCGTGGGCATGCTGTCAGCGTGGGCATGCTGTCAGCGTGGGCATGCTGTCAGCGTGGGCATGCTGTCAGCGTGGGCATGCTGTCAGCGTGGGCATGCTGTCAGCGTGGGCATGCTGTCAGCGTGGGCATGCTGTCAGCGTGGGCATGCTGTCAGCGTGGGCATGCTGTCAGCGTGGGCATGCTGTCAGCGTGGGAATGGTGTCAGCGTGGGCATGCTGTCAGCGTGGGCATGCTGCTGGTGTCAGCGTGTGCATGCTGTCAGCGTGTTGTTGAGTTCCAAGATGAGCCAAAGTCTACTGCAAGCAGATGCCTTTAAAAAAAGGGCAACACAATCCTATTGTCAGTTTTCAGAATTTTATCTTTATCCCTAACCCTACAATATACCACAATATACCACGACAGAGTTTGTTCGTATCAACCGGCGTGGACATTTTTCGCTGAAAAAATGGACACAGCCTACACTTGTGGTGTACTGGAAAATCCCAAGTCCTGTGTGCCAGAGGTTCCTTGTTAAAATCCCGGGGGTGTGGAGGCGATATTTTGGGTCACTGTTCGCCTTGCGGAAAAATTGTCTGAAAAAGTGGGGGTAGAGTTAGGGTTAAGGGTGTATAATAAAATTGTTATCAAACAGGCTGGATAGACGTACATTTGGATGAATCTTTTAGGCGCATTATAGCCCGCACGAGGGGAAATGCGCAGCAATCAACACGGAACTGGTACCATGGATACGGCCTATGTGTTTGTTAACAATTGGTGTTTTCTTCCCGCGTAGTGTATTGAAAATGCGACTTTTGAAAAGTGACTAAAGTTTCTAAATGGTGCTTGTCATGGTTTATCTTTGTCATGTTGTTAAGTGCTATGCTTGGTATCAAAATGTGCCGAAAAGATTCATCCAAATGTCTATCTAGCCTGTTTGGTAAAGAAATAATCGAATACTTGAAATGACCTAAACAAAGTGTACGACTTTCTTTTGTTGTGAACTTTACTTAGGTTGCCGACAATCCATGATGTGACCTTGCTTGAAATTGAGTTCATTTCTGCAACGAGCGTAATGTTCATGCACTAGTACAGTTTTGGTTCATTAAGAACAAATGGTATAATACATAGCGCTGAAAAGGCCATACTTTTCTCAAAACAAAGCAATAGTGTTTATTGACCGCCCGCGGTATTCTCAACCAGTATTCTGGGGGTAGGCCTACAAGATACAGCGCCCTCGTAAATTTAATTGGTTATCAGCGAGTCCCTAGCGAGTCTATCATTTTGTAGTCTATCAGACGACGCTGGACACGGGCGTATTCACGACTATTCAGGTTAAAATATGCGAACGAGGTTACGTGATCAAGTGAATGGGACGAACGCTTAAAACAACGGTTTAAATTCAAAAAATGATACTGACATTGCGGATGGTTAGCCATCCACAGTGGTTTTAGGATGAAATAATTAAGTTCCAACGTGTGATTAATTGTATGGGGATAATGGGGTCATATAATCAAAATCCATTGTTGCATTGAAACCAACGGAAATTCAAAATTAACGGCCGTTCGTGTCCACCGTCATCTGTTAGTCTATCATTTGTATGAGAGCGCCCTCATACAAATGATAGACTCGCTGATAACCAATTAAATTTACGAGGGCGCTGTATCTTGTACCACCAGAGTCAGACGACGCTGGACACGGGCGTATTCACGAATATTCAGGTTAAAATATGCGAACGAGGTTACGTGATCAAGTGAATGGGACGAACGCTTAACAACGATTTAAATTCAAAAAATGATACTGACACTGCGGGTGGTTAGCCACCCACAACGGTTTTGGATTGGAAAATTTTTCTTCTAACCTATGATGAATTTTTCAAAATGATTAGATCAACATTCGCGATTACGTGTTATTCCAATACGAATTCAAAATTTAGGTTTTCGCGTGTCCATCGTCGTCTGACCAGAGTGTCTGACCAGAATATAGGGGGGTACCGCGCCATTTGTCCCGAAGCAATGGTTATGACGTCATATTTCTGTCGATTTTCAGAACTCTTGTATTGGATTTACGTGCAAAATATATGCCCTCGGCATCATACTTTCCCAGGTGTGCAGTTCATTTTAAATTTCAGATGTTCTAAAATGGATGGTTTTCTAACAAATTCGAGAAAAGAAATCGAACTGCACACCTCAGAATTGCTAAAAAATGCTTTAAACAAGTCCACTTTTTGTACCTTTGAACAGAGTGTTTGCCGGGAATGTAGAATTATAACACAGTGCATTAACCCATGACCCGGGATCGAAAGGTTGTGAGTTCGAGCCCCATTATGATCACTTTTGTTTTATATGCGGGGTCTTGCCGCTGGATTTGTTTGGCCTGCCGGCATCATCTGTATGCGTGGCGTTGACCGTAGCCATTTTTTTCTCGAAAATGTCAAAGTTTTTTACCGTTCTTTCAAAAATAAGGAGTATAATCACATTACAATCACATTTTGTGCGAAAGAAACACACACATTTGGCAAAAATGGCACAATAAAAATCCGTTCGTTATAAATAAATGGATATGGTTAAATAATAAGACTAACACAATTATCCTCGTGGATCTCTGTGGCGTGCATATGTTGGCCATGTCGTTGGCAATCGGCAATCACGGGTTCGATTCTCGAGTTTTCCTTGTTATCCATTTTTTCTTCTATGGTGGATTATTGTAACATCATTGTTATGTCAATTTTTATCAATTATAAAGGCCGCCCATGCGTTTATAATTTTCTTTTTATTTATTTATCTATCATAAATTTATCTCTTGATTTATTTAACTTTGTATCTATAAACAATTAAAATGCGTAAACAATTATATTATTGCTCGATAAATAAGTGATTTAACTTGAGTTCCGTTTGATTAATGATAGCAAAACTTGTTGTAAAACCATTTTACCAATGTGCCCAACAATTTCTCCTTTGCACACACTTTATTTATACATTCAGAGATATCACTTTTAGCTTGTTATAGCTAGGCTAATAATATACAATTATAAGCAAGTTTGCGACCGGGTTTGCGACCTCTTTGATTTTAGGCTGGTAACACAATCCCACATCCCACAGTGCATTTCGTTAAAACAGTGTAACCCCCCCCCCCCCCCCCCCCCCCAACCAGAATACTGACTATCTGTGGAATACCGCGGGCGGCCAGGTATTTTCAGTCATCCAACATTGCAAAACGGTGTGAGAAAAATCAAACTCGATCCTATTTATCGTACTTTGTAAAATACACTGATTGATAAATGGTCAATCGACGAAAAAATATCGTTAGGGACCGTTCATTATTTATGGTGGAGGGCGGGTTGGGACAAATTCGAGACTCGTATGTCAAAATTACCTACCCCCCCCCCCCCTACAGCTGAAACTGAAAATTACATGACCCCCCCCTATTAACCAATATATTTTTACACAACCCCCCCCCCCCCCCCCCCCCCACCTCAAAATCAACTTGTCACATACTTAGGGGATGTATTTTTCTTTTGCCCATGGATTCGTTGGTTGTGCCTCAGAACGGCCAATCATTTAATGACTAACTACATTGCGAGCGTAGCGAGGCGGAACATTTGTCATATATTTATACATTTTGGGTGTTTAGTGTGAGTCTTTATAACCCGAAAAAAAGTTAGAACATCCAGACAAAAACGTATGAAATATTCTTGTGAGCTTTGGTGCAGAGCTGAGAGTGAGACGAGGTGAAAAGCATGCAAGAAATTACCGTTTTTAATCAAATTGGATTTTGGAACATAGGCCTAGGCTATTAACATGTTTTTATACACCTCATGGCTCTAATGTTTTCAACCATTGATGATTATATAGGTGTTTTTCCAACAGATCGTCCGAGCAGGGCGTGCACAAAAAAGATTTGCTGTGCGAAAGTAGTCTCATCATAAGTAGCCTACAGGTTTTGAAGTTGAAAGGTCGTAAGAAAATGTGCGCGAAGCGCACAAAAAATTGGCATTTACACTCCAAAATAGCCTCTAAAATCACCCCAATTACCACCATCTTTATAGTTTAAAAAAGTTACACAACCCCCCCTGTTTAAGAATAAAAAGTTACATAACCCCCCCCCCCCCCTATTTCAACATATGAAAGTTACATGACCCCCCCCCCCCCCCCTATATTTTACCCAACCCGCCCTCCACCATAAATAATGAACGGTCCCTTAGCAGTATTATACATTACGACACTGTGCAAGCCCATGACTAATTATGATAGACAAATATTTTTAAGATGAGTTTGATTACCATCTCCAACGGTTTTATTAGATGTAATGATCTCGTTAAAACCAGTGAACGGCCAAACGTGTCCAGCTCATCTATACTTTATAGTCAGATCATACTGAGATATGACAACTGAAAAATTCAGCATTCAGCAGACAAATGTTTAACTTTATACCACAGTTTGGCTTTTTCTGGATTTTAGGCGCCTATTTTACACGATCCTAATTTATAGACCCAAGTTCCTTTATTAGGCCAAGGCATTGATTAGGCCTACCCTATACAACTAGTTTAAGTAGTGCGATATCGCTGATCTTCTGCACTGCCACGGTTCATGGTGCTTGTATTATGCAATAGCAGGAACTATAGTAAAATTGTAAATAGACCATTATTTTGTGAACAAGTTGTTAAATCCCAGGGCAGTGTTGTTTATGCTAATTGCTTCCGTCATGATACCATGGCCATATATGGACAATAACACCTTGTTGTTCTTTCACGGAAGTTAATTGAGGAAGTAAGTGGGAAAAGTTATTATCTGTTGCAGGGAATCCCCCGCTCATTTGATTTATAACTGGCCTAATTCCACAGCGCCAATAAAGCATAGCCTGTATACCTGTAGTAGGCATAAATGGGTTCACTGGCGTCGCAAACTTCGTTCTCTCCCCTTCCCCTCTCCTTTTCCCCCTACCCGCAGCAGCTTTCATGATTGTGCATCAAGAAATGGGTATTATCGGGGAAATATGATTACAGTTTTTTATTGTTCGTATATCTGGGTCCTATTGCATAAAACTTAGATTCATCTATTTAGGGTTATTCTTCAAGTTTTCAATTCTTCTTAGAATTTTAGAGTGGAGAGAAAGTTTGGTTCGAATTTGTCTATCGGCAGCTCGAGAGTTACCCCTGCATCGCGCTGGTTTCTAATTTGGAATACTATTTATTCCGTCAAAATATACATTTTGACACTCTTTTTTCTGCACGCGGTTACCATGGAAACCGTTTACTGTGTTAATGGTATCGGGTTGAGCTGAGTGGGTGTCATAAAATTAATTGTTTGTGGGTATCGTTATCATGTAATGTATAATATAGGCCTACATCGGAATAGAATTACTACATGTAGCTTATTGTCGTTTATGGTTCAGTTTAAAGGCACAACTAGCTAGAGTTTGGCATTTGGACATGGATTACCAGAGTTTTCAGGAATTAAGCCCTTATTTCATTCGGGATTAATATACTACATACATACATAAAATTTCTTATAATATATATAAGGCACAATATCCAAATACATGATCAAGGCGCAACAAACAAAATTATAGCAATGATTGAGAATATGAATATAACAAAATACCAATACAATCAATACAAATATGATTTTAAGAGTTTCTTAAATATATCAGTAGAACCGGCATCTCTATGGCGTGAAAGTGAGTTCCATATTGACGGACCTGCAACGGAAAAGGCTCTTTCACCTACGTTTCCTACTGGAAGGTATTGAGAGTAGAGTCCTGTCCATTGCAGATCTAGTCACCGGGCCTATTGAAGGGATGAATTGTGAGAAAGTACTTACAAAGATATTTAGGACCACAGTCATTAAAACATTTGTACACGTACATAAAGACAAATTTTTGCGTTTTGTGTAGCCAATGCAGATTCTGCATTAGAGGTGGACTACTAGTACTACATGTAGTAGGCCTGCTACATGTAGTACTAATGTAGTACTACATGTACTAGTACTGGTCACGGGTCAGATTCGATTTTATTGCTACAGACCCACAAACAGCGCCAGCCTCACTTGCACTTTTCACCGTTTACTGGGCATAGGTCGATAAATCAAAAATTCGTATTTTATCATTGTATGTTCAATGGATCTTATTCGTTCATTTGAATATAAATACCAAATAGGCCTACCCGGAAAAAACGGTAACAACACACTCCAATCTTCATATGTTTTATTTACGACAAAAATGTTATAACAATGAATTTGACTGATAGCATGGGATAGGCACAGTAATACAACAAAACACTCTTTAATATTACCATGTTTTTTATTACGACAAAGTTCGATATTTTCCGCATACTTGAAGCCTGACGTCATGTCTCCATGAAACGTCCACGCAATGACGAATTCATCCATCCATAATATCAATTACTAGACCATGAAGACTAAAATTGATTTAGTTACCCAGCCTATACGCTTGACAGTTATTTGACAGTTGACTGTGTATTTTGAAGTGGTTGATTCACTGATTCACCGTTACACACCGACTAGAATGCTAATACAAATAGTTAGAAATATTTATGACAAGCTTAACATTTCTGCAGTAACACTAAACAGCTGATTATATAGGGCGTGGCTGAAATATGGTGTAATAAAAAGCTGGAATATTTGAATATATGTAGATGAGATGATCATCTTGGGGTTATTTTTCAGTCAAGGGTAATTATAATTTATTCCTCAGATTTATACATGGAAGACATACTTACTATCTTTAAAATGATCACACCAATACAATAGGCTACAAAACCAGGATTTGGGTACTAATTCATCCTTTCCTACCATGGACCTTCATATGAAATTATCAATGAATTTAACTTCAGTTTAAATCAAATAAAAACAATGCAATCCAAGGCTGCGTCTCGTTTGAACGCTTTAATATTTTCATTGACTGTTTAAGTATCTAATGATGTATTTGTACCCCTTTGGCTATCAATGTCATGAACTTATCACCATTTATAACATTTATATACAAATGTGAGTATCACTTTCGGGTGTAAAAGTTGCATATTGACACGTAGTTTTCTCTTATTCGCACAGGTGTCATATGATATTATTATGCGGTTAAGTTTTAAGTAACCATGGTAACCGCATAATGATATTATATTAAAATATACCATGGAAGTAACAGTTACTTCTATGCTTATACTGTATACAATCCAAACTAAGTTTTAAAGGGATGTATGAAAAAGGAAACTTTGTAATTCTTCATATAAATGTTGATACGTGATATAAAAGACATCACACCATTCAATGATATCCCGGATGTGCGGTCACCCAATCAAATAAAAGCCGGATGGCTGTGACCGTACAGCAGGATCGGGGAGAGTTAAAGATAGATACAGATTGTTTCCCGTGCGTCCCAGGAATATTGTGCAATATATCAGCTGTTTTGAGGTTTAAGTTTCATTTTGAAATATAAATAGATGGAAACGACTCCCCCCCCCCCCCCCCTTAAAATTGTATTATGTATACATGTAACCAGCATCAATGTAAATAAAAAGGCTTATATGCACATAACAATGTATTTTGATGGCCCTTCTTCAAGATTCTCCATTACAACGTGCGCTAGGAGAAAGATAAAAAATAAGCTAGTAATAACCAGAATTTCAAAGAAAATTTCATATTTATATATGACATACATTCATATCCAGCTGTTGATTTTGCATCTTTGTTCAATAATTATTTTTAATTGAATAAATGCTATATGCATTTATTCAATTAAAAACGTTGAATACATACTTTAAAAAATATGATTTCATTGTTTACTTTTGCGTCTATGAAACAACTTTGAGTTGTGTTATGTAATGGTTTTATCAATAGCATTATTTTGTTTTGAGAAATCATAGAGGGAAACTTAGTTTAGTTTAGTTTTATTTGGCATATCAAAACACAGAGGTACAATACATCAGATCACTATACAAATCTTAATTACTACAATTTACACAACATATAAAAGAAAACATATAATGCCTATACCTGCCATGGATAGCCCAAGAGGGCTTATTTCCATTGGGGTCTTAAAATATGATATTTGCACACAAAAATTACTTCTAGAGAAAGATAAAAATGAGCTAATAACCTTAATTTCAAAGAAAAAACATCATATGACATAGCCTATCGCATATGAAGTTTTTGAATTTGTTCCATAAATGTTATACTTCATTCATGAAAGTTGAATAAATACTTTTAAAAATATGATTTTAATGTATAAAGAGGTTTAATGTATAAAGAGGTTGTGATAGGCGATATCGTCTGGTCTACTGATATCACGCGTCTCCACTCATTACTCTTAATGGCTCAAAATATTGTCATAATTATATCAATGGTATAAACATTTGTATGTTGGTACAAATTATTTAAGAAGGGGCCATAGGTCCAGTGTAAAGGTTTATAAAATAGCTTTAAGTGATCCGTGGTTATTTAGAGTCATGGATGCATATGAAGAATGAATTCACCTTTACATGCTTTCGGTGAAAACATTTCTGCACATGAAAAGCTGAATTTGACAAGTCTGACGAGATTTGCCATAATTTGATAACGAAAGCTCCAAAATGGATATAACAAAATTCTTACGACACATGAAAGATTGCTGAACTGTGATTATATTAGTAATTCGCGTCCAATTTTTATATTTTGCATGGCTTAAAAAAAAGATCATGTTTTACATGGGACACTTTTTGACCCTGTAGATAGATCAAAACAATCTTTAGCATACTTAAAACGACATTTTCAAACATTTGGTGAGGAATTAATCAAAGTATCACATGTTTTCTTTTAACAATTTACTATATTATTTTTAGAACCTCTATTTGCTGATATCTCAACGACCACAACGGATTTATCGCGTTGTGCACTCTTATCTATGTTATCTGCATTTCCAAAAAAATACCAATTAATTAGATCATTTAGAATAGATCATTGCCGTATTTGTATATTGAAAGTCACACCGACAAATGTGCCCAAACATTCCTGATGAATTATTATGGAACTTTAATACGGAGGCCTATGGGGTGTGTGTCTAGAAAACGGGGACGGAAAACGGGACAGAAAAACGGGGACACACGAAAACCGTGGGACGCGTCCCTGTTTTCCAGATTGCCCCGGGGTAATCTGGAAAACGGGGCCAAAAAACAAGGACGCTCACTTCGAATCCATTGAACACCGTAAACTCGGACCAAAGATGGTGGCCCCGTTTTCTGTCCCCGTTTTCCAGATTACCCCGGGGTAATCTGGAAAACAGGGACGCGATCCCGTTTTCGTGTGTCCCCGTTTTTCTGTCCCCGTTTTCCGTCCCTGTTTTCTAGACACCCGAGGCCTATGGCCTATATTATTTGACTTACAAAATAGTGTTGGTATAACTCCGTTTTGTACACATTTTGGCAGCTTCAAAAGGAAGTCTGAAACTGTGAAAGTAATCCTTGACGAATTACTTAAATACGGGTTTTTTAAATCAAAATCTTAAAATCTCAATTTTGACGGGAAAAAGCTTAATTGATCGGGTTACGTCACCTTTACCGTTTATTTAAAGCAAAGTCCGGCAGATCACTCATAATTTGTTCAGTGAATAATGAAATTCTTAAGACAAATGTATTTTCTTGTTCCATTTATACTTCTTGGAAATTATACACTATTGTATGTAATATTGTCCTCAAAGTAAATGTTTAACATTTTCTTAGCCAAGTTCTGGTTCTGCTTCTGGTTGGGTATGTAGATATACAATAACAATAAACAAGAGAACAATACAGCCCTATTGTTATTTTCCTTAATCGCCATTTACTAACTGACCGAGTTTTGAACTCACGATTTATCTCCGGGATACTCAAAATAAATCCCAGGCCTAGATGGTTAATAATTTTTATTCATCAGTATTTCCTGTTTATAAATATCGTGTTTTTATTCTTTTTACAACAAATCAAATGAATATTCAGCAACCACTGACACGCTGCGATTCTTCCGTCTACTTTATGCCCAAATATGGTAATAACTGACTGCGCCAGGCCAAGGCCATACAGGTAAACGCCTATTTGCATAATAACAATGAAGTATACTAGACATGCAAACAAAGCAGGATGAATGACCTGCCTGCCTGCAAACCGCTTTCTACTGAACACGCCCCCAAGTGACATGCTTGATTTTTACATAATCGTACCGGCGTAAAAACGCTCTGCAGTTCTCTATTCGCTTGATAAGCACACTTAGTGGACGTACCAACCACCTCGCTCAAAAATCTGGTAAGTGATACTGAATTCTTGTTGTCAACTCATAGTATCTTCGTTAATTTTGTATATTTGCTGCGCAAAGGAGGTATATCTAAGCCGGAATATATAGTTATCATCATCAGTTTTGTTGGGTGTCGAAATCTGGGCAATACATAATTGCAATTATTCGATTGATTAATTCGAATAAATTCAACCACTTTGCACATGGATACACACAATCATACGTACAGAAAAGCTCTCGTGATGATTTGATTTGTTATCATTTATCATCAAAAATGTTACCTTATTAAATAATTAAAGGGATTAAATTGATTATTTAATTTCGTATTTTCTTACAAAAATTGTGTCCAAATCCAATGGTACCGAATTCTGTTCTGCCGATACGATGAACATGTCAGGTTTTTTACTTCCTGGTTGGGGTGGGTGTGGCTTATGGCAGCATGTCTGCCGGTGCCATGGGCTGCCACGATCCTGCAGACGATGCGATGATTTATATAAGCGATATCTCATTTAGTTTTGTAAATTATAAACGATATCTCATTTATTCTTGTAAATTATTTACTTGCTTTTTGCTCTTAAGAATGTATTTTTCCTCCATTAAAAAAAATGGTGTCGATCATATTTTGCCCATATTTTAAATTAAAGTAATAAAAATGCGAATGCGTATCACGGTATATTTGCAATTTTAATTTTAATCGGCGAGTATTTCAATTTGTAATAATTGTATTTACTAAATAAGGACGTAGTAATTTCTATAGAACATGTAATTAAGATTCTATGATGACATGATGTCATCGCGATCATGTTTTGACGGAGAAATTTTAATCGTCGACTATTCCAAATTAAGGGCGTATTTTTGTGTGAACTCTGAATCATACCATGCTATCAGTCACAATCGCCCAGCCCACATTGATAATCAAAAATCTATATTCAGTCTCGTCAAACACATTTCTCGGGTTTTTAAAAATGCATGATTGTGTGACTCGCGTGATGAATAATTTGGAATCGACCGCGTCGCCGGCTGGACAAATTTCAGCCTTCGACCATCATGAATAGTAATACTATCATTCATGGCTGGTCGACCTCATGCATTATTAATACAACGTGGTTTTGCGAGCGTTGCCAACAACTAGGCGCCCAATTTATTCGGAAGATTTTGCCGTTTGATTTCAAATGTGTATGAATTTAGTGAGAAAAAAACCAATATAAGCTATGACATGACATGACATGCCTGTACAACAAAAGGAATGGTGTAAACTGTAAAAGAACTAAATTGGACTGAAAAAGACTATTCATAAAAGTGAGATTTTGGATGTCATAAAACTCATAGTTAGTCGAATGGACGGACGTTAATTTTGACTCTCCAAAGAAGTATTTATGATATTATTATAATCATTATACGTATACAAGCGTGACTCAAACAAATTTACTACAGTCATCAAAGCAAACACATTTCTGGGCGTATACTAATAGGTTTCATTTTGTTACTAATTAACAGGGGTAAGATTAAAGTCGCAGATCAATATTCAATTTGACCAAGATAAATCTTTATATTTTAGTAAGAGCAAATACGAACTCTTTAAAAGAAACAATCTTATAGTTTAGACTGATAACTAATCTAAACTCCAAAGTCGAAACGCGATAGTCGGGTTTATGACAAGCCTCAAATGTATTAATTAACCCTTGCCCAAATATACCAGTAGAAAATTCAACCCGAACATGCCGAAAGTAGCCTGGCCATACCCAACCCGGAAGTACACACCCATATTACCCCGAACCAGGAAGTAGAAGTCCAGATTTAGACTTTACAAACATTCCATACTTTTGGCATAGTTAACAAATGAATTTAAACAGAATCACTTGCCTTGAATTGTGATTTTAGTTAAGCAGTCATTATAATACTAGTAATTATTTAAAGACTTATTGAATTACTATGTTGCCATGCTATTTAGTAACTTTCTCCCTATTCAGATTATCTGGGGAATCATATCACAGACATTTTGTATATTTATAACCTGAATTATTTTTCCATTTCAGTCTCTTAATTTCCTTACGAAGTAACCCCCAAAACAAAACTCATCATGTGTGACGACGACGTTCAAGCTTTGGTTGTAGACAATGGATCCGGTATGTGCAAAGCTGGCTTTGCTGGAGATGATGCTCCAAGAGCCGTCTTCCCCTCCATCGTAGGAAGACCACGTCATCAGGTAAGAACAATTGCGTTATGACTTTGCAGTTTTCCAATCCTGTTCATATTTTATTACGTGTTTGCCGGTTTTGACAAAAACCAATAGGCAAAAAAGTTGATTGAATGCAACTTTTGCAAAATATTGAACATCTCAGAACTTCAAAGATGTAGATTATCCCATATTGTTTTTCGAAATCATCCCTCAATTATTTTAAAAAGCTGATAATGTTGAACCTAAACGATAACATAATATTCAACACTTTCTCGATTGCTGTAATTAAATCTTGTAGCCATAAACAAGTAAAAATATGTTTTGAAACGCCCTTATTAAAATTTCAAATATAAAACTAACTCGCCATTTGCATTGTATTGTAATAGGGTGTGATGGTTGGTATGGGACAAAAAGACAGCTACGTCGGTGATGAAGCACAGAGCAAGAGAGGTATCCTCACCCTAAAGTACCCCATCGAGCACGGTATCGTCACTAACTGGGACGATATGGAGAAGATCTGGCATCACACCTTCTACAATGAACTCCGTGTAGCCCCAGAAGAGCACCCCGTCCTCCTGACAGAAGCCCCACTTAACCCCAAAGCAAACAGAGAAAAGATGACACAGGTAAGACAACGCAATATTTGTTGAATTCATGTAATCTAGTACCTGATTCCGTTTCGAGTACAATTTATTTCTTAAACATTTAAACCTAAGAGTCAAATGAAATGCACAAAAGGATGGGGAATATTTGATCGTAATAATTATATCAGATTGTTTTCAGATAAATGATAGTACTTACTAATTAGCATTTAATCTTTCGGACAATAACATAGAATCCAACTGGATCTGCTACCGAAATTCAGTTTTACTTAAAAATGTACCTCATTTCTATTTCCAGATTATGTTTGAGACCTTCAACACACCTGCTATGTACGTAGCCATCCAAGCTGTACTGTCCCTCTACGCTTCAGGTCGTACCACTGGTATCGTCTTTGATTCCGGTGATGGTGTCTCCCACACAGTCCCCATCTACGAGGGATACGCCCTTCCCCACGCTATCCTGCGTCTGGATCTTGCTGGACGTGATCTCACAGATTACCTCATGAAGATCCTCACAGAGAGAGGATATTCTTTCACCACCACAGGTGAGTGTACAAGTAGAATGTTAAGTTATTTCATTAGTCCAGGGAATGCAAGTTTTCTGATACTTTTGGTACTTAAAATATAGCAGCAAAATTGAATTATTTGATGTCCATGTGAAGCGGGGCGGGAATACGAAATTTCAAACATTATAATTATGCAACTTTTGAATGTTGGTCAGAAATCTTAAGTTAAATAATGCGGGATGAACATGGGTGGCCTTTGTTACCTAACCCTGGTCTTGTGCCCAGTATAATAGTATGTCGCCCAAGGATCTGTATTGTTCGTTATTGTAATAATTTGATCGAGTTCATTTTATGTATTCAAAATAATAATGACCCATTAATGAATAATAAATAGCAGGCATTAAACCTAGAAGTATTTCTATATTTTCAATAATCGATTGTTTGTTCTATTTTTAGCTGAAAGAGAAATTGTCCGTGACATCAAGGAGAAGCTCTCATACGTTGCCCTAGACTTCGAGCAAGAAATGCAGACAGCCGCATCCAGCTCATCACTTGAGAAGAGCTACGAGCTTCCCGACGGACAGGTCATCACCATCGGTAACGAGAGATTCAGGTGCCCAGAAGCCCTCTTCCAACCATCCTTCTTGGGAATGGAAGCTGCTGGTATCCACGAGACCTGCTACAACAGTATCATGAAGTGCGATGTTGATATCCGTAAAGACTTGTATGCCAACACAGTGCTGTCCGGTGGCTCCACTATGTTCCCTGGTATTGCCGACAGAATGCAGAAGGAAATGTGCGCTCTTGCCCCACCCACAATGAAGATCAAGATTGTTGCCCCACCAGAGCGTAAATACTCCGTATGGATCGGTGGCTCCATCTTGGCTTCACTCTCCACCTTCCAACAGATGTGGATCAGCAAGCAAGAGTATGACGAGTCCGGCCCATCCATCGTCCATCGCAAGTGCTTCTAAGCTAACAAGACTCTTAACAGTATCATATATCAGTACCTACAATCCAACCCATGCGGTCACAGCATTAACTCGGACATCAAAAATTAATATATTTTACTATAGCAACAAACGCGAGGTTTTGCAATACCTCAATGACACGGGACCGGGCCCCCCGGGTACTGTACCACATTTGTGCCATAACTGTTCAACATTTGTGCCATATCTGTACTTAATATCCCGGATTGAAAGCCAAATATTAAACTTATGTGTTTTTCCGAATGTGTTAAGATTTGAACTCGTGAAGACAATCGGCGTTCTTAAAAGATTGCTGGGTATACTGCAGATGATCCCGCGTATAATATTCATATTGGCCACGCGATCATCAACTCATATTTTGGCATTTCATTGAAAACTTGACTCGTTCAAGCGGGAGACTCGACCCGGATTGAAAGCCAAATATTAAACTTATGTGTTTTTCCGAATGTGTTAAGATTTGAACTCGTGAAGACAATCGGCGTTCTTAAAAGATTGCTGGGTATACTGCAGATGATCCCGCGTATAATATTCATATTGGCCACGCGATCATCAACTCATATTTTGGCATTTCATTGAAAACTTGACTCGTTCAAGCGGGAGACTCGACATATCACAATTATAGAGTTATTATACACATCGTATATTATATCAGATATTATATCTAAAGAAAAGACGACCCATTTTCTTTCAATGCAAACAAATATACACGGCAATTCTTTTGAGTTCGAATTCTTTCGAGTTCGGTGTACTTTCAAGCGAGTTTATTTATTATTTATTCTACTTAAAAAAGCCCTTGATTAATAAAATAGAAAGATAAAGATTAATTGACAAGATGGATGCGCACGTAGCATAGAAAGTTAACATTTCAAAGTGTTCGCTGTTTGAAGGATAGTTTACACTCTGCACATACATATTTATTTTTGCCAAGATTTGATGAGAATGCAGAAATGTTTAACCACTCTTAATTAACAGCTGTTGCCAGTCTTTTCAGTTAAGCAGCTCGAATGATTTTTCATTGTAATTATGTATTTTTTGTTTTTGTATATCGGTCGTTAAGACTTAATAAAAACCCGAGATTTTCTAAACATTTGTGTAAATGTCATTCCTGTAACTTTAATCTTGCAAATTATTATATAAGCGGTTCCAGCTCAGTAATATCACAACTCTGATGAAATCTTACTGACCAAGTCTCGATGAAACGTTAGTTGGTGAATATTTATATTTATTCACCTCATCACTGGTTTTGATAAACAATGTTTAATCAATCCACTTTAATCTTGTTTTGCCGCGGTAATCCACGAAGGGCAGTTGATAAAATTCCACATAACTTTGTCATGTTATCGCCATAGCTGAATCAAAGAAATGTGCAATATCAAGACATTTCCAAGAAAAGTCTTAACAACTTAAAGGTATATTATGTGATCTTTCCATGGAACGCCCTCAACATCGAAAAAAAAATTGAAAGCAGATTTTCTTGCAGATTTACATTTCTGATCATAAAAAGTTACAGGGCGATACGATTCTTAATTACTTCAAAATCATGGTTTTAGAGTGAAAATAAACTGTCTGATATCCACAACTTATTTTGTTCTCGTCTAAATTCACTCTAAAACCATGATTTTGAGGTAATTGGGAATCGTATCGCTCTGTAACTTGGAATGTATGTACGATTTATGATCAGAAATGTAAATCTGCAAGAAAATCTACTTTCTAAAAAAAATCATGAATGGAGGGCGCTCTCTGGAAAAGATCGCATAATATGCCTTTAAATACAGTTTATAAGAAATAAGGCGACGAAAAACATAGTTCTATAGGCAGAAGGTCCTCGTGTCGTTCGGCGGGGGCTAATTTTCCTATAAAATCACTAATGTGGAAAAATTGACAGTTTTGGACATAACAAAATACAGATTCTTGAAATGCTTTGAAAGTGATTACAAATTAGCATATTTAGACCGAAATAGTCCTTGACATTAATCAATTTTGCCGCATTGATTAATGATGAAAAGCCAGAAGCATTTTCTCCCAATTTCAAAAAAGAAATGTCCGTACCTTAATAAGCCGCATGTATTTATAATTATATTTCCACTAATCTATTTAATAGCAATTAAAATACTATTAAATAAATTATTATAAAAAACCACACCCCAAAATAACCACACGTTTGCATCCTCTTAACGTTATTTAGGATTCTTTTCATACTACTCTGCTCTGGACCATGGTCCAGTAATACCCAATATTTTAATGAATAAGCCGAAGGGGTATTCTAAAATAATGATATATCTTTACCTTGTTGCCTTCATAAAATCAGTAAAATTGAAAAAAGGACATTTTCTCAATATTTCTGAAGCCCACCTTTTGTATCTTGATTAAAGATCACCACCAATTGAATCAGGGAGCTCAAAACATTGATACAAAATACGGGTGGTCTTCAAGGTTTTGCATGGCAAACATGATACACATGTGGTAGAAGCCATCTGGATGTGGCCATTTTGATGAATATGACATCGAAATTAAACAATATCAAGTTCGTGAACTTTACATCACATATTGCAAATTAAGCTATGATTGCACGTGGTAGTGTCCCAAAAGACTGGGTTCAATAGTTTGCGAGCTTTATAACTAAAAAAGTAGGACACATTGATAGTTTATATTTAGGGATATTAAACAAAATATACCTGACCTTAATTGGTTAAATTCTGTAATGAATCCTATATAAGCTCATTGAAATACAAAGATTTTAATAGAGCGGGCTCAAAACCCATTTGTCCCACTTTTCAAGGAACACCCCGATGTGTTGCAATTGCGCATTGTTGTGACTTCATCAAAGTTTTGCCTTTGCATCATTCTTTACAAAGACTTGGGCAGTAAACAAAATTATCTTGGTCATATATTGCAATATAAATACAAGTTCATTATTTACATAAACATTAAAAAAATGTTCTTTTCTTTATAGTCCGAGTTAATGTTAAGTTCTTTCGGAGAATAAACCCCATGCCGGAAATACTGCACATTTTCATGCAACGCACCGTGTGGTTTATTCCTTTATAAATCGGAACAAATGGGTTCTGACCACGCTCTATTCAAATCTTTGTAATTCAAAAAGTTTACTTTAGATTGGTCTCCGAATTTACCCAATCAAGGTCATGTATATTTTGTTTGATATCTTTAAATATAAACTATCCATGATTCCTACTTATTTCGTAATAAGCTCGCAAAGTTATGAACCCAGTTTTTTTGGGACACGCTGTATATTGCATATTTGTGAAAAAACGCAAATTCTGAAAACGGGGGATCGCTTAATTATTTTAACGATTGCAATTTGACATGTCGGTGGGATATTTCAGGTGGTATGACGGATCAACTAGTTTTTCACAGTTATTCCATATAATACCATTTTAAGCGCCAAAACTTATTACTGGAACAAAAATGTCTAGACTTAATGTTTGATGGTTTTTAGAGTCATACACATCGAAAATGATATTAAACAACAACCGGGGTTTAAACAACTTGCGAGTTTTAAGCAGTTGTTTAAGCAGGATAGACTACTTGATCGAACAACGCCAGTTATATATTACATGGACAAATAGTCAGTCGTTCATGTCATGTATGTTATATAGAGGATCTTGAGCATTTTGTTTCGCAGTCGCAGCAAACATTGCCGAACTGATGTTATGTTAAATAATATATTTATAAATCCATAATTAAAATATAATTTCCATGGATTATAAATCTTATTCCCTATGTTGGGAATTCAAACAATAATTAGAATGCACTGTCTGTAATGCCAGTGAATGCCACGTAATTCAATTGTACATTATGAACTTTGAACAACTTATTGGAAAAGGTTTTTGCCCCCTCGCATTTTGTTTGCGATTTCCAAAACTAATTATTAGACGAATTTCAAATAATTGACTTTGCTCATTGAGATGTAACCTTACAACAAGCATAAAAATGTAGGAAACAAATTAAGATTACTCCCGAGAGTAAAATTGCTTTAGTTTTCCAATATTTCATACATTTTCGACGATTTTGAAGCCTTTCAACCTAACCATTTTTGAGATTTTGATGTACATATGTAGTGTCATTCTTATTTAAAAATGCACATTTCTGTTGCACTTGGACAAAACACCATTGATTGAGTATTGAAAGTCACTATAATTCGAGCTGTTTAGCTGATAGTTACAATCTCAATGTTTGCTGATGAAATCTGGGAAAACACATGTGTATCCATGATATCATTCTTTCCAAATAAAACAGGCCGTATCATATCGTAGTTGCTATCTTCTGAAGATTAAAGCATTCTTACCAAATAACTCCAACGAGATGAAATTAAAGGTATTTGCCTTCCACAAGGCAACATATAAACCATGATTGGGTGTGTTATTTAAAAATTAAATTTTTAGCATCACCCACCTTGTAATTAAGATTTTATGATTCATTGGACATTCGATCGATATATGACTATCCCTCGTAGGCATGTAGCATTGCCTACGCCAGTGATAGTCATAATTAAACGTTGATTCCAATATACTCAGCATGGTGATGTGTTGATTTGTAGAAAGGGCAGATAGGGCGGTTAATTCATAGATTATATAGGCTAAGTCATACAAATGACAACTGGGAAAATAACGTGAATAAAGACTTTGTTATCAAACAGCAGTTGTTCACGAATAGACTCAGTGGCGTAGCTAGGTTATTGATATTGGGGGGGGGGGGGGGGGGGGCGAGAAATAAAATGAACCGACAAGATTGTTATGAGTCAAGATATGCGCGAGGCGCGCGATTTTTTTTTGACTTTACACCTAATTTTGACACAATTGAGATACATTTTGGCTCTAAACAAGCCGCTATGTACCAACGAAAATTGCATTTTGGGGTAACATATTATATGCGCGCGTCTGTGTACTTTTGACCATCATAATTCCATGATTCCTCTGGTCAAATAAACCGACAGTGCCAATCTCAACCGACACGACGTCAATTTTTTTTGGGGGGGGGGGGGCGATCGCCCCCCTCGCCCCCCTCTGGCTACGCCACTGAATAGACTATGCATTTATGTGGCTTTGCAAAATTCCTCAACTTGCAACTTGAACACATTACACTTTCCGGGTTAGAGACCGTGTATTTTTAAGGTCTTTGTTAATTTAATTCACGCCCGTGTGTCCGAGTCTATACATTATTTATTTACTATTTTGTTAACAAATAGGCTAAGACTCAATTCAAAAAACATGAGAGAAAACCCCGAAAATGAATATGAATTTCTCAGAAGTCTGGAGAGAATATTTCAGAAGTGACGAATTTCAATTCTTCACAAGGACGTCGAAAACTTTTACCACGAAAGCAGAGCCTAAAAACTCATGTTATCAAAAAAGGCCACTAAAACCATGTTACTGGCCCAATCAACCCAATTTCTTTTCATTGAATTTTCCAAAACAAAACAAAAAATACAAACATGTTGGGACAATTTTTTTTCATTAAAAAAAATTGTTGTTTTAAATGTATCGACATTTTTAGACATTTTAGAATATTAACCTCTCGCATCTTGTGCGAAAAAGCGATGCCTTTGCGATCTTTGTTGTTTCCACTTTTTACAGGAGAGATGTCGGGTTTCAGGAAGTCGATGCGAACGAAGAAAATAAAGACGGACGTTACTCAAATATATCATTTGTTATAGGTTTTTTCGGAG